>CM053789.1:33386237-33986237 GCA_028749045.1 Cupressus sempervirens | reverse complement strand
TTGCAAGTTTGTTGTTGATTTCATGGTGGATCGCTTAAGCTACATTGGAGTGTTGCATGGTTTCTTAATTCCTCAATTTAAATTGTTTAAGTTGATTAGAACTTTAAAATACTTGGATAGTTTAATGGAAGATGATGTTGGTGACTTCATGGTGAAAGTAGTGTCCATAGCTTTTGGTGTTTGTTGATTAAAAACAATAGTGCACAGTTATCTAGGCTGCATTGCAAGCACTTCACTTCAATCTTTTGGTGATCATTGATTTGCATTATTTATGGTTTTAATGAGCACAAGTGGTTTGAAAATCATACTTGAACCCTTAGAAGATTGCACCCTCCTATGCATAGTTGACTTAGTGAAGGTAGGACTGGTTTGGTATTATCACAACATTGACATTGTCCTACATTAGTAGAGTTAGAAGTAGCATAGATCTTTCAACTCTCATATGTCTGTGCTTTATTTCAAATCTTTTGTTAGGGTTAGTTTGAAGAACTCAAGTGACATATCATTCCTGTTCAAAAGGTTGATAGACCCTCCACAGAGTAGCGAATGTAAGTCCCCAAGTGATCACCATTGAATCACATCACAAAATTAAGTTGATCAAACATTGTCATATGTTTATCATCTAAGTTTTCTTATTCAAGAGAGGATTGGATATTTGGTGTTTAATCTTAGAATACTAATGTTTCATCCTGCATGTTGGAGTGGTCACAAATCTCATATCAATAGGTAGTTGCCAACAATTGGCACGCTTACCACCTCTCTGTCACTATCTATGTAATTACTTCCAATCAGAAGGGAGTGTTGTCATGATGTATATATTGCACATTGGAAATAAAACAAAAGGTATTTCTGCCATATTGTTGTGATTGTACTTTCTTTCTGTTATTGTTTATGGTAATGTTCTAGTACCTTGTGTACTCTATGTAGCCAAATATTCCCTTTAGGAGTAAACACTGGTAATCAGTGGAACAGATTTGGTTGTATTGTGATCAGAACTTATGATCAGATACAAAGGAGATCTATGAGAAGATTTAGAGAAGACGTGTAACCAGTTCTAGAAGAAGAGTTAAAGAAGATTTAAGGGAGATTTGTCACATACCTTACAAGGTGATCTTAGGAAAATTCATAGAAGACTTCTGAGATGACTAATAGCACATATAAGGCAGAGTATCCAGGAGAATTGATTGAAAACTAAGACTTTGTTGTGTTAAAGGTCAATGCCTCTCAATAGAAGAAATTGGTGTCTCTTGTTCAGCTGGTGTTCAGTTGTGGGGATTATTGTCTCCAGTGGGCTGGTTCCTACAAATTGAAGAGATTGGTGTCTCTTATTGAGTTAGTCTCAATAATGGGGATTGGCATCTCCAGTAGGTTGATGCCTGTTATCTGAGCAATATTTTGTTATGGTTTCCTCTCGAAATTTTTTCCATGGAAATTTTGTGTTCTTCTAATGTTACATAAATGTTAGATTTTGTGTGTTTGATATTGTAATGGTTGTTCAATTTTGAACATTTTAAAGTTTAGGGCTATCAGATTTCCACAATCCATAAATACTGTCATATTTGATTTCTGGGCATGATTGTGTGTGTTTTTTTTTTTTTGTCATCAGAAATCAAATATGACAATTTTAAAGTTTGTCTTATATTGATTCACCACTGCCTCGCTCCACCTCCCCACCCTCTCAGGTATATGATTGTGCTAATCAACTATTGTAAGAATCAGATCGGCATGATTCCAAGCAATTTATGTCATATTCTGATATAGACCTTTGCAAGGTAAACAGCTTGTCCTGACATACACCTTTAATATAGATTTACAGAAGCAAATTAATCTAGAACCAAAAAATGGAATAAATATAGAACTCCTGCAGCTGGTATTTGTCATTTCCTTTTATGCACAGAAACTGTATTGCATAATAATAACTCCTTGTTTGGCTCAAATTTATCTTATCATCTCATATTGAAGTTAATAATTTCTCCAAGAATGCATAAAGGGTCAGCTTGGATTTAAAAGACAAGAACTGTCAGAAAAAATAAAATATTCATAAAAAAATCTGTCAAGTTGAAACTCTGTTCGTTGCTGTGTGACCTACAAACATCATCACAAAATATTAAGAAGTTTCTAAATTGTTGCTGAATTGACACAGTGGGTTCACATGGAAAGTCTGTAAAAATATTGATTTTCTTTGTAAACAATATGTCACCCACTTTAGCTTCATAAACCTTCAAAATAAAGCTGCAACTTCATGAATAGATAGACACAATAAAGCCTTCAATAAATCATTTTTCCTCAGTTCTTTTTCTAGCTCTCTGAGTAATTTCTTAACCTAAAAAATTTAAAATCTTACTCTTTCCTTATTATCATGCTTCGTGGTGTAGATTTTTGTGGCAATGTTATTGTGAAGAGTAAGATATGCTTATGTAGACGAATGAAGACAAAATAATTTACATTATTATAGAATTTCTTTTGAAAATAACATCAAAGTATCTAATTCTTAAGAAATCTTCTAAAGATCTCACTTTTGCTACAATATAAAATGAAAAAGATATCAAATTCTAGATTTTTTTGCTACTTAAAAATGTCTATCCCAAGTGTTGTTTGCATACAAATGATAGTGCTGTCTAAGTGTCTATTATAATGTAAATAAAGATAATAGTGATAAAACAAAATTGTACTAAAACTTCATACTCAATACCAATGATCAGTTTATTCATTCAAAGTAGTGCTTACACAAAGTTGTAGATTAAGGAACATTTGGAATATTAGAGTAAAACTTTCCCTAACTATGGGAAGCAGACTTATACTACCTCATAATTGTGAGAGAAACATAACTGTCCACAACCATTGACAGCCTACTCCTAATGACTACCTAAATGCTGACAACAAACGATTACATAGTCAGTTACAACAAAATTGATAAAACCTAACAAAAGTATTTTACACCAGCTGTAAGTGCTGCCTTATATATTGATTAGCTATTTTTTTCATTATTTTTGGAGGATTATAGTGGTCTTAATCTTCATTATGTTGATGTTCTATTTCATGTTTAACTTGAATTCATTAATGAAATAAACAGAATATTATCAAAATAATAAAATGACATTGGACTCATTGTTAAAGCTTCCCCATTTTACAAACTTGAAATCAAAATAAATATGGGTTGTTCTTAATGTAGATTGCCATGCAATCCACTGTTGTGCAATCAAAGCTTATTAATAAAGATCACAAGGCAATATGGACAAATTGGAAGTGGTATAATGAGGCTATAGGAGTATGGGGAAATAATTCACTCACAAATACTGGCCTTCTGGAGCAAATATATACAACTGAAGACTCAAGTGATTATTTATGGTATACAATCAGGTAAAGGATATTGGGCTTGCATCTTCTATGTTGCCATTTAAATAAGATAATAGTCAATGAAGCATTATAATGTAAGAGAGGCACTGTGTATATATATATACTTTTGTATGTAATTTTGGAAAATTTTGATATGCAAGTCTCCTCCCAGATTCTGATTTCTCACATTTTGTTGCCTTCAATTCTTAGCTAGCTGTTTACAATATTTCATTTCATAATGTTCATCCATTCAGGAGGATTTGTTCTTAACATTGAAATTATTTTCTTGATTGCTTGACAGTGTTGAAATTACTGACAATGAACTTAATAACACACTCCCCATTCTACATGTAGAGTCATTGGGACATGCATTGCATGTTTTTGTCAACAAAAAATTTGCAGGTAATTGACTACATTGCTTCCATTTAAATGCTTAATTTTTCACAATAGATAACAATCGCAATGCTAAAAAATGATATAAATAATTTTATGATGTACTCTATACTCTGACCCCCAGAGTGTAGTCTGAATGATTAAATTTGTTGTAAGAAGCAAAAAGTGGTAGCAAGTTAAAAGTCTAGAAGACACTGCTGGTGTGGTGAAACATATACACCCTCAATTTTTTTTTTTTTTTTTTTGAATAATACAAATCACAACACAATTGACATTCACAGAACATTCAGCTAATCGTAAGATTGATGTAGAAAACTCAGAGTATTTCATTGCTGTTACAATCACAATGGTGGATATCATACATCATTTTGTGTCACACATGTTAGACAAGCAAGTTGTTAAGATAGCTACAAAGGGATATACCTTAATTTATAATCCAATGGTGAACTACATAGGTCCGAATTGCTGATACATCAAACGTTGTGCGGGCAGGTCTACAATTAGCCTGATACAGTCTGCAAAAGCAAGGAACAACTCTGTTGTGATCGTCCAAACTACTTCAGTCATCAACCAATGATTGCTGACACTTATATGTACTTTCCAGCTTGCCTAGTCACCTTCTAACTGAAAAATGAGAAACAATGCAATGAGAATATTGTCATTGATGTCAAAGGTCTTCAAGATAATGTTGTTAGAAATTGTCATTGATGTCCATGTTATTGTAAATATGACATAAATATATTTAAATGGTATAGAAAGAATACATTACATATACATTGATTGTGAACACAAGATATACACTAAGATTGCAGAACTGTTATTGAGATCCTATGCATATCGATGAAGAAGCTAAACAATAGCAAAGTTATGACAGCAAATAACATATAGAGTAAGGATCAGTAACACAAGTATAGATCTGTGACAGTACTCTCATAGTACTAGTTATGAAGGTATGAAGTATTGATACAGATGTTGAATAAAAACTATGAAGCCAGTCCAAGTCTGTCAATTACTTGACTGTGGGCTTTAAACACAGTGACCACAGAAATGAAGTCAGAATTAATACTCAGAATGGACAACAGTACTGTTAAGAAAATGACACGCCTAGAGGAAGTTATAAAGAAATCAATTACCAATGTGCTCACACATCAATTTTTTGTAGTGCAGTTTTCACAGTGAAACTAAGTAGGATAATGAAATAAGTATGCTCAATTCTCTATTCACCCAAATTAAAGTGTGAGCAATGACCATGCCTACTCAAATTTATTGAATTCATACATAGGAGAAACAATATAAAATTATTTTGAAGATGGAAAGATTAACATTTCTAATGCTAGTTATTGTATGTCAAAGAACCAGCAATCCAACCAGAGAATGATGAGTGCTCAAGCAATGTGATTGGCACCACACAATGTGCAGCTACAGTCCACCTTCAACAAGTTAAATCACCCAATTAATATGAACAATATAAACATAGCAGCAACTTTGTCAACAGAATACCAATTACTGCATCAATGATTCTTGGTGCCACAACCCCAGATGGCCAGGAGAGATGTCTAGAGAAAGGCAAGAAAGTGCCCAAACAACCATGAAAAATACCATCCAGATCTCAAGGAATAAACGCCAGCAACTGGCATCAAAACTCAACCAACCCGATAGGGAAAATCTGTTCCCTCAAGAAGTAATTCAACTCACTACAATAAATATTTTAGTCTGCATTAATTGCGACATCTAAGTGCAGGCAAAATGCCACTCAAGTCTGCAACAGATCAATGCCAAGGAACTGGACCTTCATTTGAAACCAACTATGAAAGTTTAACCAAACAAGAAACCTTTAATCTCCGACCTGTCGGGGCCTAGGAAGGCGCGCAACCCAATACGGTATCCAAAACACCCTTCAAAACTCCACTGACACATCTGAAAATACTTGCTGTTTGTCCGAGCAGGTTTTTGCACAAAGACCAGGCGATACTTTTCTAGTATCGTAAAGACACTGAACAATACTACCAGGCAATACTTTTCCAATATTGCCTGGTCTTTGTGCAAAAACCTGCTCGGGAAAACAAGTATTTTTGGATGTGTTGGTGGAGTTTCAAAGAGTGTTTTGGCTACCCTATTGGGTTGCTCCCCTTCCTAGGCCTCAACAGTTTGGAGATTAAAGGTTTCTTGTTTGGTTAAACTTTCATAGTTGGCTTTGAATGCATTGGTAAGTAGTGACGCTTGGAGATCATTGGTTGCTTTAATTGTTTAGTTAAGTCTTTCGTTGCAATCTTTTGATCGATTACATGATGATGCTTATTGATGTGACATGATGCTTTATGATGATATCTAGTTATTTTGTATTCAGACATATACTCTATTTATGGTTATATGATAGACTTATTGGATTTTGGATACTTTGATTTGATGTTGCGGTCATGTCCCCTTCTCAGCACTAGTGTCATGTCCCCATTTTGGAGGCAATTTGATTTAATTAATTTAATTAATTAGGTTGTCCAAAATAATGAATATTTTATGAGGATGACTAATTAATTATTTTAATTAAATAAATAAGTGGTATTAAGTTAATTATTTATAAAGTTATCAAATAAATAAATATTAAAAGGTAACTTTATATTTAATTAATTTAATAAAGTGACTTGAATTATATAAAGTCACTTAATAGATAAAATAAAAAATAATGTTCTAGAAGCTTTTGGAGAAAGTGGAGGAAAAAGAATAAATAGGCACCCCGGGCTTCATTCTAATCATCCAGATTTGTTGTTGTTGATGTTGATATTTGTTGATGTGCATTGTGGAGCCTAGGGTTTCTGCAATAGTCACAACTGGCCATTGAGAACGAAAACTCTCAATTGGTACGCAATTTTGAGGGTGTGAAATATCACTTGAATTATTGCAGCTGGGAGGAAGATACTTCAGTCTTCTATTTGTGCTACATTGAGAAAAAATATTTGAGTACAAAAAGCAGGCCGAAAAAGCAGTTCGAAAAAAACAGGCCGAAAAAGCAACTCCGAAAAAAGCAATCCGAAAAAGCAGTTCGAAAAAGAAAAAACGAAAAAGCAAATTCGGAAAAAGCAAGTGGTAAAAGCAGATCGGAAAAAAGCAAAGCAAAAGGGGCAGGATTGAAGGAAAATATTACAGCCATCCACAATCAGGTTCTTCACTTCTCATTTGGCATATTTTCTGAGAAATGTAGGTTTTCAGCTGAGTACAAAATATAGCTTCAGCATTTCATTATTTTACATTGTACTTGTCTTTGTTTGCCAATTGGCATTATTGGTATCAAAGGAAGGCTAGGATTTTGCAATTGAAAGAGCGTTGTAATTTTTAGACTATCTATATTGCAACTCTAGAGTTGATGATCAGCTTATTGGTTTGCATTCCAATTGTTTGACAAAATATCAATTGGCTGTAAGTTCTCTTTTCGGCATAAATAATGTTATAATTTTGCATACTAAGTGTTTATATTAATGTCACTTGGTTGTAAGTGCATTAATGCCATCCTAGGTTGCATCCAAAGTATTTGTCATAATTACTAATTGCTGTAGCTGCATTTTGCAAGTAGTTTAAGTCATATATGTATTGAATATTGCCAAAATTAGTTGCACATTCATATTAGGTCATTGTTTAGACAATCTGGAGTCTTTTTGTAAGCATTCTCTTTGAGGCAAATCCAAACAAGAATCACTGTAGCAATTTGAAAAGTTATATCAGTCAGATGACCCTTGCTTGCAAAGTGTTTGACGAAATGTCAAACAACTGAAGTATAAGGATTTTTTGTGATTGAAGAAATTATAACCTATTGGGGTTATTACAGTGGTATCAGAGCCGTTTTCTTGCCATCCTGTGGGGTGAGAACCGACTTACATGAGTGATCAGCACTCTACTTTATCCAGAATGGACAGGTACAGTACAAAGTCTCCGAGGACACAATCTTGGACAATTGATAGACACAGTATCCAGAGTCGGAATTGTGGAAAGGATGGCTATTCAGACATCCGAGATGAACTTAGGAAAATAAGGCATAACATGTCTGAACTGTTGGTTAAGCACCACCATATAAATGACAGGCTGTCTGACCCAGCTAAGGTGGATAAGTCGACAGGATTTCGATTTGGCAAATCTTCTCGCAAAGCATTGACTGATACAGTGAGAGATGTTACTAGGAACCTTAATGAGGAGTTCGAGAAACAAGTTTGCAACCAGTTAGAGGTTTCAGTTCAGCAGCAGGAAGAAGTGGTGAAGGATATCACGTTGATGGATAGTAACTGTCAACTTGGTACTCAAGTTGAGACAGTTGTATACAGGTCGTCAGAGGGTGATGTCACAGGTACTCGGGATGGTTTAGTTCCAACAGGCAGTGACTGCAATGTAGTGGGTTCAGATGATGATTATGAGGATGTTGTTGTGCATGATGGTGAGATACTTGGTAGAAATGAGCAGACATTGAGCATTCATGACTTTGCTGAGAGAGAGTACCAGGCACAGATAGATGCTTCGTCACATGAGGTTGAGGCTGGTAGTACTTCACATGATTTGTCCAGCCAGCTGAAGGTGAGCGAAGATAGTATTGTGACTTCATTATCTCATCATGACAGGATGTGAGATATGATAGAGGATCACATCCGGATGATTCAATTACAGGGTAGACATAAGGGAGTTCAGGCAAAGTCTTCTTGTGTTGACTTACAGGCGATTAGGGAAGGAATGGGAACGATGAAGTTGAGTTATTTACATCTTCTATCAGATCATGACCATCTTCTTAGCCTTGTCGGAGACTATTCAGATGCCTTGAGGAGGAAGGAGGAGGAAGTTGACAGGCTTTCTCGGGAGCTTGAGGACACTCGAGCTTCTTTGGTGAATACTCCATTGGCATTACAGGACTGGGAGAGACATGGGGATAAGCATGGCATGGAGTTGAGTTTAGTTTCATCTTGCACTCCTGATACGCAGCTTTCTACAGTAGGCGGATCATATGTGGTCGTTGATAGTGTTGTGAGTTCATCTTGCATTCACATCCAGGATACAGGGACAATATCAGATAGGTATGTGGAGTTAGTTGGTACTAGTCATATTACTCAGGTGAGGATTTTGCTTGAGTTACCAGCTGATTCTAGTTTATGGATATGGACTCGAGATTGTTATATTGGCATTTGGGATTCAGTTGACTGGAGATCATTATCACTTTTTGGTAGCAATGATTGTTTGGATGCTATCATGGATTTGATTAGCAGATTGCACGGTGTTGTCTTTCCTTGTGCCAGCAACTTGTTTGATGTTGTTATTAGTTTTTATTCACTGGTGTTGGGCATTGTTCATATATTCAGTCGACCATTATTGCTGGAATGTGTTGATAATCTTTCATATTTGGCAGTGTGTACAGATAAGCCCCAGGATCATATTGGCATTGATGACATCGAGGAGGATGCAGTGGGTAGTTTTGAAGACTTAGTTTCCTTGGCAGTGTCTTTTGGTACAAAGGAGTTGGATAGCAGTGCTACAGTTTTTGATACTCATTATGATGATATGAGCTTTGGAGTTGATTCGCAGGATATGGATAGTAATACTCTAGAGACCAGTAACTTTGAGGATACTCCTTTAGACAGTACATCAGAAGAGGTTTGTAGGAGACAATCTAGCCAGTGCCATCATGTGTCTAGTCAGTTCAGAGTTAGTGAGCGAGACATTGCTATCACTTGCCAGCATTTCGATGTTGCTCGTCAGTTGTTAGCAGTTTGTGGATGGGGTTCTCCTACTAGTGATGAGCAAGGAGGCAGTTATCTTTCATTGACAGAGATCCACTCTTTATGGGAGGCTATTTGGATTCTGAGACAGAATTATATGCAGTTGGTAGCCGACCGAGATTATCTTATGGAGTGGGGAAGTACAGCATACGATGCATTATTGACCAAGGAAGATGAGGTAAGTGAGCTTACTCAATAGCTTGAGGTGACTTTTGAGATTCTTGAGAGTACACAGTTGGCTTTCGAGGAGTCACAGTTTCATTTGGCTAAGGTGACCATGGAATTAGAGCGACTGCAGTCTTTACCAAATTATGTATAGTCACAAGCTGTGGTGTCTGGTGATTCGAGGATGTCCATGGTCGAGATTGTCAAAGACAGTGGAGATGGGGATGCATCCATCCTTGATGCTAACATTGGCATATCGAGTTCATTCCCACTAGAGACAGGTTCAATTGAGTTGGGTGCTGCAGCAGATTGTTGTGATATGTCTGACATGGTGGTGGCCTCTAGTACTGATGGCACGGAGACTAGAGATGTTGTATCAAAGATCATGTGTGATGTTGGTGAGCCGGCAGTTGGCATGGTTCCTGCTAGTAATACTACTCCCTTGGTGATGTCTTCGGAGGTAGTAGTCAATTCCAACATGGTTAATGATCGATTGCAATTAGTTTCATCTGGATTGCAGTCTGAGCCACTGACTGAGATTGACACATTCTATCGGCATTACACTATGAGGTATGCTCATCAATTTACCTTTGATGACCATGTTGATGAAATGATGATATAGAGATGTAGTTTGGTACATAGTGCTCGTCATCAGTTATGGGACGTTTGACACCTCGGGATGAGAGTTGTGATGAGCATGACATGGCGATAGGTTCTGCGGTTGACAGCTTGATAATACATGACTTAGAGCAGGAGTTTGGGAGTGATGCTTCAGCGGTTGTAGTTATTGATTCTACTCCTTTGGCTATGACATCTCCTGACTTAGCTGGTGATTAGTCACAGTGGGTTGTATCACTTGTTCATGGTGAGCTGTTGACTGAGTTTGGTTCTTTTTATCAGCATTATACTGCAAGGTATGTACATCAGTTAGCCTTTGATCCTTGTGTTGAGGAGTTGATGGCAGGCAGATTTGGTTTGGGTTCCATTTCTTGCTGTTTATCTTGTGATGTCTTTTCGCCATTAGCAGTGCATGGGAGTTATGGTTATGAAACAGTGGCCGTTGATCTGCAAAGTTGTGTTGATTGCAGGAGTTGTACAGTGTGTGGATTCTCCATACTTGGTACAATTTCATTTGGGAGCGTTCACCATTGTTGCAGAGTTGGATTGTACATTCTGTATAGGCCAGTGGGATGCGTTGATGGTATTTATTGTGTTGGCAGTTTGATTTGTCCACTTTACTTGGGCTTTGATTTTCTAAGAGTTTGTGTCTCGTGGGTTTCTGACTATGGCAGTTGTGATTTTGGAGTTTGGTTGAGCTGTAATTGTCAGTTTGATTATGGATTCCTCTTGGTTATATTGCAGAGGATATTGCAGGAGCCTGTGTTGATTGATAGCAGTATAGTACATGACTACATTTGGGATCCAGGTGGATTGATTGGTTTATTGTTCAGCCATTGCTTGGGGACAAGCAATTTTAGGAAGGGCGGACTGTCATGTCCCCATTTTGGAGGCAATTTGATTTAATTAATTTAATTAATTAGGTTGTCCAAAATAATGAATATTTTATGAGGATGACTAATTAATTATTTTAATTAAATAAATAAGTGGTATTAAGTTAATTATTTATAAAGTTATCAAATAAATAAATATTAAAAGGTAACTTTATATTTAATTAATTTAATAAAGTGACTTGAATTATAAAATATTTTATAAAGTCACTTAATAGATAAAATAAAAAATAATGTTCTAGAAGCTTCTGGAGAAAGTGGAGGAAAAAGAATAAATAGGCACCCCGGGCTTCATTCTAATCATCTAGATTTGTTGTTGTTGATGTTGATATTTGTTGATGTGCATTGTGGAGCCTAGGGTTTCTGCAATAGTCACAACTCGCCATTGAGAACGAAAACTCTCAATTGGTACGCAATTTTGAGGGTGTGAAATATCACTTGAATTATTGCAGCTGGGAGGAAGATACTTCAGTCTTCTATTTGTGCTACATTGAGAAAAAATATTTGAGTACAAAAAGCAGGCCGAAAAAGCAGTTCGAAAAAAACAGGCCGAAAAAGCAACTCCGAAAAAAGCAATCCGAAAAAGCAAAAACGAAAAAGCAAATCCGAAAAAAGCAAGTGGTAAAAGCAGATCGGAAAAAAGCAAAGCAAAAGGGGCAGCATTGAAGGAAAATATTACAGCCATCCACAATCAGGTTCTTCACTTCTCATTTGGCATATTTTCTGAGAAATGTAGGTTTTCAGCTGAGTACAAAATATAGCTTCAGCATTTCATTATTTTACATTGTACTTGTCTTTGTTTGCCAATTGGCATTATTGGTATCAAAGGAAGGCTAGGATTTTGCAATTGAAAGAGCGTTGTAATTTTTAGACTATCTATATTGCAACTCTAGAGTTGATGATCAGCTTATTAGTTTGCATTCCAATTGTTTGACAAAATATCAATTGGCTATAAGTTCTCTTTTTGGCATAAATAATGTTATAATTTTGCATACTAAGTGTTTATATTAATGCCACTTGGTTGTAAGTGCATTAATGCCATCCTAGGTTGCATCCAAAGTATTTTTCATAATTACTAATTGCTGTAGCTGCATTTTGCAAGTAGTTTAAGTCATATATGTATTGAATATTGCCAAAATTAGTTGCACATTCATATTAGGTCATTGTTTAGACAATCTGGAGTCTTTTTGTAAGCATTCTCTTTGAGGCAAATCCAAACAAGAATCACTATAGCAATTTGAAAAGTTATATCAGTCAGATGACCCTTGCTTGCAAAGTGTTTGACGAAATGTCAAACAACTGAAGTATAAGGATTTTTTGTGATTGAAGAAATTATAATCTATTGGGGTTATTACAACTAGTAATTTGGGCACCAGTTTAATCTATCTCCACATCTGGATAGATTAATGACATTATTCTAACAAGATGCCTACCAATCACAGAGAAGGCATTGTATTGGTACTGATGCAAGATAGACACCCCATAGCTTATGAGAGCAGGAAGCTTATGCAAACAGAACACCTATATTCTATCTATGACAAAGAGATGTTGGTCATCGTACATTCATTGACCAAGTTTCGGCAGTATCTGGTAGATACCAAGTTTTTCGTCCGTACGAATCACAACAGTTTGAGATATTTTTTGGAGCAACGGGACATGAATGAAAGGCAAAAAAAAATGGGTATGCAAGGTTCAGGTTTTTGATTTTGACATTGAATATGTGAAAGGGAGGAACAATGTAGTTGCAAATGCCTTGTCCAGGAAACCCGCCATCTACTCACTAAACGATATTTCAGCTGATTGGAAGGCACATTTGTTGGTAGAATACTGTAAAAACACATTTTCCTGTGAGCTAATTGATGGCAACACCCAGGATGATTAGTACAGGGTGGTGGATGACATCATCTACTATAAGAATCAGATATTTTTAGTGTCGGAATCGAAATTGATGCAAAAAATCTTGAAGGAAATACATGACTCATCCTTGGCAGGACACCCGGGTTTCCTCAAAACTTACAGAAGTCTCTAGGAGAGGTTTTCTTGGAAAGGACTCAAAAGGGGATGTGTTGCAGTATGAAAAAGAGTGTGCGGTCTACCAATAGAACAAATCTGAACATACTCTACCTGCCGAGCTACTGCAATCTCTGCCAATTCCAAAACACAAGTGGGAAAGTATGTCAATGGATTTCATAACAAGGCTTCCCAAGGTGAACGCCAAGGATTGCATTTTCATGGTGGTTCACAAGTTGACAAAGTACGCTCACTTCTTCGTCATCCCCTCAAATTTTCAAGCCATGCAAGTTGCCGATCTATTTTTTAGAGAAGTCTTCCACCTGCACGGGTTACCTTGAAACATTGTCAGTGATCGGGATGGGCGATTCATTAGTATCTCGTGGATAGAACTGTTTTAGATGGCAGGGATAGAATTGTCACCAAGTACTAGTTACCATTTGCAGATAGACAAAAAAATGGAGATTCTGAACAAGTGGCTCAAAGGTTGCCTTCAAAACTATGTTTCGGCACAACAATAGGTGCGGGTCAAATGGATACATCTAGGGGAATATTGCTACAATACCACATACCACATGTCCATCGGAATGGCACCTTTCAAAGCTCTGTACGAGTATGAACCTCTTTACTTCATTGACACAGTTCTACATGACAGTCGCGCACCAAGGGCGAGGGACTAGCTTCAGGAGGGATAGGACATATTGAGATGCTTGAAGGAAAACTTACAGCGGGCACAAAATCAATAGAATATGTATGCCGACGGACATAGAACTGAAAGGATTTTCGAAGTAGGGGACTTGGTCTATGTCAAGCTCTAGCCATATCGGCAATCCTCATTGAAGGAAAAGGGAAAGGAAAAATTGAAGCCACAATTTTATGGCCCCTATCGTGTAATTCGTCGCGTTGGTGAAGTCGCGTATGAACTGGAACTTTCAAAGGGAAGCCGTATTCATAGCGTCTTTCATGTTTCATGCCTGAACAAGACCATAGGGTAGAACATCATGGTTGCCACAGACCTTCCACCACTCAATGAAGAAGTCAAGCTCATACTAGAGCAAGCCGAGATCATCAAAGTACATGAGAAGACTCTGCGGAACCACACTATGAAGGAATATTTGGTGCGTTGGAAACACTTGCCATTGGATGACGCAACATGGGAGGGTGAGCACATTCTCCAACACTCGGCATTGCATTTTCTTGAGGACAAGCAAAATTTGGGACGGGAGGACTGTAATGTTCCCGTTATAAAATAAATCATTTATCAAACTATTGTTAATGGGCCGATTGATTTAATATATCTCGGACCCATTTTTATTTTTGTTTTCGTAATTTGTGTTGTCATCGGCTATCTTTGTACACCCTCGAAAAGTTTCCTAACAAGTATTTAAGCATGGCTTGTAGGTAGTCTTTAGGCATGCAATTTGGATTATTTTCTATGTACTGCGAATTCCTGTTGGAGTTCTTTGTTGTTTTCCATTTCGGAAGTGAAAGATCTTCCCTACTTGGCTTTTTCAGTTTCAGTGAGATTCAACCCTCATCCTATTTCGTCATTCGTAATACTTCACTCGGATCTAGCAAACCGGAGCACCATCTCTATAATAGATGCATTTGTATATATATCTAGAATTATAGTGAATCACTTATTCTTTCATTTTTTTGCATATGTGGTGATTGTATTGTTTAATATCAAGTACAGAGTGATCTTCACTCTTCAGAAGGCTTCAAACACAATCCAACAACCCCACAAACCTACCGTACAGCCTCCTAGTTTAGTCGTACAACCTTCTTACACATCGTACGGTCTCCTAGTTCTGTCGTACGGCCTCCTAGTTGAACCATACAACTTCCACACACTCCATACAGCCTCAATCATATTGGTTTACCTGCTCTTCAACAACCATATGTCTCTCATATCCATCGTATGGACTACCAATTGCTTGTCGTACGACCATCTAGCTGATACGCAAATCTCTATCATCGTACATCCCTCCCTACCTGTCATACGGCCATTTATCTCCAATGTACGGCCAATCTGGTCAATTCTCTGGCTTCCCACATACCATACGGCTCCCCAGCTACTGTATGACCTGTCTAGGCTTTCCATGTTGCACGTGTTAGATCGGATTCGAACATTCTTTAGGCACACACTCCTATTACTAAGTGTCAGTGGGACATTGGTACATTACAATCTCAACATCCTAACCATTAGAACAGGAAAGCCTGAATAGGACTTGACCAATCTAAGGATAACTTCATCTATAAACCTCAAAACAAAATGTGAAGCAAAGCTAGACATAGGATCTGCATTAAGGATTGCACAAGAAAATGAGTCAATTGGATTGATCGCAATCTAAAACAACAGGAAAACTATTTAAATGAATAGAAAATAGATAAACCAAAAGAATATATTTTTGGGTGATGCAAGATTGCCAATGGTTCAAGAGTGGTCTTGCTTGAATAAATCAAGGTGACCTAAAATGGGGACACTACAAAGACATTATTCATGTTTAATTTTAATTAAAAAAATGGTTCTATTTAAGAAAGATACAAGATTCTACTTTCACCTAAGAATGGTTCTACATCATAACTTCTCTTTGATTGAGAATTTTAATTGTTCTTTTTAGTGCCCAACATAAACGTTCTTATAGGTTCTATATAATGAAATAAAAAATTGCTTGTCTTGTTCCAATTATTCTGGTCTATTTTTAGCTTGGCTGATTATATCATGAGCAGTAGACTTAGTGACCATATCTTGTTAGTAATGAGATAAAATATAAATATAAAATGATTTTCTCAAAACCAAAAATGGATGATTACAGGTGGCAGTTGATTAATATTTCTAACTTTTGATTGTAGTCAGATATGATTGTTTGGGAAATTTTACATTGTCTAATCAACAATTACTTGCAGGAACTGGATCTGGTAACAGTGAGTATTCAAACATTACTTTGGAAAAGTCAATACTTCTAAATCCAGGAAAGAATACATTGGACCTATTAAGCATGACTGTTGGCCTTGAGGTTGAACTCTTAACTTCTTCATTCTTTATTGTAAATTTAAAGCATCAAAATCCAATTTTATTTTGATATCTCTAAAATTAACGTTTATTAATACACTATACTAAAATAGTGATTATTTCACATTGTTTTTTGGGAGAACTTCGGTGCATTCTATGATACAATAGGTGCAGGAGTTACAGGCCCAATTATTTTGGAAGGCTTGAAGAATGGTACACAAGATCTTTCAATGCAAGAATGGACATATCAGGCTTGTCTGAAACTTTAGTCTTAAATAAACATTTACTTCCATCTATTGTCAAGTTTATGATGTATTTCTAATTAGAGAGAAGAAAAATATGGTGATTATATATCATTTTTTTCCTATATTTTCTATGCTTGAAATTTTTATATTTCTTAGTTTTACTGGCTACTTTTAATGGCTTAGCTTAATATATCTAACTAGTTCCATACAATTTACTATCAGAAGACATCCCAGTCTTGTCTAGAAAATACAGATGAACTGATAATATTCATCAATATTCCTAATTCTTATTCTTATGGTTTTTCAAATTGTAGATTGGATTAGAAGGTGAGAATCTTGGCTTGTATCGCAGAAATGACACAAAAAATGCAAATTGGAGTTCAGGACCAAATCCACCAATAAATCAGAGTATGATATGGTACAAGGTGAGCAATTGATTTCATATCAAACATGTACTTCCCTTGTTATAAAGAGTTCACGAGAATCAGTCTACAGGTGTGATTTGGAATACGTATAGGGAACCATTGTCACCTACATGTCAGGTTAACTACTTGGATGTGATCTATTGTCAACTCGCTTTCTGTGAAACCATATCTAACTTCTCGCATATAATTTTGAAGCAAAAGAGGTTATTTTGGTGAATGATAATAATTAAAATATTGAAGAGAATTAGGGAAAAAAAACCTTGAAGTTTGTTGTACAATAAGGACTTTTTGTCAATTGATCTGGACCCAAATATGTTATATACAATTGATTCCACTCTTCAATCTATATCTAAATTAATGAAATATTTACTATTGGAAATCTCTGCAATCATCGTCAGTTCTACCACCACATTTGGGCTAATGCATAAATATAATATAATTTTATAAGAAATGCCCACTTATTCATTTTACTTCTGTCATTAATTTGCAGACTGAATTTGAAGCTCCAGATGGAAAGAACCCAGTAGCTTTGGACCTTGTCAGCATGGGCAAGGGTCATGCCTGGGTAAATGGACATAGCATTGGACGTTATTGGCCCGCCTTCCTTTCTCCAGAAAATGGTTGCAATAGTACATGTGACTACCGAGGAAATCATGACCAATACACATTTGCGAAAAATTGTGGCCAGCCTTCTCAAAAGCTGTAAGAAATACCAATATAGTTCCTCTCTTATGTCTGCAGTAGGTGCAGAATAGTCAAGCATTTCACAGTTTATTCTGACAAAAATTGTAAATAGCAGATATCATGTTCCTCGCTCATGGCTGCAGCTAACTGGAAATGTATTGGTGTTATTGGAGGAAATTGGTGGTGACCCAACTAAAACAACATTTGTTACTAGGTCTGTAGAGTCTCTTTGTGCACAAGTATCAGAATCATTTCCTCCACCGGTTGATTCATGGGAGATGACTGTGAAGGATGGATTGAGTTCAAATAAACCAGAGCTTAGTCTTCACTGTTCAGAGGGTCAACTTATCTCATCCATAAAGTTTGCGAGCTTTGGAACTCCACAAGGACAATGTGGAAACTTTGAACATGGCGAGTGCAATGCGGTAGATACATGGTCCATTATTGAAGAGGTCTGAGTTGTTCCTTCTGTACCTCATTTTTTTTAGCCATAAATTTTGGGTTGTTCACTTTTTATATATCAGAAGAACACTTTTCTGTTCAATAATCTAAGTGTTACAAAGAACAATAAGTAGGGATAAAGGAAAACTCGTGATAATCTTGTTCTTATTAATTTGTTTGCTTTGCAGATTTGTATTGGAAAGGGAAGTTGCTCGCTTCCAGTTTCAGTAAAAAGATTGGGAGATCCTTGTCCCAGCATGGATAAAACTCTTGCAGTGGAAGCCATCTGTAACTGATTTGAAGTGCCTTTACATAACTCAGTAATATACATTGTAGGCAATGTTCAGAAAAACCTGCACAGTGCTTGATGAGATATAAACAGTTGAAGTACACCTACAAATAAGGGCCTCAGATTTCTTGGCAATGTATCAAGGAAGACTCAACATTATTTCCTTGCTAAGAGCTTTGGTATATATCTGTAATGAAATGAATCCAACTGCTTATAATTGCTAGGGCAACTAGTATGTGCGATCTCGAGATTCAGAGACTAAATGAAATGGACTTTCAAGGTATTTAGCTTTAGAATCAATGATGAAACAATGTTGTACGTTGTGTAGATGTCATTGTTTGAAAATTAATGCACTAAATGTGATTATTGTCTTAAAGTGTATGCAAACATACGCATAGTTCTAGTTGAACTGTTTCAGTTTGATCTCAATCCACGTGGATTCAACTTGATGTGCAAATGTCAATTATGAGGTGCAAAAACGATTTGATTGAATGTTACAATAGAAATTGTGCTTGCCGATCTTTGATAGTTGGTGCAGCTATAAGGACAAACGTATCCATAGAAAATGTTCTAGAATTTGTTTGATCAGGAGGTTTAGGCTCTGATTGGTTGGTTTTATGATGTTGAGAAGAATCTTGAAGACAATGTAGATGGCCTATTTGTAGATTTTATACTACCCTTATTATATTCATATGAATTATGACATATTGAATGTTTTAAATAATGCAACATTATATTTTGTAGAGAAGTGGCATTACCCTTACAAACCCTATCATTCACATGTCTCCATGTTCCTTGGAAAGTATTTGCTAGGACATTAGAGAAAAACATTAAATATTTGTAATTAATGGCTAATTGTGTTTGCATTTGCAAGATGTGAACATGTAAGAGAAATAAAAAAAAGTCAAATGAATTAATGTCCACATTGGTATATGAAGAGCCAAACTTTGGGAGCCCAGGAATGGAAGGTGAAAGGTTATACATTGGGTGATAGGAAGAGCCATCACATAGTTTTGTATGACTCGTTACTAATATTCAAGTGTTGCTAGTTTGGTTGGAGAATGAAATGAAGTATAGTATTTTTGTTGTTGTTAGTCTAAACTAAAGTGACAACAACAACAAATTACAATTTTATTGAGAGTAATAAGAATATGTGTCATCCATAGAGGAATAATAAGCAAAAGCAGTATTAGGGAAGCCACCTAACCACCTTTATGATACTATCATAGACAAAAATGAGGACCTAAACCCAATTTGTTGATCACTCAAAAAACATCCACACTAAGGAAACTTGTAATATCCCTTGCCCAAACTGACTGATTTTAGCTCAAGGAATATTATCAAACACTTGTATTGTTGCCTTTCAATGCTAAGAAATTTAGAATGTTCGCAAATGATATTACAATGCCTCTTACAATGAACTAATTTGCAAGTGTGGTTCTTTTGATATTCTCAATGCATATACATGGAAACTAGATATGGAATGCATACCTACAGCCAACTGACATTTTAACAAACAATTGACATACAACTATTATGTTGATCCTATATGCTATTAGATGGACATTTCGTCAAACAAATGGTATGCAACATGTATCTCTTTTATTGAATTCATTCTCATGCACAATGTTGTTATGAGTTTGCCAAGACAAATGGCTTACAATAATGACTACAGTAATGCCAAAGTCTTATTCTGAATTATTACAACAAAATCATATGCCTAAAAATTACAATGCTAACAACTAATAGTTGCAAGAGGAACCTGATAATAGTGATGTCCAAGAATGGAAATGAATCAAACATAAATATTGTAGCGTGGCATCATTCATGCATACTATAGCAGCCAAAATGTATTCTTTAATTTAAACACAAATAAAATTCCATAATGAAGCTCTCTCGAATGCCAAACTCAGTGGATATTTCACCACCTCAAATGGTTGCAACACTGAAGAGTTGTTGTTCTCCAATGGCTGACTGAAAGAAGAAACCTTAGTTTCTTCTCCCAACTTTATATCAAATGCAATTCACAATAATCGTACGATTAACAATGAAGCTCTCCCCTCTATTTATTCTTTACCTTCACCCTTTTAGAAGGAAATAAAATATTATTTAATTACATTCTCTAGAAGCTTCCCCCTTTCCAATACAATAATTAATTATCTTTCTAGAAAATGCACTCTCTAGAAGCTTCTTCCTTGCAATAACATAATTAATTGTGCTTCTAGAAAATTAAATTAATTAAATATAAAGTCACCTTTTAATTTTAATTTTTTAATGACTTTATAAGAAATTAATTTAATCAATTTATCCTTATTTCTTCACTTAGCCTTTGAAGAATGTAAAGGCTAAGAACGCCATTGCAATGCTAAAAAGATGGGGACATTACAAAACTTCTGAACCACCCAAATTAAAAAAATTAGAAAAATAGTGGTGCAAGCCCGGTCCTCAAACCTATAGATAAGTTACATACAAAGTATTTGAGAGGAGCCGAAAGGCTTAGAGATTATGTTTATCAGAAATAGAAAAGAAGCTATTAGGAGTGTATCATTATTTTTATCTCTCTTATGAAAATTAACAATATGCTTGCCCTCTTTCTTTGGATGGAATTATTCCCTAAAAAGTTTCTCCACTTCTACACGGTGTCTCATTTGATTGCTTATTTTTATATGACATTGAATGTTGCAACCACTTTATTATTTTAGATTTTGTAATCCATTTTCAGATTTTCAATCACACGATGAACTTAAAAAATGTAATATTTATTCACCTTATTTTAACCATTTGGTATCAAAGCTAATAGTGTTTTGAGAGGGGACACCTTGATGGTTTGACTAGCATTGATGTCAAAAGGCATTGGTTGTTCGTTATGTATAATATTGGTTTCATATGAGATTGATGGTTTGATTGGCATTCATGTCAAACAGTATTGGTTGTTCATCATGTAAATTATTGGAATCACATCTTCAAGCTTTCCAAGCTTGTTCTTGTGGATGATTGCTAGTGACAAGATGTTATGACTTTGGGTAATAAAACATGCCAAGGTTTGATTGTTTAGCATTTGTATGACCATGACAATAGTGATACGATAGAGTACTTGTAAGATATTGAAGACATAGCCCTTTGTTTGTTTGAAGAAGTTCAACAACTATACTTATATGCAATACTAGCATCCTAAGCTTGTATAGGAGTGACAATTGTTGCATATGATAATTTGTGTGATATCAAGACATGAGTCAAATGAAGCACACATAATGTCTTTTAAGGTTACTATCATTGTCAAAACAAGTAAATTGTTAAAACTAAGAGTACACAATCATCTTGATTTAACATTCAATTCATTGGAAGATGTAGGTATGACAATATGATGCAAAAATTATGTTTACACAAGGAGTACGGTTAGAATATATCTCATAGTGATCTTAAGGTCTATAGCATCGATCAAGGAATGAAGGATAATAAGTCCTTTTCTTTTATATTGCAAGTGAGCAAGTTGTTCAACAATGGTTTAATGAATATGAGGACTTAAACTCTAAGAAAGAGTTTTAGACCATTTTTATAGAACTTTTTGGATTGAATGTTGGTAATTTTGGAAAAGCTTGATTGTGTTTTATATTAATCAACAACTGTAACAAGGGTGTTTACCCCTAGAGAATGAGAGTATGAGAGCTATTGAGTGATTAGTAACACATTACAAAAGATGTTGGTTATCACAAGTCAAGACCACAAAGGAAACACTATCAGTAAAATAACCACTTTCCTCAAAATTCTTCTATGGAAAAAGGGCATCTTATAACACAACACAATGGCTACTTGTAACAAACTTACAGTACAATGGCCACTACAACACACTATAGAGTTGCCAAAAGACACCATTAAATATTGTCAACTAGCACCCTAACAAGTGGGGCACACTAATTGAGGGATTTTGAGAGGCTCTCCAAGCCTTCACAATGGGTAACAAAATCATATCTCAGATCATAGTATAGTGAAGAACAACCTATTAGGATCAAGCAACACTAAGGGGGTAGCGAAGTTGCAACATTTATAAACAAATTAATCTTCTTATAACAACTCCAATAAATAATTGATATGATAAAGCATGAAAGGAACCCATACACCATAAAAGAATTCATAACACCATCATTTATTTTCAAGAAACCCCTGGTCAAGGAAATACCCCAGTGGAGATTGAACCCACGAGATAGTGCACTACTATAAAAACATCCCTATTAAGAATCAATATAATACATCCATACATAGTCCCAATTAAGAGATTAGACCCTATTAGAGGCCTTGAACCCTACTATGAGTTGTGAGAACAAAAGGGACTCACTACTGGAATATGAGGAAGCCTAAAGCCACCTTCAAGGACTCACTATCCACTGCATGAAATATTACATAGAGTTTGGATCATATACAGTGAACCATACATGGCATCACGATGTCCAATTAGTTCTAGTGTAATCTTGCATCTACTTTTCTCTAATAACTAGCATCAAGGCATGTACACCATATCAATTACCTTTCACATTCTCACATGCTATAATACATTTCTTTATACCTCCTCAATTGTTTATCTCGGTTAGCTCCAATAGAACTTAATCAAACATGTATATACCCACACCAAAATAAAAAATAAGAACATACTATCCAAGAGTTAAGATCTTATATGTCATTCCTTCAATGTAAAGTAATTCATTTGGTAAACCAATTCAATTTACTAAGCCAAGTAATATGATTACCAAAAGTGCCCTATATATATAGTTATTGTTCTAGATTTGTACCACTCCATGATACCATAGCATATGTTACACCACATCTAAAAGTTATCGACCGTAATAGTAGACTATATACATCTTGTATATCATATCCCTGAAGTTATAGACCCACTTGATAATTCCTCTGTCATCACTGACTAAAACTATCCAACTATACATTATAATGACTTCTTGGACTTAGGCAGTTTTCACTTACCTGTCATCAGGACTAACGACTCTACCAAAAGGATATGTTTCCATCAATGACAACATTTGTATGATCTCTTGGCACACACTTTCCAACAATCTCTCCCTTTGGCATTGATGGAAACACTTAGTTAAAAATGACTAAGTGTCGTTTACCAAAAATCATAAAGCTCTAAGTGGTTGATCTACAATACTTCCCCTTACCAAATGATCTATATACATCATACTATATCACACCATATTACATTTTTCACTATATCTCTCCTCCTTTGACATCAATGTAAAAGGTGAGATGCAAAAATCTTCTAAGTGTATATATACACATGTCCAAAATTTTGCATCAAGGAAAACTTATTAACACTTGATGAAGTATGTTTGCAAAATTTATCCTCAATGACCAAAAATATGTATCCCAAGTCTTCTTCAAAGACTCTGCAACTTCAATCTTGCCACATAAAGCACATGCAACTATCCATGTTGCCTCTAAGTTTGTAGGACCAAAAATTGCTTAGGATGTATATGTTGTCTTGAATACTTCAAGCTCCTTTTGCGTCACTTCTATCTTTGGAGTAATGAGGCTCCTCGATTATGCAAACCTCTTCTCTATCCTTTCCTTCTCAAGATGAAGCACACTGATCTTTTCCATTAACTTTGATACTTCCTTATTAAAGTCAAATATAGCTTGGTGTGATGACTCATAGGTACTTGCAAGTTATTCCAAGCTCTCCTCATCTTCTTTGACAAGATTTCCTAAATATGTTACATGTTTAGCTGATCTAATGCATTGAATATACACTTTCTTGCCTTCTGAAATATGTCATTTGACATCCTTAATGTGTTCATCACTTAACTTAGTGTTCCAATGAATTGGAATACCTCTATGAATCTTTTGCTTTGTCTTTGTTGTTAGCCTTCTTGTAATTTCCCCTACCTCAATTACTGAATAATTAATAACACAATCATGAATATAATGTTAGAATAATTAATATTATAATATAATGATATGTTATCAATATAATAATATCTTACTGCAGTAACTATATAAATATAAGATTGCTCGTACTAGAATTAAATTTTTTAATAACAATAAATAAAAAATAAAATTTTGATACTAGAATATCAAATTAAATGAATAATAACAATTAAGTCAACAAACTGTCCCCTATCACATATATAATATTTAGATATTAATAGCGTTTCATATTATTCAAAACCTAATTGCCTTGAAATCACAAACAATTATCAACTTGTGATAAAAGGTACAATAATAGTAAAATAAGAAAAATAATATAAGCATAAGCAAAGATAAAAGGTGGGAATTGAGATATTCTGGTCAGCAACAACTAAACAATTCACTGCAAGAAGCATGGGCTATAGAGGATAAGTAGGAGATATAATTTAAATGATCATTCTACAAGAGCACCATTGAGTTGAATGAACTTCTTAGTTGCTAAGTCTTGCAATTTGTTGGGTTACATATTAAAACAAGGGGTGAAATGCAAAAGTTCTTGCCTTTAGTGTGGTGGGTTTTGGGGTAAGATTTGAGTCAAATTGTGCATTTACCTATGAACTCGAAATGGAATGTCAAATGTCATGAAGAGCTTAAAATTTGTGAAGACCAACTTTATCAAATTTACTTATGAGCTTTAGATATTGGCTTGATTTGAGATCTTTAAATGTAGAAGGTCAATTTAATGTATCCAAAGAAAATAGTAAAACTCTCATGATGTAGTTAACAATATGTTTTTGAGAAGAAATTGAAGACATGTTTGACTACCATAGAAAAATAAGGCATGAATGTTGCATGTTGTAGAAAATTTTGCAAGATTTTAGGAAAAGTGCATAAGAAAAATCGTTGTTGTCTATGAAGACATCAACAAAACAATTTTTTTAATATCGTTATTCTAAAAACATTAATCTATGTTGCTCTTGTTCCAATATAACATTTTATAACAATTTGTTGATACCCACATAGCAATAGAAGCAATGTATTTGTTTTCATAGAACATTGAAGCCTTTTGGATCATTACTTCCTTATCTTTAAATTGCTAGCAAAGTGTGAAGGTCATTATCTCCTAAAAGCTTAAAACTTCCACAACTTAAAAAAATCAAAATTGTACAATTGAACATAGAAAAAATGTATACTCTACCAAAGTTCAATTAAAATTTAAAATTACTAATAAGTTTTAATAAATCATTACTTTTGTGAAAAATGAATGCTCTATAGATTTTGACATTAAACTAAAGATTTTTTCTTTGGAAAATGGTATATTGATAATGAAGAATTAGATTAACTAAGAAATATTTTCAATGTAAGAGGCCATTTTAAAAATGGACCAAGGTTTAAAGTTAAGTATATTTGTTTAAAATGTTTTATAATATATGCTTCAAATGGAGATTTTTATGAAATTATGCAATTGTTAATTAATGTTTTAAATTTGAATGTGTCAAATATCACAATAATTATTAGGTAAAATTAACAAAGGTATTTTACAAATGTGAATAAAATAAGTACAAACAATCTACAATAATGAATTCAATTTAATATTTATATTTTTAGTAAAATAAAAAATTATTTATAAATGCTTCAAATAGAAATTTTTATGTAAATATGCAATAGTTAATTAATATTTTAATTTGAGTGAGCCAAATATCACAATATTTATAAGCTAAAATTTATAAATATATTTTAAAAATTGAATAAAATAAATAAAAGCAATCTACAATAATAAATTCAATGTAATATTTATATTTTTAATAAAATAAAAATAAAAATTATTACTTTTTATCATACTCTTAATTATGAAAGTACTTCAATTTTTTACAAATATTTTAAAAAAAAAAAAAAATTAGTTCTTTTAACTATTTACTTACCCTTCGATAAATAGTGTTGTATTGGGTACGACCCACATCTAGAGAAAGTTTTGACTCTGCCTACACTGGAAGATAGTATTGCCCCACTGTAATGATCCCTGCTTCACATGTAACTGAAGGTTCTGCTTTAATTATTTTTGCTGGGGTTATGTAAAGAAGATACGATCCTTATATGATCTACATACTTGGCATCCTCTGCACTCTTTGATCTGCTCATAAATTCGATTTATTTTCTCATTTGTCTCTTTCCACCACTATCTAATATTCCTCAAATAATCATGTTACAAATTGTCCATATACAATATCTACGTCAAAGTTTGGTTTCATACCTAGATAAATAATAATTTCCTTTGGATATATGTGTATTTTGAAATTCGGAAATATTTTAGACAATTATGTTTATACATCAAAATTAAGATATTTTGTTTTTATATTTCAATTTATATTTTATAATTAGCTTTCAAATAAAAATTGATTCAGTTTTAGAAATTATCTTCAAATTTTTTAATTTAGTTCCTTAGATAATAATTTTTATCAATATTGATTAATTTCTTTTAGAATTCATTCAATTCATTTTAATAGGTGATTTCTTTCACAAATGCCACTCTATTCATTGTTAGTTAAGTACTTTAACACATTCTAGTGCAAAATAGAAAAATGGGCGTAAAACCCCATTTATTATTAAATAAATTCTTCACTTTTGGTTAAAAAATGAAAAGATTTAGAAATGAGCATATGGTTTCATTGAGTTTGCACGGTCCAAACACGACAAGAACTAATAATGAGAACAACAAAGTTGTGCAGAGCTACAATGAGTCTAGGGATGGTAGGATTAATTCATGTTGTTACCATATTTATGATACACAAATGTATTACAAGACATATAGAAACCATTACATGAGCATAGGGTCTCAATAAAGAAATTTCATGATGAGCTTAGAGGATGTTGATGAACATAGAGAAGGCGTGCAATAAGTACATATAGATTCAACTTTTAAAAAAACTCTGAATCCATTATGTACACCTTCAACAGATGTCCATTAACTATAAATACTCTTGAATGCCATGATCACAATAATTGTGAGGCTTTGTGAGTGTTTTGAATAAATAGTACAATGGTTTTTTATTAAGTAAAAGATGTTTTGAAGGGTGCCTGAAACCCTTTACACATAAAAAAAAATTCAATGAAGCCCAAATGAAAAATACAATAGACCAGAGGAGAAACAAGTCACCAACCAAAAAAGTGACCAAGGTGGCCTTACAGATAACACAGTTCACTTCTGCCACTAAAATACAACTTCATAAAACCATTTAGGACCCTTTAGTCCCAAAAGAGTGAGATCGAAGATACCAATCAGAGGACTATTGGGATCATTTTTCTTTTTTCTTTAACCTTTATCCAACCTTCCTCCACCAAAGAAGCCTCCTTCTCCCAAACCAAAGCATTGTAATCAAGCCCATCTAGAGAAACGACAATACCATACTAGAAAGATTACTCATAGGATCCCGACCCATAGAGGGAGGGGAAACCACTACATCCATATTCAACAACAGACCAAAAGCCTAGTTAGATAGGGAAGAAACACAGGTACCCAAAGCAACCACAAGCATGGGGAAACCAAAGGAGAAGGGTCTTTAAGGATAGAATAATGTTGATCCAAAGCCCCAACCCACCAAGAAGGTATTTTCTTTGATTTCCTTAGCTCCATAGGGAAGCGCACAATCACATGTCTAGTTTAGGAGCAAACCCTACAATGGAAAAAAATACCTTCATAGACTAGAGTTTGAATCTAGAATCCATTAGGGACCTCAAATTTGATCTTTGTACGAAGAACCTTCAAAATATCAACCACCACAAGAATGCAAGTGTAAGTAGTATGAAGAATATTTGAAGATTTAGAATCCACCATTTGGAAGACTCCAATGGCATCTCCCACAACTTCAAGAACCAAATCTAGCCATAGGGGAAGGGGTAGATTCGGGAACCTGACTCAAAGATGCATATGAGAAAAAGATCTAGAAGTAGGGTCAAAACCCTCATGCTAGGGTTTGGCCAACAAAGGGTGACGGTCCTCCTAGCTAAAGCAACTACACAAACTAGCCCTCCTATCTTCATTAGTATCAAATTTTACTATGAAAAAATCCCTAGGCACAGGGTAAATCTGAATAGATTTAGAAATCAACGATTCCTAGTGCTTAGTGATCCAAGCATGAAGAGCCAGAAGAGAAGGCCAAAAGCCTCAAAATCTGAAAATAGCTACCTTCTTAGAGAAGTCCTCGATCTTTTGAGCAATTTCTTTTGCAACTTCATCCTCCAACTCCAACCGGATTGGATTGCAAACCTTGGTGGGAGTCACACCTGAGGAGAAAACTGGACGATCCGTTGCCATAACCCCTAAACCATGGATCTCAACTTCAAAAGTGGCCATATCTGCAAAGAAAGTAGCACAAACACCTACAATCAAGGCAAGAACCCTATCCCACAACCGACCACTAGAGATAGGCCAGGAAGCAGCCCCAACAACCATCAACGGATCAGGTAGGAAGCAACGAGTGAGAGCAACAAAAAATAAATAGCACAATGTTAACATATTGCACGTGAAGACAAATAAATAAAACATATAAAGATATTATTATGAAAGAGTAAATGAACAATAATGGAGGGATTTAATAAGAATAAGAATATACATAGAGATGTGACCTGACAAGAGATGGAGGACAAAATTAGTGACTTCTAAGAGATAGTGCATTCTCTTGATGAACTCATACTTTATGATAGTTCTCATGAGATGTAAAGAAAATGGACATGAATTTTTTATTAAATTATCATTTTAATTTGAAAAGGATGAATTGCAAAATAGAAGTCTATAAATACACATTCAAAGAAAGCTTCATGTTAGAAATCCATAACTATAGAGATTTTAATACATAATTTTAAAATCATTTATTAGGGACAACAATAAGTCACGTGAACATGTATTTATCCAAGTTTATGTATAGGAGCAACAAGTAAATTTTTATAAGAATCAACATCATTTCCTTAAGCATACAAATTATCTCGTCTATATGAGAAATTATGGAAATCGTTCAATAAATTATTATTTGTTTTTATCATTCAATTGCTAAACATATTGCAATTTAATGGATATATTTATTGGCTCCTAAATGGGGGCACTACAATTTTTCTTTGTTCTCTACTCAACTTATTTAAAATGGATATCAAACTCAGCAATAATTTTATCCAAGTGGTCCACAACATCTCCACTTTGGAACACATATGGAATAGGAAATAGTTAATTCATTATATCCAAATTTCTTCTCAAAGTCCTTGCTTTCCTTTTTATTTTTTTCTCATACCTCTCTTTTGACTTTGTAAAGGTCATCAATGATAGTTTTGTCAATTGATCATCATCATATGTCTCTAGGTCTTCCTCAATTCTAGCAAGTGTTTTTCCCAAGTCACTTTCTAACAATGGTACTACACTTGTCTTTTCAATGCCAAAAGAAATGGGAATCTAGATAAGGCTTTCCATTTTCTCTATCGCCTTATTTGTTCCTAGAGATGGTTCACTCACGGTCCCTAAAACAATAGGCACGTCAACCTTGGGAGGTTGAGTATTAAATACGTTATTATCATCTTCAATACAATAAACTATATCAATGGTGATTATTGTGGGCTTACCTTTATTAATCACTTGCTTAATCTCTTCTTTAGTCATAATCTCATATGTCTCGTCATTTTCCTTGTCTTTATTAGGTTCAACCTCTTCTTCAAACATTTTGTCTTCATCTACCATTATGTCTCTTATTTCCTCATAAAAAAATGAAGTTTCCTAGGAAAGAATCTTTTTCCTCCTCTTTGGATAGATCTAAAATGATTGGCACCCCTTATACAAAGAAGTTAGGTTGGTACATAGTGCTAAAAAACTAATTATCGTCATCAATTTTGTTTTTCTCAATGTCCTTTGGCTCAATAGGTTTTTTAGTTCAATCCTTAATAGTAATACACTTCTCTTGTGTTACTTGAGTACCCTTGTAGTCAATTTCCATCAAGACCTTAGAAACAACACTCTAAGTCTCTTATCTAATTTCATCATATTTTCCTGCTATAATCTTAATGACCTTCATCTTTGATCTTATCTTATCCTTAGCTTTCTTAAGGATTCTATGTTTTAGTAAACAAATTTGTCCTTCAGCAATAATAAATTAATTGACTCTTAAATGCCCAGAAAGAACAAATAGAACCAACAGTTGGATGAGTTATCATTGATTGATAACTCTCCTCTAAATTGAGAGGTATAGCTCCCTTGTTGAAAGATTTGCGATGAAGTAAACATCTAGATATACCTTTAACCTGAAGGTACTAAGGCATGCTAACACTCACCTATAACCATGGACTAATTACAATTATCAGATTTATAATCCAAAGTAAGAGAATGGCTGGATAACCATAAGATCATCTATTTGACCCTCCCCACTACAAAAGAAACAAGGAGAGTAAAAACATATTATTTTTTCTACAAATTGAAAAATTATTAGTCAACTAATTTATAAATATACTCATACTTGACATGGTATCACAAGATTGTATTCAAGAATGAGAAAGAAACAATCACATGATTGGTTTCAATCAGAAAAATCAATGTTCGGACCTCAAGATCCAACACACAAACATTCCCTTTTATTTCAAGAAAACATGACAAAACAACTACAAAATCATTATGTCATTGCTCAAATAATCAAGTTGTAGAAAATAAATGAAAACAACCCTCTTCATTCCCCTGTCCTCTGTTACAATCAGAATGCATCTTTCCCCCTCTGTTACAATTAGACTATATCCTCCCTAGGAGCTTCAAGACTCTTCAAAAAAGAACTCGTAACTTCTCTCCCTTTTGTATGAGAAAGAAACAATCACATGATTGGTTTCAATCAGAAAAATCAATGTTCAGACCTCAAGATCCAACACACAAACATTCCCTTTTATTTAAAGAAAACATGAAAAAACAACTACAAAATCATTATGTTGTTGCTCAAATAATCAAGTTGTAGAAAACAAATGAAAACAACCCTCTACATTCCCCTGTCCTCTGTTACAATCAGAATGTATCTTTCCCCCTCTGTTATAATTAGACTGTATCCTCCCTAGGAGCTTCAAGACTCTTCGAAAAAGAACTCATAACTTGTCTCCCTTTTGTATATTTATTTTTCCCTTTTGATAAGTCCCCTTTCAGTTATAAAAACTAATTCTTGTTTAGTTCCCTATCTCATTCATCTTTAATCACTCTCTCCTTGGTGTTTGGTGTTTTATGAACATTATGTTATAAGGACATAGATAGTTATCAAATTAAAGGCATATACATTTGGGACAAGTGGTATGTGTCTAATGGTTTATCCAACTCTCTCTTCAAATTATCATCCCCTTGATATCAGGTCTTTAAGACTCATTGATTCCCAAGCCAAGGACTTCATGTACCACCCTCAAACTATATTGATATTTTTATAATGATAGGCCATTAATCAATTTTGGTTGATGATCATAAAAACTCAACATTAGTCTACATCTTTCTAATGTATATATCTGATTGTATAGATGAGGGAGGCTCTTGCCTTGTTAGTACCTTCTTTATTTCCTATGTTGCACACCTATCATTCTGAGGTCGTGTTGGGCTCATTATCATGTTGTCAAACTCATTGGAACCTTCTCAAGCTTATACTATTTTTATAGATGGCATAAGTATAAGCAAGCAACTTAACCAGCACACTCGAACCATTGACTAATACTAACTAAGAGTGGGCCCAGCCACTCTTAGCCAATAGTTTGAGCCCAATGCATAATAGTAAGCCTAGGCTATTGGCTAAGAGTGGTTGGGCTCACTCTTAGCCACTATTAGCCAATAGTTCATGTGTGCCAGTTAAGCCTAGCCGGGTATAAGCCCCTTTACAAGAAACACTTTGGTGGAGTCAGTTCATTCTTCAATCCTATTGCATTCAAGACTAAAGAGGCTAGTGGATCATGATGTTTTCGACATGTTTCCACAACTTGTCCTTTTGATATTCTAGACCTTTCCCATCCTTTGCGAATTAACATTTGATCAAATGAATTGAAGGCAATCTTTCAACTTTTCCATTATACTTCATGCCACTATATCGATATTTTGTTAGACAATTTGCATGGCTTCTCTATTGTTTCACTAGTTATGTTATTTCTTGCCATCACTGTGCATGGTAACCCCAACATTCACATGTGCCCATATTCTATCATATTCCATGTTATTGCATCTTTCTCATTTGAAGGCACCTCAATAAGGTAGAATGAGCATTGTTCACTTATATCACTATCAGATCTCACCATGATTTCTACAGCTGATCATAGCAAGGAAAATTGAGTCATTCCTTATTTCTTGAGCCCATTACCTTAAACTATCTTTGATCTTTATTTAAAACAATTACTCAGCATACCTAGACTATAATTTTGCCACATGATTTATGTGGATTGCCTCTGAGCTTAACTGCTCTTTGATACTTGTTGGATCATCATGACCATGTCATCAATTATGAAGATGAAAAAGGACATGTGTCTATGTGTTGAGGTCTCTAGTATTCTAACAAATAGTTGGTGAACATTGTCAGTGCTTTCAAATTATAATTTTTGGGGGATGTTGATTCCATTGCTCTGGTCTACTCTTTTGTTGTCACAACCATTTAGGAAGAAAGTGCTCATTCCATTACTTGATCACTAATGATACAATAGTGTTTAGGCATGTATGATGCCCTCCTCGATGTCTTCGGTTGAGTGCTCCACCTATCTTTTGGTAGTTAACGGTGTATATATGTGTTGTTAAGCATATCTTATGCATCGGGTTTGAGGGAAATTCCTACTTCAAGTTTTGATATTGTGGAAAATGGACACCTTGTCTATATCACCAAAGATATTCCATCTAACAAAGATTTAAAACAAAATCCTTGTTAATATAATGTGAGCCAATTAATTAACACATGTTGATGTAAGAACATGACATTAAAATCGTGCTGCTTTGCATGAATGATTTTGGTATTGACACATTATTCCAACTAATTGTGCTACTTTCCTTTTATATAAGGCCTATAGATGATGGACAAGAAAGGTAACATATATGTTCCAAGAGTGTGGTGATGCTCATTTTATCAAACTTAGCAAGAAGGGGACCGCATAATTTTTGAACCATCATTGAAAATAGCTTCTCACACTGAAATTTATTGCCAGTTCCTTCAATAAAATAGAGTTTCCATCCATATTTATATCAAGCAAACACATTAATTAGCTCTAAACTTGTGATTCTGGACTTTGAAGCATTCAAAATCAACATCTTAGGCTAGTGCTTATGTACTATCAAACTATTGAACTTGAATCACTCATCCACAACCTTCAATGTGTACTCCTAAAACTAAACTCTAAATTTGTATTGGCAAACCTTGAACTTTGAATAATTGAATTTGAATGTCTACTTATAGACTTGCAAATCTAAACCTTTGAAATTGGCTTTATACTTTGAAGCTTAAACTTTTAATGGTGGGCTCCGAATGAATCTAGATATTGAACTTGAACTTGTTTCATCTTTATGGACTATTGAAATTTTGATTTTGCATCCCTGAATTTGTAGGTGCCTAAGCCTTCAAACTTTGAACCTCCAAATCTGAACTCCTGAACCAATGAATCTTCATTTTGAACTTTGAACTTTGAACTATTGAACCTAAGGTTCAAGTTCATGTTCAACATGTTGAGATAATGTGTGTTGCACACATTGCATAATATTGTTATATTTTATTATTTTATTTTATCATGTAATGTTCCACTTAGATGGATGTGCAACATGTAAAGATTCCCATGGAATATTCTTGATGAGTTGTATTGTAACATTGTAAAAATATTTCATGTAATTATTTAATATTGGGGTAAAGAATTAAATGCCCAATATTAAATGTGGAGTCAGTGGGTTAGGTAGCACATGGTTTATGTAATACCACTTGGTGGTTTTGTGGAACTTGCTACTATATAAGCAGCCACAAGGGTAGTTGTTGGTGTGACAAGAGAGTAAGAGTGAGAAAGGCAAGAGTCGAGCGGGACAAGGCTTGACAGGTTAGCCAAGGGAGCATTTGTGAAGGTTGGAAGCATGGCATGGGATGTGTGGATTCATGCTTGTTCACATAGTTTTCTCGGTTGTGGCTATGGCCATGAAGGCTTCCATGGTTGTATGGCAATGGTATTTTTGCTGAATAATACATGGTGATGGATGCTTTTGGAGGCTGGGTTTTTCCCTCAATGAGGGTTTCCCAAGGTATATCTTGTGTCACAATTTTGTGGGTATGTTGTCTATTCTCTTGCATGTGGATTTTAATTCCATATTTATTTTAGATCTATTATGGGTTATGTGGAAACGGTTATATTCTTTATTGCCAAGTTTCCTTAGAAATGGTATCAGAGCCTGGTTGTGGCCTGGTCATGGGTTCAAATCTCCCTGGTTCCTTCCCGACCCGCGTAAGCACCTGGTATACGCATCAAGGGGGAGATTTTTGGGTGATGCAACGTGCTCCCCTGCCCATAGGTGGTTAATTATGTGGTGTTCCATGTTCACTAACAGTCATGGCTTTTGGTGCAATGGAAAATGGGCCCAACAAGTGGTAAGAGCCTAGTTTTGGCCCGGTCATGGGTTCAAATCTCCCCGGTGCCTTCCCGACCTGCGTAAGCACCTGGTATGCATGTCGAGGGGGAGATTTTTGGGTGATGCGACGTGCTCTCCTGCCCACAAGTGGTTAATTATGTGGTGTTCCATGTTCACTAATAGTCATGGCTTTTGGTGCAACTACACAGCCACCTAATATGGACGTGAGAGGAGATTGTTCTTAGATGAGTCTTGGTTGGAGACTTGGGTATCTTGATGAGCATTCTCATTCCCCACTCTTGGTCTACTTGGCAGTTTGCTACTTGAGAGGTATAGCCCATTGTTTTGCTCAGTTGCATTATATTTATGCTTGTCTTTCATGGATATGGATCTTGAGCTATGGTACATGAGTTAGTTCTAGAGGGTTCATTTGAGAGATGGTTTAGCATTGGTTATCTCCATTTGCATATGTTATTATGCTAGTTGAGTTTGGGAGATGGTTTTATATTGGGCATATTCTTTGGATTAGGAATGGTTATTCCTTGAATTTAGGAACGGTTTATTGAGTTTGATCTTCTTGTGAGAGGCTTACATCCATGATTAGTTATATGGTATGGTTTGGGTGTTGTTGAGGCTTCTTTTTGGGGTTTTATGGAGGAGATCATACTTGCACAGTTTACATCTAGAGGTGTGTGTAGAAGGACATGATACAGGTTATGATTTGCATGGTTTCTTCCATCTTGTTTATCTTCATGGATGTTCAATTTTGCCTACATTGGATTTGAGATTGGTTAGAGATTGTGATCACTAGTTTGTGCTCATGTATGTCATGTGAGAGATGACATGGTTATTTTTTTCTCTTTCCTCTATTGGTTGTAGATAATTTGAGAGACTTGTTGAAGACTTGTTACAAGAGTTGTTCTTGCAGGATATCAGTTTATGTACTGCAGATGTCCTTGATACTACATGGATTCACTTCTTTGAGATGTTGCAAGTGGATTGGTTATAGATTTGACATTATCTTTTGCAGTGGGAGCTTCTTGGTATATATGTGGTAGGTATTGCTTTTGAGGCTTGTGATTGTAGGTTATAGATTGGATATGTCGGTGATATGAGATTCACTTGTTATACCTTTGGAGGTATGGATAGTTGGATGGGTTTGGCACTTTGCTGTGGGTGTTATTTCAGCTATGGATATTTTGATAACTATGGATACATGTGATTACCTTTGGATCAGGTTATTTGTGCTTAGAATTTCAGTTGGTACAGGATTTTATGATCTTCTAATGTGACAGGTTGGGTGGTTTTCTCTTTGGATGGCTTCTATGTATGTGCGGTGGCAGTGACATAATAGGAGGTGAGATCATTCATGTTTGAGATGTTGGATACTTTGATTTTGTTGTGGTACCAGGATGGAGCACTTGGTGTATTTTGATCCATGATGGTGGATGTGCTGGGAGGGATTGTTCCCTTGTTTATTTATGTGGCTATGGATTGACCCAATGCAATGTATACAACAAGTGGGAGATTGTTGAGATAATGGGTGTTGCACACATTGCATAATATTGTTATATTTTATTATTTTATTATTTTATTTTATTATTTTATTTTATCATGTAATGTTCCACTTAGATGGACGTGCAACATGTAAAGATTCCCATGGAATATTCTTGATGAGTTGTATTGTAACATTGTGAAAATATTTCATGTAATTATTTAATATTGGGGAAAATAATTAAATGCCCAATATTAAATGTGGGGTCAGTGGGTTAGGTAGCACATGGTTTTAGCACATGGTTTATGTAATACCACTTGGTGGTTTTGTGGGACTTGCTACTATATAAGCAGCCACAAGGGTAGTTGTTGGTGTGACAAGAGAGTAAGAGTGAGAAAGGCAAGAGTCGAGCGGGACAAGGCTTGACAGGTTAGCCAAGGGAGCATTTGTGAAGGTTGGAAGCATGGCATGGGATGTGTGGATTCATGCTTGTTCACATAGTTTGCTCGGTTGTGGCTATGGCGATGAAGGTTTCCATGGTTGTATGGAAATGGTATTTTTGCTAGATAATACATGGTGATGGATGCTTTTGGAGGCTGGGTTTTTCCCTCAATGAGGGTTTCACAAGGTATATCTTGTGTCACAATTTTGTGGGTATGTTGTCTTTTATCTTGCATGTGGATTTTAATTCTGTATTTATTTTAAATCTATTATGGGTTATGTGGAAACAGTTATATTCTTTATTGCCAAGTTTCCTTACACAACATGGGCATAGAACACTACTTCTACACAGCTTGAACTTTTACAAGGGCCTCATTAGTAACAACAACTAATAATAAACTCAAAAAAATTGAGAACCACTCCTACATGACTAATTTTCACAAGTTTGAAACTTGGGTGCTGAAAGCATACTTACACTATGCATTTGTTCAAAAGTAATCAATGTTAAAAATCTCATGTAAAGTCTTTTCTTTAATCCGATCTTCTTCTAGTGCTCTCTATGTTTGCATATTCAACTTCTCAAAAAACTCATCAAGTATGCTACCTCCAATTTCTATGATATTTCTCATGAAATTCACAAGATAATTGATAATAGAGTTTGCTAGAGTAATTAGATATTTTTTAATTAACTCTAGTCTACTTAAGCTAAACTTTAGGCATCTAATAATTAATTTCTTTTATTAATTATTATGATGCAACCTAACTTAGATATTTTTAGGGTTTTGATCTCTTTTATAAGGATGATCTCTCATTGTAAACATTGATTCACTTTTGATAATAACAACTTATCTTTTTGCTCATCAAGAATGTCTCATCTATGGATCTGGCAATTTCAGCCTCCATAGTTTTTTGCTTCACTCTTCTGTGAAAGGTGTTTGGATGCAAGTAATTCTTGGAAGCTATGGGGTTGATCTTTCATCAACTTCAACATGGAATCAGAACTCTAGATCTTCATGCCCCTATTCTGTTTGTGAGAGACTTGACATCAGTTTTTAGATTTGATCTTTCAAGGGATTTTTAAATTAGATCTAGGGGTCACTATTTTTTTGGAGTATTGTGAGCCCAAATAAACATCACCATTGAGCTTAGAGCACTCAAAAACCCCTATTTCTATATAAAATACATCTCATTTAGACATTGTTGAAGTCTAAGGCAAACATTTTTTTTGCACCCAAGATGTTTTAGCCTAAGCATGCAAATAGAGGCAGTGATTTATTTATTTTACATGCCTTTTTTGAATTTTGAACAAGAAAGAATGGAGGCAACTTTTTTGTTTTTAGAAAAAATTGGAAGGCATGTGAAAAGTTATTCGAGAAAAAGTTGAGTGTTTTTTCTTTGTGTGCTAGTCCAAGACCTACGTAGGGTGACCAAGATCCTCTTACATTGACATTGTCCAAGTTTCAGGCTCTATCATGCAAATGAATTTCTTTTCTCCACCATGCCTTCTGCACTCCCACCTAAGCAAACCTCTGCCTTATTTTTTGTGCTCTCCCACATCAATATCCCAAAATCCCCTCCAACACCCTCACCTTGGTCTATGATTCATTTTTGGGCTAGACACCTTGGAGTGATTTTGGTGAGAAATTGAGGTGAAGTTTGTTTTGGCAATCTCTTTTTTATGAGACTGGTCTGGCACAATTTCCTTGGTTGGTTTGCTAGAGTTGTTGTTTCAGTTAAGAAGGCTTTGATTATGGATGACTCCACTTATTTTTGCACAAGTTTTTCTTGGTTCTGAACTACTGAGGTCCGCACTCCATGATCCACACCCCTTACTGTGGCCTTTTTTTTGGGAGGACTCAAGTGTTTTTGGGGTCTAACAGCTTTGTTGCATCTCTAATTTGGGAACAATCTAGATATGACCGTTGTTGGTGCTCCATTCCCTCATCAAAGATTTGTGTACCAAGTGGCTTGACTCGCATCTTCCTACATAGGTTCTTTACACATATTTCGAGACCATGGTCAGGATCTCCCGCCATCAAATGGAGTCCTTGGCACTCGGCCTTGAAGATTTTTTATAGGTGGTAGTTTTGGTGTTTTATGTGATTTTCCTAATCAACGAATTTTTAGTTTTAGCCTTCCATGCATACTCTTCCCTCTATTCCCACGTGTTGGTCTCAAATTCTTGGTAGATCTGGATCCCCACGAAGTGATGGAATGAGAGAGTTACTAGTCTAGTCTAGCAGAGTCAATAGAGGTAGTTGATCATGTAGATGTATATATGTTGGAAATTTGTACAGACTACAGGTTGTCCTTGAGCCCCACGCTCAGCTACCCTGTCAGGTTGTTTCTCGCAAGCACCCATGGATGACAAGCATTTATGTTTGGTAGGTGAATTTGAATTTTTGAACATTGAGAGGGAAAATGGCATATATTCATAAGGAATGTTTCATTCTAGGAGTTGGATCAGTTGCAACAGATCGACAGAGCAAAAGAAGGAAGAAAAGTTTCAGTGTTCAGTAGAACAAAAGGAAGAAGCACAAAGTGTGTAGATCATTTTGTAGGCAGAAAAAAGGGAAGTTTTGTAAGTTCATAGTTTTTGGATTTGTCTTGTTGAAGTAGTGATTTCTCTAGGCATTGTAGTATGCAACCATTAGAGCTGCAAGTTTGAAGTTGTAAGTTTTAGGTTTTCCAAGTTTACAAGATTCTAGGGTTTTCTGGTTGAAGCGGAATGCTCCCAGATTTTAATTTTTTAAAATTTTTTTTGTAATAGTTTATAATATTTCAATAGCAAGAAAGAAAGCATAAATATTATTTTTGTTCTTCTCCTATCCATCATTGTATATTTTGCTATTGAAAAGTTCTTTGTTGAATGCTTGGCTTCCTAGTTTTAATGGTGAAGAAATTTGTATTGTAAGATCAGCTTACAGGTTCACTCAACACTTCCTTTGATTGCCGAGCTTACTTGGCTTCCTCTTGTGTTGAGTTACTTGGCACCCTCCTATCACTTGGATTCTATTGGTGCCAAGCAAAATTTCACTCAGCACCTTCATGAGCTGAGCAAATTTTTAGGGTTGAGTTTTTAATTTAATTTAATTTCTCTCACAATATGAGCATGATCTTGGTTTGAGAGGATTCAAATGTAAATAATATTTTGAGTGATCTATTGAACACTTAATGCTTGGCTATCAATTTTTTGGGACCCTCTGTTAACACTCAATCTCCACGTATGCTTTATTGATGCCAATTTTGAATGCAACTCTATTGTTGATTGGGCTCTGCCACATACATAGTTCTCAGGATGCCACTTCAATGCCTACCTTCATTATGTGTGTTCAGATAAAATGAATCAAACTTGGAGTTTGAGTGTAACCTTTTTCTTTGGACCCAACATGTGGATTTGTTTAGCGTGTGAAGTTGGAGTGCTCTCTCGCACATGTCGCCTCCCACCTAGCCTAGCTACATGTCCAACACTCGTATGGGTCTTGTTGTTAGATTCTCATGCCTGAAACTATTGGTAGTTTCAATGTTGCGCTCAGGCCTTTGAATAATGGAGTATTGTGTGGCATCAATGGGTTAAGACTTTTTTCTCTGTCAATACACTATCAAATTTTGAATATTTTGGATTTTCTCCGTGATTGATGGCATTTATTTTTGGGTGCTACTCAAAATTCTCACATGGAAAATTATTTTTCCATTACACATGCTTTTTCATTTGGCCATCAATTTTTTACTCTGGCACCAACTCTTTTACTGGCTACATTATTTTTCACACATTGTCTTGTTCTGACGACCAAATTTTTTTTTTCGACAAGGGTCATTTTACAACTTTTTTTTTCCTTGACAACCATTTGACCGTCAAAGTTGGGCTCGTCATTTGCTGAATTCAATGCCATGTTAGAACTGCATCAACATTCTTGTCACCTCATTGGGCTCTATTTGGACCTACCTTCAGTTTTTTCCTCATATCCTAGGCATACAGACTTTGTTTTCTAAAAATGAGATATTGCCAAAAAGCTGGTTCTGAGCCTATCAAAGTGGTAAAGGATGTTTTCAGTTTTGATGTTGTTTTGATGAATTTTTTTACTATAAAAGTCTAGAGTTCCTTTTTGCACTCTAGGAGACATATCTTGAGCATCTGATCTCCAATTTAGAAATTCTTTATTTCGTTCGAAAGGTCTTTTTGAGCTCTTTTCAGTGATACTAGTTACTTTTTCATATTTTTCTCCAAACACATTCTATTTAGTCTTTCACATTTTTTCATTATGTTAGATATCTTGGTTGTTTTAGCTTAGAGGAATGATTTAGTTGCTTCAGATAATTTTTCATGACTTGTGCTATCTATTGTATTAGTTTTAAGTCTTTTTTGGTCTATTTAAACATCATTTGTATGTATTTTTGCAAACATGTTGAGATAAAATGTCATATTGCATCCATATTTTTGTTTCAATTGTTTGCCTTATTTTTTCTTCTGATTTGAGTAGTGTCATCTAATGACACTTGTATAGATTATTGTATTCTTGGGATTTATTATGTCTTGTACCTTATTGTACATGCACTGTTCATAATTAAAGTGCCATGGGGGGTTGATTTTTTGCCTTTTTTTGCCATCTTCCTTTGTCCAGTGAGAGTCCCTTTCATGACATTAACCTCATATCATGTTTGAGATTGATCACCTCAGTACACACATATGTACTCTTTTGTGCATCCTGATCATGGTTCCTTGACAAGCAGTTCTTTTGGCCCACATTTCTAGTTGCCTATCACCTCACTGTTGTCTATATTAGGTGGGGTTCTTATGTTGTTTCTCATGCTTCCTTGGTTTGATTGATCACCTCTTCAAGCTTTGGTGTTTCATGCCATCTATATCTTTGAGTTTAGTTTTTTGCCTTCGTGTGCCTCTTGGTTTGATGTAGACTACAATCTTCTCTACTTAGTCATGTTCAATTGCAGTAGAGGTTTTTCAAATCAATAGTTACTTTTGACAGAGAAAAATAGGGACTGTCCAAGAAGATAGGAACAAAAGATGATCATGTAGAACACCACTAAATCATGTAAAAGTTGCAAAGCTCTGTCAAAAGTAACCGTTGATCTAAAGAACCTCCACTAAAATAGAACATGACTAGGTAGAGAAGACTATAATCTACATCGGATCAGGAGGAACACAAAGGCAAACAACTGAACTCAAAGATACAAATAGAATGAAACACTGAAGCCTTAAGATTTTAGTGGAGGTTCTTCAAATCAGCAATTACTTTTGTTAGAGCTTTACAGCTTCTACATGCTTTAGTGTTGTTTTACATGATCATCTTTTGTTCCTATCTTCTGGGACATTCCCTAGTTTGGGGGCTTCTTCAATCCTTCACTAGTTTCTTTTAGCATGGTTTTCCATTTCTTTTTGGAGTAGGGTTTTTCCCATCTGGTTTTCTCAATTTCTCCCTTTTCAAAGATTTGGTTGTGTTTGGGTACCTCATTAGGCCTTGTTTTTTTGGGACACAGAGCTACTTCTATAGTAGTTTCCAAGTTTTTAGCTACTCCCTAAGTATATCTTAAGGCGGGGTACATTAGAGTAATTAGATATTTTCTAGTTAACTCTAGTCTACTTAAGTTAAACTTTAGGCATCTAATAATTGATTTCTTTTATTAATTATTATGATGCAACCTAGGTTAGACCTTTTTAGGGTTTCAATCTCTTGTATAAGGATGATCTCTCACTGTAAACATTGATTCACTTTTAATAATAGCAATTTCTCTTTTTGCTCATCAAGAATGTCTCATTTATGGATCTAGAAATTTCAGCCTCCATAGTTTTTTTTTCTCTCTTACATGACAGGTGTTTGCATTCAGGTGATTTTTGAAAGCTGTGGGGTTGATCTTTTATCATCTTCAGTAGAGTCTTCTAACATATATTGCTCATCAAAATTATATCTATCATCTAGTATTTTCTCAATTGATTTTTCATACCTTGGTTCTCTATTCTATCAACAATCACCTTCATATCTAAATTCCATCTAGTTTTCTCTTCACTTCCCTTATCTTTTAACTTTGGCTTCTTCATTGCAAGCTCTTCAAGAGATGATTCAATTTTCTTTCTCTTCTTAGGACTTGGTTCCTTAGCCATACCTTTGGGTATGGGTTTCCTAGAAGGTTTTGTAGTACCTTCAAAAATTAGGGCTACCTCATATTTCTTCTCCTCCACCATCAGTGGTGATGTTCTTTTAGACATTCTTCTTGTAACTCTATGCAGTGCAAGCATTAAATTCATATGAGACTATGACTGCTATAAAAGGTGAATCTAAAATGTCAAAAGTTTCAAATTGGATAGTACTTTCATCTTCTATCCTCGTAGGGTTAGAAGATTTTTCCTTGGCTTATAAAGTTGCTTCACCCTTCTTCCTTAACTATGTCATCTACCCCTTGGATATTACTTCTTTTTCTACAACCTTGTAAACATTTTTCTATTCTTTCCCCTTCCTTGAACTCCTACTAAGTTCCTCCTATACTTTCTCAAACTTTTTCTTGTATGTACCCCATTTTCTATATGTAATATCCCCATTTTTAGCAGGTTCATGCTATTGTCTTGGTCAGTTCACCACTGTGACCCTTGTGAGTTGTGGGATTTGAGGGTCTCAGTTATGGGGTTATAGGCTTTTCAATAGCCTATGTTGTGTTTTGGCTCCACTTGAGGGACTTACTATTTATAGTAAGTCAAACTATTGTTTCTGATGAGCTTAGTTGAGTTAAAGGAGTTGGATGATGCTCTCAGTTTTTATTTTGGGCTTTTGGTTTGGACTCCAAGAATCTTGGAGGGAGTGTCTATTTATAGTAAGTCATTTCGTTAGGTTCATTCATCATGTTTCATCATCAAGATCACTTTGGTGTTGTCAGATTTCTATTCTAATGCTTCTTCAGTTATTTTCGTAAGACAAGTGAATTATTATTATTATTCATCCGAACACATTAAGGTTGCTATTTTTGATGGTATTGTTAGTCGATCACCTCAGTATCATAGCTTGTTGGAACTAAGATGAAAATTTTTAAATCTTGGGAATAAGAAACAGTGACCTTGCATGTCAAAATATCAAGTTATGGTGGAAAAAGGTAATTTTTGGAGCCAAAAGAAATTAATAAATTATATTAATGACACTTTATTATATTTTAATGTTGTGTAGAGTAAGCTTCTTAAGTGGAGTTATTTTGGAAAACTGGTGCCATTTGGAAATTATGAATATGAGGACATTTGATGAGAAAAAAATCCAATTATTTGATTATCCTTTCTTTGTTGTCTTTGTGACACTTTTAATGTTCTTAAATTTTGTGCCCTTGCTGAAGTGTAAGGGTTTGGGATCTACACCTGAAGTATTGTAAATTCAATTATGAGTTTTCATTCTGAGGATTGCATTTGCAATTGTGCTGAGGTATACAATTTTCTTTTTCTCCTATTGTATTAATTGTTGCTAATGAGAAGTTTAATTTTTCTTGTTGGTTTAATTGTTTTGGAATTTGTGAAGGCATTCGTTCGAATTGTTATATCAAATTGTGTGCTGGTTAATTTGGAGTTGGTTGGGCACCATTTATATATGATTTCAGGCATTATTTTATAATTACACTTTGGGAGAAACATATTTGTAGTTGCATTTTTTTGTTGGATAATTCTTTTGCTGCTGCTAGTTTTCATTTCAAAGAGTTTTCAATGCATGTCTACATGTAAGTTCATGGATTGTAACTTCTAATTTTGTTGGGTATTGTTGATTTAGATAATAGGGGATATTTTATCAACTAGATTGTTGATATTTTGTGAAAATACTTAGTATCTAAATTTGTATTATAATATGGAATTTTTAGTTGTATATTCTTTACATGATTTCCAAACATTTGAGTTCAAATTATTATTGCAATATCTTTTGTTTTGCTGCTATATTGTTGTATCAAAAATTGCAAAACATTAAAAATAAAAAAGGAAATCAATTCTTCAATACTAGTGTTTGAGAGCCAATAGAGTTTATTTTTGTGGTGTCAAAGCTTGCTTGCAAAGTGTTTGACAAAATATTAAACAACTAAATTATAAAAGAATTTGGTGTTTGACGAAGTTATAATTGGTTGGGGTTATTACAGTCATATCAGAGCAATTTCTTATCACCTTGTGGGGTAGGAAAATTATTTCATTTTCATATTTGTTGTTGCATTTGGAGTGACTAACACTTTAGCATTCTCTAGCCATGAACAAACATAGTAGGACTGGCAATTCTAGAAATCAGTGGAGCAATGAGGAAGTTAACACAAAAATAAATGCTTTGTAGGAGAGTACAAAGAAACTTAAACTTCATCAATAGAGATTGGTTGAGAGCTTGTCGAATCCAAAGACAATTGAGAGAGTCGTCTAGTACATAACTTCCATCTTTAGAAGGTCAATGGGAAGGAGGCTTGAGTTTTCCTTGACAGGTGTCCATGATGTAGATGTACCTATATTTAGTATGACACCTGTCAGTCCTATCCATAGTGTTGATGATGAACTTATTTCATAGGGACATATGGTTGTGTACGTTTTAGAGGATAGCGGCACTAAGCTTAAGCAGGTTGAGGCTCCTAGAGTTGTTGCAATTGGTGTAGAGATAGTTGATCTAGTTATTACTATAGATGCTTCAGGCTCTCTCGAGGAGGGGATTATTATTAGAGATTTTTATGTGAGTTGTCATAGTGTTGCTTTAGTGTAGGAGGCAGTTGCTTCCTCAGGTGGGATCAAGGCACATATGGAATCACCCAGTCATGATGTTGGCAATATGGGTGTTACACCAGAGTTAGTAGAAGTGGGTTCATGCTCTAGTGTTATTGATTTACAACCTAACATAGTGTCATCTGTGCAGAGTCAAGTGATGATAGTTGAGGCTCTATTAGGTGGTGGGGATACAAATAGTATGGACACATCTGATGATACATATGATGATGTTATGAACTACACTAGGTATGATATCACTTGCCAGGTATCAGCTGATGACTCCCAAGATGTTTTGGATGGGTCCCAAGATCAGTGTTTACATGATCTATCTTTTGAAGTGGAAGCTGAGACATACAGGGATATTAATATTGCGAGGGATTCTATTTCTTCAGATGAGGAGTTGATTGAGGTACATGTAATAGTTGTATCTTGGATTTAGAGTTGTGCAAGGTTGATAGCACACATATAGTGAGTGATCTTATGGTGGGTAGTTCTGATTCGATTCCTCTCATAGTACAATTAGTGAGACAAAGGGCTTTCATAGGAAGCAGGGGTTATAGAGGCATCATGTGACTAGTCAGTTGAAGGTGAGTAAAAATGACATCTCTTCATCTTTCAAACATTATGATGTGATCCATCAGATATTGGCTATATCTAGTTGGGATGCTCCTATGTTTGATGAGCATAGTGATAGTACTCTTTCTTTAGAAGAGGTTCATGCACTTCGAGAGGTAGTCAAGTTTTCAAAGCATAACTATTCACAGCTAGTTGCTAATAGGGTTTACCTTTTGTAGTGGGGTAGCACCTATTATGAGATAGTGTTAGAAAAAGAGGAGGAGGAGGTTGAGCTCACCCAAGAGCTTGAGGTGACTGTAGACTCTCTTCAGTATACTCACTTAGCTCTTCAAGAGTTACAGTTAGAGTTGGATGAGGTTACCATGGAGTTAGAGCGGCAATAGACACCAGCCATGTTCAGTTACATATTATGGTTTATGGGGAGTTTTCTTCCATGGTTGGGGATGAGAGACGGGATGATGTGGTAGACACATATGTCCAAGATATGGGTGGAGTAAGTAAAAATGAGGTAAGAGTATTAGTGGGTTAAGCTCTCATGTTGATTTGCTTCCTACTAGTAGAAGAAAGTCTATTTCATCTCATATAACTAATAGCATTGGACAAGTGGAAATGCCACATTTTCAGAGGGATCAGTTGTGGGTTGTAGGGGAGTAGGTTGATGCTTCCACATATAATTTCTACTATATAAAGTCCTTCATGGAGTATCTATTGGAGATCTCAGATTTGCAAGAGGATTCATACAGGGTATTTGAGAGTACTCTCATTTGAGGTTGTCATGTTATACAACAATTGATGGGGAAGATTATAGAGACCTTGGCTACAATTCTTCCCAATAGGGATTTTATGGTTGGGTTTTTTGAGAGGGTTTCCCAAGATCTTGCTCGACCAATAGTTCAAAGTTAGAGATTGGAGCCATCTTCTAATTCCTAGTTTGATGATGATGAGCACTCAATAGAGATTGGGGGTTTTTATCAACATTACACTGCGAGGAGTGCTCATCACTTTTCTTTTGACCCGCAACTAGAGGATTTGGTTTCATGTCAATGCGAGTTGGCTCTAGTTTCATACCATCCATTATGGGATGGGTTAGCACCATCTTTTGCTGATGGGATTGAAAGTTGCAAGTTAGACCCCTTGCAGTATCTACACTCCCAAGATAGTTTGGCAGAGTTTGGAGTTGGGTTGTAGGCTTCAAGTACCTATGGTTGTTACTATCTCCACAGTGCAGTTGGGTACAAGTATCAGTTTGGTGTGGACTCAAGTGTGGACAAATTTGGTATTTCAATTGGGTTGAGTTCAAATGAGTTGTTGCCTTCATCAGTGCATAGGATTGGTTTTCAAATGATTCTAACATTGATGTTGGTTGTACACAATAGGGATAGTACATAGTTCTAACTTTGGGATCTAGGTGGACTGTGATGTTCATTTTACTCCAGGATTGCTTGTGGACAAGAAATCTTAAGGAGGGAGGATTGTAATGTCCCTATTTTTAGCAGGTTCCTGCAATTGGCTTGGTCAGTTCACCATTGTGACCCATTGAGCTGAAAGTGGTATTTAAGGGTCTTAATTATGGGGTTATAGGCTTTTCAGTAGCCTATGTTGTGTTTTGGTTCCACTTGAGGGACTTACTATCTATAGTAAGTCAAATTTTTGTTTTCGATGAGCTCAGTTGAGTTAGAGGAGTTGGGTGATGCTCTCAATTTTTATTTCAGGGTTTTGGTTTAGGCTCCAAGAATCTTGGAGGGAGCATCTATTTATAGTAAGTTGCCCTGTCATGTTCATTTATCATCTTTCATCATCAGGATCACTTTGGTGTTGTCAAATTTTGATTTTGATGCTTCTTTAGTTGTTTTTGCAAGCCTAGTGAATTATTATTATTCATCTAAATACACTAAGGTCGCTATTTTTGTTAGTTTTTTTGGTTGGTCACCTCAATATCATAGCTTTTTGGAACCGGGGCAAAAAAATTTAAATCTTGGGAATAAGAAATAGTGGATTTGCATGTCAAAATATTAAGTTATGGTGGAAAATGTCATTTCTGGAGCCAAAAGAAATTAATAAATTATATTAATGACACTTTATTATATTTTAATTTTGTGTAGAGGAAGTTTCTTAAGTGGCGTTCTTTTAGGAAACTGATGTCATTTGAAGATTATAAATATGAGGATATTTGATGAGAAAAATATCCAATTATTTGATTATCTTATCTTTCTTTGTTGTTTTTGTGACACTTTTGAAGTTCTGAAATTTTGTACCCTTGCTCAAGTATAAGGGTTTGGGATCTACACTTGAAGTATTGTAGATTCAATTCTGAGTTTTCATTCTGAGGATTGCATTTGCAATTGTGCTAAGGTATACAACTACCTTTTTCTCCTATTGTATTAACTGTTGCTAAGGAGAAGTTAAATTTTTCTTGCTATTGGAAAATGTTTTGAAATTTGTGAAGGCATTCATTGGAATTGTTATATCAAATTGTGTGCTGGTTAATTTGGAGTTGGTTGGGCATCATTTATATCTGTCGTTGGGCACTATTTTCTATTTACACTATGGGAGCAACATATCTGCAGTTGCATTTTTTTGTTGGATAACTCTTTTATTGTTGCTAGTCTTCATTTCAAAGGGTTTTCAAAGCATGTCTACATGTAAGTTCATGGACTCTAAATTCTAATTTTTTTGGGTATTGTTGATTTAAATAATAGGGGACATTTTATCAACTGGGTTGTTGATATTTTGTAAAAATACTCAGTATCTAAATTGGTATTAAAATCTAGAATTTTCAACTATATATTCCCTATGTAATTTCTAGATATTTGAGTTCAAATTATTATTGCAATATCTCCTATTTTGTTTTTATATTTTTGTATAAAAAATTGCAAAATATCAAAAACAAAACAAAAAATGAAATCAATTCTTCATCATAGATTGTTTTAGAGCCAACAGGGTTCATTTCTATGGCATCAGAGCTTGCTTGCAAAGTGTTTGACGAAATGGTAAACAATTGAATTATAAAAGAATTTGGTGTTTGACAAAGTTATAACCAGTTGGGGTTATATTACACTATACTAGGGTCCTTTTTAGAAGAAATTATAGCTTCCACATCCTAAGTAGCAACATATGGATCCAATTCAAATCCCATAGGGGTAATCCATTGTACCTTGGGATCCATTGCCTCCATGCAAGTACAATTCATTTGTACCATAAAATAAATGGTGTCTAAATATTTTTCCATTAATGTCTTAGGTAACTTCATCCTTTTCATTGTTTCTCTTCGAAAATCTTTGAAAAATCCAAAACACCATTGTCTATCAAACTTTAATCTTGCATCCTATAGTACTCAATGATTTGCATTGTTGTAGGAACATCATCATTCCATGCACTAGGATGCATGTTAGGAAATATGTGAATAGTATGGAAAAGAATGTGTAAAATTAGTGAACTAGACCAAAATGATTATCACACATCAATTTTTACCTTTTTGAGGCTTTCTAACAACTGAGCTCTTATGATCTCACATATATCACAATGCTCATTCTCTTTTATCATTTTATATGTTGCATGAATGATACTTTCTAAAATAGAATTAACCTCAGTGCTATAATGCATATTGTATCCCTAAATCTTAGAAATCAACCTTACATCTTGTTACCTAATGTTTATGATGGTCATTGCATGCTCATCCCACTTAGATCATTTGTTAGTCTCTACTTCTTTATTCATAGTCTTTGTTTGCAAAGCATATATTACCCACATTATCTAAGCTGGTCACCAAGTGAATCAATTCCTTTGTCATCTTAATTGGTTGATCACATAACCTAAGAATTGATCATGGATTCCCTCAACATAATTTTAATTTATTTAGCTTCATCAAATTCTTGAAAATTCATGATGTGCACTAATTTTAGGCTTTCCAAATATTTGAATTCAGGCTTCAATGAAAATTTATAAGAGATAGAGAGAAGGGGAGGGGGGAGAGAGAGTAGGAGAGGGAGAGAGAGAGAGAGAGGGGAGAGAGAGAGAGAGAGAGAGAGAGAGAGAGAGAGAGAGAGAGAGAGAGAGAGATGAGGGATGGGTGGGAAGAGAGAGAGAGAAGGGGAGGGGTGGAGAGGGAGCGAGAGAGTGGCCAAGATAGAGTATAGGAGATAGAGAGATGTGAGGAGAGAGAGTAGGAGAAGAGGGAGCTCATTAGAGAGAGAAAGCTCACTAGAGTATTATATAAATAATAATAATAACATATTAATTATATAATAAAATGCTAATACATATTTAATTAATAATATACATAATATTACAAAACTATTAATACTATGCTAATATAATACTATAAATTACTAAACTATAAATAGTATATTAGTAATACTATTACTAAACTTGCTAAATATAAGCAGGGGATATAAATTTTATAGCATCCAAATGAAAAAAGTAAAATCTTGGTGTGAGATATCAGATATCAGATAACATCGAATATTTGATATATTTTATTGACACCCAAAAGAAAATAATCATCTATGGGTCCCTTAGCTCGAAAAACACATTTTTCTAGACATTTCATGAGATTGCAATAGTGGCAGATAAAAAAACCCACTTTTCCACCATTTTTTTGAGTCGGTGCTGATTATTGAAGATTTTCTATCACTTTTTTGGTCTCACTATGAGGAGCAGAAATTGTCGAAAGAATAAACAAAAGAGGAAGATGAAAAGTGAAGAGATTAAAGTGTATAGAGAAAGAGATAGGGTTAGCCATCAGAAAAATAAACAAGGTATGTTCAATACTAATGAAGGTGAGGCCATAGGCCCACCTATAAATGTGGTTTCAAGTGAAGAAGAACATGAATTTGAAATGATATATGATAATAATCTTGAAAATGAGAATGTATAGATTGAATATAATAATGTAGAGTTTCGAAATGAACATGTATATATGGACAATGGAAGTGTATACATTGGCAATGGCAATCCAATGATTGAAAAGGAAGGAGGAATTGACAATGATATTGGTGCACAAGAACCAAATGAGTGTTACAAATGTCCATATTATATGGGAAATAAAGTCCCTTGAGAGGATAAAAGAAACTTTGAATTTGACACTTTCATGAAAGGAAAATTGCTTAATTGAAATCAATGAAAACATAATGAGCAATTTTGATGGCAAGAGATTAAAAAAGAAACTGTAGGGTTGTTGGATTCGATACTTTTTGATAATTTTTCTCTAGACACAACACATTGATGTCAAATGTTTGTTCACTTGTTAAAGATTCAAAAGATGAGACACATACTAGTCAAATTGAAGATTTGTGTGATAAAAAAAGAAATGGAGAGGAATGTTATTATTGTGAGAAATATATTTAGTGCTTTCAATTCAATTGGGAAGAATACCAAGGAAAAATTCAAGATAGCTTCTTGGAGGGTAGTTACAACCTCCTTAGTAATTCATCATTTGGAAAAGGATAATTCGATGAGACAAACTTGTGTTGACTTGAACCTAAATTGTAAAACTTTGGATAGAGAGCTTGCAAAGGGAGAAAGAATTGCCAATCCTCTTCAAAATGATATATGTGATTATGGTGGGAGACTTCCACATTGTGATAAGAATCTTGTTGATGTTGTGAAGGATCAAATTCACTTGATTTGGCAATCTAACTCAAGAGTGTCACTAAATGTGAAGGATGTCTTGAAGTTGAGAATTGGCATTTGAGACTGCACCCCACATTCTAAACATTATTTGAAGGTGAGTCAAACAATGTTGTTCAAATGCTTTTGTGCGACACATCCAACATTGGAAATATTAGAAAGGACTTTTGAATCATTCAAGCCATTTTGTGTATACCTCTTAATATTTGAATTACTTGCTGCAAATATCATGTAGATTTTTCAATGCACCATGAACTTTTATGCTCCGTTCATTCTACCTTGCATACTAATGAAATGTTGGAGTGTCGTGCAAACGCTCTTTCAAAATCATCAAGAGATTCTCTAGATCATTTTTCATGTCCTAGAGATGATTGTTGCTTCTTTTATAGAAATAATTTCTTAAATGACAAGTGATCTAAGTGTGATGGGTTAGTGAAGTTTGTTTCATATTTTCATAAAATTGTGAACAAAATTTTGAAAAGTCAATTATTCCAAAAAGATATATAAAACAATTAACTATGTATTAAATATATAATACATCTATATAGTAATATTATATCATATATAAAATAATATGTATATAGTTAATTATTTATGATCTACAAAATAAACCAGAAAAACAATTAAAAAAATAAATTTAATATAAATTGTAAAATTAATTAAATTAAACAAAAAAATTATAAAATAAAATAAATTATAATAAAATACCAAACGTACTGGCAAAAGTTTTTTTTAAAAAAAAATCTCTTTTTGAGTCGTTGACAGATCATTTAAAAGAAACGTTTCTCATTCGTGCAAGTACAAATAATCACACAGTCCGTCTCGGATAACATTTTAATCTGTTTTACTCTTTGGCCGGATGGAATGCATGTCATTTTTATCACATAGAATGGTTGACATGCTTCCTTTTTTCCTCATCCGTTTCTTTTGTTTTTAACTTTCAGAATAGACGCTGGAGAGTGTAAATTGGAAGTGGTTGGAATCGAAACCGAAGAACGGACGAGATTTTTGAATTGATTTTTCCAGTCAAAGGACTGTTAAATAGTTAAGGGACATCCATTGCCAAATATTGCTAAGAAAAAGATCACAAATGGAAATTGTAACTCTTGGATTAATTTTTTCAATAAAAGAACAGTGAAACAGTTGCAGGACAAACAAAACTCGTAGCAGCTTGTCCATCTAAAAACAAATCCAAAGGCGGAGGCAATTGCCTATTGTTTCTCTTTCAGACGACCGACTCTCCCATCTTTCGTTTTTGCTTCTCTTTTTTGGTCTTGTCGTCTGTCTTTCTAAACATTTTCATAGGTGCTTCTATGCCTTATTTTGTCAGACTATTCAATGCTAAAAATCTCTCATTTTCTCCACCCTTTCCAGGAGGGTTCGATACATAAACCACCTATTTATCGATGCCATCTCAGAATCAATCGTATTTCAATTTAGCTTCTCTGAAAACAGATCAACCCCGACCTTGAGTCTTACAGAAATGCCATCTTCTTCTTCATCTCACAAACGCAATGTAGAACATCTTGCCTTCTCTGGAATTGAACCTGACAGCAAAAGGAGGAAGATATCTAATCATGCAGATTATTTGATGTATTCATCAACCACAGGGGACCAGATGCCAAAGAAACCCTAGCTGTTCCTCTTTACAATTCTCTTCAAGAGATGGGACTAAGGGCGTTTCTTGATAAAGAAGAGAAGGAAGTTGGAGAATATTTTCTCTCTACAATTGAGACCGCAATCTGATCTGCATCAGCTCATATCGCAATATTTTCACAAAGATATGCTGAGTCAGCTTGGTGTCTAGCTGAGCTAGATCTGATGCTACAGAGTGGAGCCAAGATTTTTCCTTCAAAGCTTCGCTACATACAGAGTGGGGCCTATGCCGATGCATTCACAAAGTATAAAGTGAAAGACAGATATTTGCCGAAGCTTGAGACCTGGGAAAGAGTTCTTCAATCTGCTTCATTAATCACCGGCTTGGCAATCAATAGTGCAAATTCATTCCACGATTCAGAGTAAGATTAGGTATTTGTTCTCCATTGTTGTACTAGCTACACGGTAGGAAACTATTAATGTGTCATTTTTCCTGAAAATTGGTTGATTTAGCATACAAAATGGGTTTCCCTTTAAATTCCGGTTTATTTTGAAAAAATTTAGGGCCTTTAAGAATTTAGTGCTAGATGTGGAAAAGGAAGTAGAAAGGATGACGGGAGCATTTTGTGTCCCAAATTATACCATATTTTAACCTTCGTATAAGCCTTCACACTCATTTCAATCTCCATCTTCTATTCCATTTTCTCCTTCTATGTTTTTTGGTTGGCGACTCTATTGGGGAGATTGAATGAGAAAGATTGACAATCGCCTGTAATGAAGCACAATGGTACTACCACATGAGAACATTTTTCCAGTTCTCCAACCAAACCTTGGCTTTCAAGACACCCAGGAGGATATCATTTCAAACTTAAACACTCTAGCCTGGAGGTGTAGATGAAGTGCGCATCAATATCATCAAGTCAATCAAGTTCTTGAAGAAGAAGAAGAGTTTGGAGAAATCTTGCAAAGAGCTCCTATTGGTCAGAACGTTGTAGTCGTTGAAAGAATAGTAGTCATTCCAAGAAGAAACAGGGAGAGTCTTGGTCACATTCAAGGGCAAATAAATAATAACCACTAAGCTGGCTGACAAACCATACACCCGGGTACATAGACAAAAGGGTCTAGTAGACAAAGATTTTGAAGCCCTTTGGAAGTTAGATTTCAAGCCAGTTACTCCTAAGAAGAAGAAGAAGGTTAAGTTTGTTAGTAGGTCATCTTCACCAAACAAGGCTACTGTTTCTCCTACAGCCTTTCAAGCTTTGATTTTGCCAGTCACTCTTGTACCTCTAGCTATAAATTTGCAGCCCTTGAACATTATTCTTCTAGCTGTGGCGCATCAAGCACCATAGCCACCAGTCCCATGGGGAGCTGCTATTGGTCCTTTAGCTTTAGGGAACCAATTACATGACATGCCCGTTGGCTCCTGAAAGATTCTTCCTAAGTTTTTGGGGGATGGGAAAGTTACCACTGATCAACACATTAGTGCATTTTTTATGGCAAGCAGGGTTCTTGCAATTCAACTGAAGATGTTTCTATTCATCTATTTGTTGAAACACTCACAAAAGTCGCAACTGAATGGTTTGGTCAGCTACCAGCTGGATCAATTACTTCATGGGTAACCTTGACTCAAGCTTTTGAGAGGAGATTTAAAACTATTGAAGATGAACATTTGCTCCTTTCCCAGTTGACTCAAATGAAGAAGGAAATTAGTGAGCCAATGCGAAAATTCATTGCTTTTTTTAATCAGACGGTAAATCGAATTCTTGTCAACAAAAAACCCACTGAAGAAAATCAAATGACTTTCTTCATTAGTGCTCAACCTTCTGAAGTAAGCTTTCAAATACGAAGGGCAAGACCTCCTAATCTAACGGTTGTGTAAACTTTGGCTATCGAGGTGGAAGATGACTTGCTTAGTTCAAGAAAATAGAGTCGTGATCTACAAAAAGGGAAAGGTCACAAGCTCCTGTCACTATCACTGATCCTTTATATCAGAAGTTGGCTAATGATGTGCTACAAATCAAGAAGCAATTGCCCCACAATCCTCCACCTCTATATCAAGATATCCCAAGGAGGAATTATATGCCATATCAGCAAAATAGACAAACTAAATGGCTACCCTAGTCAACACCAAGATTAGCCATCGAACATCCTACATCATCTAGTAAACAGGCTACTATGTGTGATTTTCACCTAACAATAGATCATGATGGTGCAAGCTGTCCCGAGATGGCTAGATTCATGCAAATGCATTTGACAACGGAGAAAATAGAAGAATATGTAGCTCCTAAAGATGTAATAGAACCTACCGCTGGAACCTCCTCCATAAACTTTCTAGAGTATTGATGCAGGAGCATCCAAAGGTATAAGGGCAATCCTGTGTCACCCAAAAAATGTACTTAGACTTAGTTTATGTTTCATGTGTTTTCATTTTTGGATACCCATTTGGGTCAAATAAAGGTTCCAACTCTCACAGTTCCACTATCAATGTTCAAGGATAGAGTATTTGAACACCTTGGGATACGTGTGAATGCCGAAAAAATAAGAGTATGTAATTGAGCCATCATTTTGGTGAACTAGGAGGTGTAAATTGGCCAGATGAATGTAATTGTAATTTAGAGCATTTCAGAAAAAGGATTAGGTCAAAAGGCCCCACGTTTGAAAGTTATCGCAGTTTTTTGGATTTTGGAGACCTCCTAAGAATGCTTCAAAGTCAAGTTAGGGGCATTAAATGACCTTGAAAAGGGCCAAAAAATGGAGGACGAGCAAATCTCGTCCATAGGGCTATAAAGCACTTCGAGAGCTTTTTGAAAATGTAAACGGTTCGTCAATCGGAGCTACGATTCAAAAGTTATGCCTCCCGAAAGTTCGGTTACCATTTTTGGATTCTTCTAGATTTGCACCAACTTCTAACGCGGCTTCTGGAGCCTTCTACTTGGTCGGTGGATGCCTACTAGCACTTTCTAGAATGTATTCCTAGTCCTTAACCCTCTGGGGTCTATTTAAGGACATTTCTGGCATTGTAAAAGGCAGTTCAGAGTGGAGTTTGAGAGGAGGTACTGAAAGGAGAAATTATCTCTAGATTTATGTTATTGTAAGCCCTTAGGGCATGTTTTGAAGTCTATTTTCTCTGTACTAAATGTACTAGCTTATTTTCACAGTTAATACAATTTCCCTTTCCCTGTTGTGTCCATTCTATGTGTGGGTTGTGTCCCCATCAAGTATGAATCTGATGATGACAAAGCTAACAATATTAGCAATCATTCCTGCAATGCAGCTACACCAAATTGGAGACAAAGATTAGAAGAGAAGTGGGCAAAAGAAGCAAAGGATAAAGCTTCTAATGAGACTGCTAAGCGAATTCTATAAAGCTTCTGATGAGACTACTAGGCGAATTCTATCTCAAAAGTATACTCTGAAAGAGCCTTCACAAGCCAAGGAGACAAATAAAGGTAAAACTTCTCCCATTTTGGAAGACTCTTTTGATTTTATTGATCATTGTAGGAAGACCAAAGTACAAATTTCTTAGTTGGACTACCTAAAAGCCAACCCGCATCAATTAGAAAGGTTGATTCAATGTGTGGGTAAAGGAAAAGGCTCACCTAAAATCACTATCAATCATGAGTTAGGAGTTTCTCCAGAAGAGGAAGATAATTTGATAGGGCTCATGACTGAGAAAAAATCATTTGTTGTAGCTTCTTTGTCAGATAAACCCGATCCCTTCTATGTTTCCCTCTATATAGTTGGATGCAAGTAAAGCAATTGTATCATTGATTTGGGTGCATCTGATAATGTCATGCCTTCGAAGGTGGCCCATGCCCTAGGTCTCTCATTAAACAAACCATCAGGAAAGGTATATTCTATGGAGGCGAAACAAGTTTCACTAGCTGGCCAGTTAAAAGATGCTCAAGTAGCACTTGCAACACATCCTGAGAAGAAGTTAAAATTGAATATCTTGGTTATTGATATTCTTGCCAGTTATGGGATGCTTTTGAGCAGAATTTTTTACAAAGATCTCAATGATGAGATCAAGATGGACATGTCTCATGCCCTTATCCTGATTGGAGATAAAAAGGTTAAGCTTAATCCTGAACCTAAAGCTAAATATATAGTCTTGAAATCATATGATCCAAGGGCGAAAATATTGTATGTTGATACTGGACATGGGACCTATATCATGACAACCAATGAAGAAGATGTAGCTGAGCTTCTTATGCCTGATATAACTAATGAATTATAGGGAGTTTGATGGAAGTTCTTCTTCTTCTGGTTCAGGTGCTAGGATAGTGTTAATATCACCAAAAGGAGAGAAATTCCTAAAAACTTATAAGTTGGCTTTTGAAACTCCTAATAATACTGCAAAATATGAAGCTCTTTTACTTGGTCTTGAGTATGCAAGAGAAAAAGGAATCAAACAACTCAAGGTATCAGGAGATGCAAAATTAGTTGTCAATCAGGTATGAAGACAATATCAAACAAAGAATGTGAGATTGAAGGCATATAGAAATAGAGTGTGGGATGAGATTGAACATTTTGATGCTTTTTCTTTATCTGCTATCCCTCGTGAACAAAACTCTAAAGCATATTGTCTTGTAGTCTCTACATCTCTACCTATTCCCCACCTTGAGTTTAACAGAGATCTTTACATAGTAGAAATGATTCATAGACCCAGTGTGCCTGATAATGATCAACACTGGCAAGTTTTTGATGATGATGGGAAAATCATTGCATTTCTTGAGGGAAGGCCTCCATTTTCAGACCTTAAATTTGAAGGATAGCATAATCATAATGGAACACTAGGAGATGACCCTGAGGTTATTCAATTGGAGGGTAATGTTATCCTGAGAGGATTAGTCACCCTTGAAATTCTTTTTGATAAAGAAGATAAAAGGAAAGAGAAAGTCGAAGATACTAAATCTTTTAATTCTTTGGGTTATGAGAAGATAAACATTGGTTCTGAAGAAAATCCCAAGATGGTCCTAATAGGGAGAAATTTGTCATCAGAAGAGAAAGAAGAATTCATAAATTTACTAAAATCTTATCAAGACATTTTTGCTTGGGGTTATGAAGACCTAAAGGAATTCGTGAATGGAAAATTTAAACATCAAATTCCATTGAAACTTGGTTCAACTCCTTTTCGGCAAAAATAAAGGCAATTTAATCCAAAGGTAGTTGATGTTATATTCAATGAAGTTGATAAAATGCTTAAAGCGAGGATTATCTATCCTATACACCATTCAACATGGGTAGCCAATATCATCCCTATCAGGAAGAAGAATGGTGAGATAAGAATATGTGTTGACTTCTGCAATTTGAATTAGGCATCACCTAAGGATAATTATAGACTCCCTATCATGTATCATATTCTGCAGTTGGTATCTAGTTCAGAGCTCATGTTGATGTTAGATGGTTTCTCCGGTTATAATCAGATTAGTGTGGCACCGGAAGATTAACATAAAATGACTTTTACTACTCCATGGGGCACATTTGCCTACAATCGTATGCCTTTTGGTTTGATAAATGCCAGAGCCACCTTTCATCAGGTGATGGACCATTCATTTGCAAATCTCAAGAATAAGATTATTGTGATGTACCTTGATGATCTTATAGTGTTTTCCAAACAAAGAAGAGACCATGTACATCATCTAGAAGCTATCCTGCATCGATGTCAAACCCATGGCATCTCATTGAATCCTAAGAAGTCTATATTTGGAGTGACAGAAGGAAAACTACTTGGACACTTAGTTTCCAAGGAGGGTATTTGAGTAGACCCCGAAAGGGTGAAAGCTATCCAACAGTTATCACTTCCCATGAGTAAAACAGGGGTTAGGTCCTTCTTTGAGAAAATTAACTTCATAAGGAGGTTCGTACCAGACTTCTCTGAGATCACAAAATCAATTGTGGATATGATGAAAGGGAATACAAATTTTAAATGGACAAAGGAAGGTAAGACTTCTTTTGAACAAATCAAGACTGCAATTGTTAATGCCCCTACCCTTTCTTATCCAGATTTTGCTAAAGATTTTCATTTGTATTGTTATGCATTTGAGAACACTTTGTTTGCTCTACTTACCCAACCTAACAAACACAATGCTGAGGCCTCGATAGCATTCATGAGTATCCCTCTTAAGAAACATGAATCGAAATACTCTTTGATGGAGAAGAATGCATATACCCTAGTAAGAGAAATGAAACCATTCGGGTTGTACATACTGAACTCTCGCTCCAATGTGTTTGTTCCTTATTTAGCAGTGAAGACTATTTTGACACAACAGGAGATCGGTGTGAACAAAAGGGCCTCCTGGATAGCTAAAGTACAAGAATATGATCTTGATATCAAACCTACAAAGCTTGTGAGAGGAAAAGGTTTGTGTAAAGCTATTGTAGAAGGATCTTCCTCAACTGAAGAAGAGACAAAGAAGAAATTCCATTAGTCTTATTCATTAGTAATACCGATGATTAGTTTTCCAATATCGCCTATTTTTTGACTTATGGAGAATGCCCAACCCATCTGTCATTCAAAGAGAAGAGGATCTTAAAATTGAAATCTACAAAGTATCTTATTTGGGGTGACGTTTTGTACAAGAAAGGAATAGATGGTACCTTCCTGAGGTGTGTAGATTCCGAACAGAAAAAGGAGTTGTTCCAATTGTTTCATAATGAAGCATGTGGAGGTCATTACTCAGCATTGGTAATAGCTTACAAAATTCTAAGAAACTATTTTTACTGGCATGGGATGTTTAAAGATGTAGAAGAATGGGTCAAGAAGTGTGACTCTTGTCAATATTTCAAAGGAAGAGTCCAATTAGTAGCACTACCCTTGAAGCCAGTACTGATTGAAGAACATTTTCAACAATGGGGTTTGGACTTCATTGGTCCTATCCATCTTTCATCCACTACCGGACATACTCACATTGTAATGGCAACTAATTATTTTAGTAAGTGGGTAGAGGCCATCTCAGTCAAACAAAGAACTTCAGAGGTGGTGTGTAATTTCATCAAGAAAAACATTTTGGTTAGGTTCGAGGTCCCTACGAAGATTGTTACCGATAATGCTACCAACTTCTCTTCCCAAGAGATATCAACCATTTGCTATCAATATGGAATCATTCTCTCTCACTTCTCAGATTATTTTGCACAAGAAAATGGTCAAGCAAAATCGAGCAATAAAAATATTATGACCATTGTGAGGAAATTGGTAGATGTTAATCAAAGGTCTTGGCATAAGCACTTGTATGATGCACTTTGGGCAGATCATACTACTAAAAAGAAAGCAATAGGATTATCTCCCTTTGAGATCCTGTATGGAACTGAGCCAGCTCTTCCTCTTTCTCTAGAATTATTCGCCTTGAAGTTACAAGATGCTCTTGAAAAATGAATGTTGTATTTTACAAAGTTGGAAGAAGAGAGAGATGTGGTTGTAGATAGAATTCATGAACATCAATCCTGCGTAAAGAAGTTATTTGATAAAAGGGCTAAGCAGAGGGGGTTCCAAGAAGGTGATCTTGTCTTGCTTTGGGATAAATGTTGAGAACCAAAGGGCTTACATGGAAAATTTGACTCCTTATGGAGAGGCCCTTTCCAGATTAAAGAGTTATGTGGAAAGAATTCCTTTATTTTATCATACCTAAGTGGTAACCAGTTGCCCTTACTTTACAATGGGCAACACTTGAAGCATTATCATTAGTAGAAGGTGTAGTGTAACACCTTTTTGTATATAAGTTGTCCCGATTTTGGTATGCTCCTGTCAGTTCGTGTTGCTTTAGTTTTTCTTTTTGTTGTCCCTTTTTTGTGTTCGTTCCCTCTTTTATAAATTGGTCCCTCAAATGACTCTATTTTATAGCACAATGGATAAGGTGCTATTCTAGTTTTTTTGGATTTGAGCTTCATCCTTGTCAATCCTCGTTCCTAGATAGAGCCAGCTATTACCCAGTTATCAAAATATCTCAATTTTGACCTTGTTGATTCTATGGTTATTTGTGAAATACACCTCATTTTAATCGTTTAAATGGATGTTTCATCTTTGAATTTTTGTTAAGTTTTGAATCTTCAATATCTCTGGCTCACTCCTAGCTTTGCCTGGTAAGTGAATTTTTTAAAAATTTGACTTCTGAGTCCCAAGTTATCGCAGGTTAATCTAGAGACCCAAATTACACATTTTCAAGTTTATCATTAACCATTAACCTCTCAAAAAGGTTAATGATAACTTTCAAATTACATATTTTGGAGGAGGTTAATTAACCTCTCCAAAATCACGTATTCCTTCTATCATCATTAACCTCTTTGAGATGGTTATTAACCTTGTAAATTTCTTCATGAGAGATCATATATGTGAATGGTTTTAAGAAAAAGAAAGGAAGAGGGATTAAAAAATCTGTCTGATGAGCTGAAACAAAATAAGAAGGAAATAAAATAAGCACGCAGAAAGTAGGGAGAGTAAAGAAGATAAAGGTACGACACTATCAAAGAGAAGCAGTCTCTTATTTGCCACCCTTTCATAACTTGTGGTAATAGCTATATAGACAATCCAGGGGTATCGAGCACTGACACAACTTGTGATACTAAACAAAATGCTCTTAGCCGATTAAAATATAGGCTACAAACAACGACATTTATATCAAATTGTATAAAAAATATGGGGTTGTGGCATGCATATTAATTCAAATGCATTGTTCTCTTCACATATGCAGGTTGGGGACAATTTAGATAAATAAATGAACCTACAATTTATTCAACACTCTCACGCCACCTTTTTCACTCTATTGTCAACCCAAGTGCATGTTTTCTCCAATTGACTAGTTGGTATGCTCATGCCACCATCCGTCCAGCCTCACGCTAGTAGTATGCATCATTGACTTGAGATTGCAATAATGTCGTTACCAAATAAGATACATTGTTAAAAATGGAGACACCTGCAAATACAAACAGAAATAATGACACCCAATAACTCATTTTTATGAAGGAAAAGATCCTCAAGATGGGTGGTTAAAGGAGAGACATAGACTTTGACAAGAAGAGAGAGTGGGTGGAATGGTCCCTTGTAATCTATTTTTGTATAGCTAGGGTATCTGCAGATTGGGAAGTTGGCCAAGTTGAAGTGGAATGATACCAGTGATGGCATTATTGGAGAGATTGATTGATTGAAGAGATAATAGCTTTCCTATGATAGGAGAGATAGTGCCTTGAAAGTTCATGTTAGATAAGTTGAAGGCAATCATAGAATGCGAATATGGATCACAGGAAATTGTTGTTCAATTGCAGAGTGGGAGAATGGGAATCTAATCAAGAAGAGAAGTAGTTTTGTCCAAAAATACAGTAGCCTTGAAAGGAAGAGGATTCTAATGGTTCATTTTGAAATCCAAAGACATGTTATACAGAATGTAAGCAATACTTGAGGTCGCACCTGACTTGTTTGATGTAATGTCTAAATAGAAAGGTGGAAAACATGGACAAAACATGTAGACTATTAACAAAATGCTTGACAAAATGAAATGCTCATTCCTGACCCATAATTTGAGGAGCTTCACTAAGTTTACCCCCCAACATTAAGTCATACAAATTTGGATTAGCATCCTTGTTTTCTTTGGCAATCAGAAAACTGCATATAGGTTGGAACATCATGAATGTTATCCGGATCCACGAGTAAATGATAGGCTGAGCATGACCGAATTCTTGTGAATGTTTAATACAAAAGATGGTGATCTTTAGTCAAATGTAATGTTGGTAGATCTTTTTGATAGAATGTTTGGTTTGTCACTTTGGAGCCGAAAATAAAGAGTGCAGTGCGGGTTGAAGGCATTCGACATATTTGAGAAAAAGATTGATAATCAAACCATGAAGTATAAATATTAGAGGCCAAATTATGCCCCCATTTTAAAAAGTACACTTCCAGACATTGGTGACACCATTTTAGGAAGTTTTTTCCTTCAATATTTTTGGTCATCTCTTGAGAGCGAGGAAAATACTCCTTTAGCTGGAAAGATCTTGGAAAGTGGCTTAGCATGAGCAGGAGGGCATCCTATTTCAGCACAGTGCCCAAACCTAGTATTGGAATGCATGAAGGCTTATCATCCAAATACTAGAGAAGTTATTTCATCAAATAATAAAGTGATTGTCTGTCTGGATCTTGTTTCTATTGCCATTGCCTTCTGATTGCCTACTAGAGTGCAATATGCCAACAACAATCTAAGAACCACCAAGGAGTACTTTATCTCGAATCAAACTCAGTGTTTGAACACTGTTGCAGGTCATGCCTCTTGCAACCAAGGAAAGGGAAATCTCAATTGGCCAAATCCATTCACAGATCATTGCTAAAGATGACATAGCAAACATGGTAACTCTATTAAACAGGATAGTTGGACTTCGAGATTCACATGAGTTTGAAGGTTGGATGTTCCTGTTTATTAGCATGGTCTACAAAAGGAAGCAACACAATGATTAGGCTGAAATTATCAGTGACTCATTGCATAGACAACTCATGGAACTTCAGGAAAATGATTACTTCTACATGACTTCATACCTTTTCTATTCTATTGCAAGTACCATAAGTTTCCCAGGACTTAATTGGTAGGGTATTTATGATGATAAGACTATCATTTACAATCATCTTCCTTAGATTCAATATGATAATAGCCTGCACCATTTTAGAAGAGTAAATGATGCATTCACAATGCTGACTATAAGAGAAATCCAAGGAAACATGGGACTTAGAATTTCACCAGAAGTAGCAATGAAAGTACAAAAATATGGAAGTGTCTTCATATAGTTCTCGAAGTTCACTTATATCAGGTTAGTTGCCTGTGATGGGTGTCCCTTAATGCTACCTAGATTCGTTGATGATAAATTGCTTCTGATTGAAATGTGTAGGCAGATTGGTCAAATCAATAAACTTTGCAGGAACAGGAGGATAGATGAAATACCTTTTCCTATCGACATCGAATATTATAGCTATGATACTACATCAGATGCCAAGAATATAGAAATATCTATTGCCATAATAAATTTGCATCCTTATACGATGTGTAACCCTTATGATAGTAAGGGCTATGCAGTGAATGAGTTAAAGTTAAATCCTAGTCTTGGTCACTTCCTAGCTCTAGAGGACTTTTGGGAGGATTGTGAAAATGATTTTGAAGTTAGGAAGAGAGATTGGATGCGGCTTACAGTACGACAGGTAATAGACTTCAAGCTAGATATTAATGTGATAGGTGTAGATGATGATTAGGTTTCCTTGGTTTATCCCTTCTATTATGAGAAAATCGAATTGCTAGATCTCCCTCCTATCGATTGGTCACTCCAGGAATTAAAAAGCTTAAAAGAAAGGACTGCATTTGTTCTTAAAAGGACAAGAGACTGGGTTAGTAAAGTCAAAGTAGAAAGAGCAGCTGTTGAATCAAAGTAGGGAGAGAAGAGGTGATCAAGGAGAATCATCTCAAATGGCATTAATGGAAACTTTTGGTGAGAAAATGCAGAAATTAGATGCAAGTGTTCCAAATCAAGATGAAGATCTAAATCATCTAGCTAAGTTTACAGTCAAAAAGAGGAGGACAAAGATGAAAAGTAAATCTACTAGATCAAATCAGGAAGGAAATGAGCCTAATATGAAGGATCAAGGAACTCCCCAAGCTGTTGAACCACACATTCCTGTTACATTCTCTCGTGATATAGCAATCCCTCATTTGAGTCTCTCTCCCCCTGAGATATCATTAATAGACATCACACAACTAGATAATCAATTATCTAATTCAAAAGATTTAATGATGATTGCTGAAAATATAACATACGATGTGCAAGTTTCAAATACTATGCATTCATGGTTCCAGAATAGTATTCAGAAGAAGAAGAAAGTTGTTCAAATGATTCCACCTCCATTTGATGTGATCTCTAGTTTCCTTTAGAAGCCTCCTAAGGTGAAAAAGACCAAAGTGATGTCCAAGTTAGCCGTTGATAAAAATTCAGGCAACCTATTCGTAGAAATAGCCAAGCCCATAATTGAAAAGAGTGTTGATGAATCATCTGAATCATACTTCATTCTAGATAAGGTTGATCTTGGTCCATCTACTATAGAAAGAGATTTTCAAAATTTTGAAGTGACTACTGCTAAGATGTTACAAAGGGTGAAGAAAGAGAAAAGAACCAAGGAGCAACTCAAGGAACAAGTTCAGATGCTGGTATCTTATATCAATTCAATCAGCGATTCCTCTAATGCCAAAGTAGTGGTTACTTCATCAGTTGTAGCAAGCCTTGATGGTATTTTAGATCATACTATTGTTGAAAAAGTAAACAAACACAAGTCACATAGTATGATGATCGAAGCTTGGATAAATAGGATGATAGAAGATGCTTCAAAACTTATAACTAGAGTGAAGGAAATATATGGAAAAGCCATTGAACAGATACAGGAAATTTCTAAAGAGCTGGAAAGTAGCAGGGAACATAAATTCACTTGGCAAAAAGTAGCTGATGAATTAAAAGAAATGGCCAAGTTATATACAAGCACCCTAATTCTTGAGAAGATTATTGCTGATCCAATTGAGAACCAAACATGTATTTGGAGTAAAAGTGTTGGTTGGAAAATGATAAATATCAGTAAAGGGATCACTGAGTTTGAAAAACTAATAGCTTCTTGGGAGAAGCTGAAAAAAAAAAGCCACAAATGAATTAGTCTCTACTATCACAGGTGGGGCGGTAGTGAGTGATCTTCAGCATATGGATTTCCTGTTTCTTCTTGATTCTTTTAGTATCCAAATTCATTTAGAAATAGAGAATCGTGTATCAGATGCTAAAACTATGATGAAGCTCAGCCTGGTTGTAGTCACTCTGGGAGATTATAACATTTTAGCCTATCGACAAGAGTCAGAAGAGATTCAAGATAGATACTTCACAGCCAAACTCCGGATGGAGAATGTGTTCGTCTTGAATTATGAATCAATGATGATCATCCTTGATGCTTACAGGGCTTCTCGAGAAAGGTCATTGTGTCCAAATAGATAGAGTTCATAGCTAGAAAATCAATGATTAGATATGTATACATCCTTAGAAATTGTAGCTAAAAGTTTTGGCTTTTAAAATTTGTCCTTGTATAGCTTAATTTTATTGAGGTTAATTAACCTCCCCAAAATCACATATTTTGGAGGTGGTTATTAACCACGAAGAGGTAGTCATTAACCTCTATGTCTATATAAGGACTCCTTTTTTTTTTTTAAAGGGAGTTTTTGGTTTTAAAAATAAGGGAACACTATGCCGAAATTTTGATCAAGAGATAAAGTTTGGAAAGTATGTACAACTTTTATCTCTAAAATTGAACAATCTCTATTATCTTCTTGGTGCAAGGAAATAAATTTTAAAATGAGATGTGCTTTTGATTTCTTGTTTTAAAATCAAAATTGTTGTAGTTGTAGTAGGCATTTTCATAGTATTGTGCGAGTGTTTATGAATGATGAATGTGCATGATAATACTGGTCACTTTCAAGCATAGTTCTTGATCACCTTTGTTATCACTCTTATTTACTCAAGAAAGTTGTGAGGTCGTTTGGTACATCTATCCTGAACAACTTTCTCTCAATCTATAAAGTTTTAGATTATTTATTCAAAATACCCTTTAAAAATCATATCATATGAGGGAGTTTCCCCTCTAAATGTAGAGGAAGGCTGCATACCAAGGGCCTATCCAACTATTGTGCACAGTTTGCCACACACACTCCATTGGGAAAATTTTATAGTGACAAATCTATTTACCAAAAATGTTGCATATGATTGAATATATATGAGTAATATTTAATATAGTAATTAGATAGAATATGTGAATAAATAGATGAGATTGTATTTATCTAACAAGTTATGGTTCTTCGTGTCACTCACTATGCATCTTCCTGTAGCTATTTCAGAAATACAAAGTTCCATCCACTTTGAAATGTATTGCTTGTTATTTCTTATTGGCATAAAGATATATTTTCTATAGATATCATTCACTCTACAAGAACACATGGAGAGGACAATAAAGACTGGTGGAGAATGTATTTTCCAGTTGCATAGTTTTTATTATGAAAACATATTACTGCATTACTTATTGCATCTGCATGGAATAATAATGGGGAAACATTCTCTCCACATGAAACCATCACCATTTCCCAAAATCTATAACAGATTTCTTCCTTCTCTATGGACAGAAACAAAGGGATTATGGACCATTCTTTTATTTAGACTGATGGTCGCACATGTGAACAATTTATATGGTTGGAGTAAGGAACTGAGATGACAAATATTGTAGTTGAGATTCATTTCAAAGATCACATGGACAACAAGTAAACTCCAGCCAAAGATCATTTTCCATTGCAATAAATAACATAGCTGATTAGTATAGGAAAATGAAATAAGTTTCATAGTTTTACATGACAATAATTTGATTCCTTCCAAACCATTTCAAAACCATAGTGGATATTGGAGGAATGTTGAAAACAAGTTGTCTATTCTTGGCATCAAACTAATTTCTGTTGTATTCTTAGCATTTTCTATTATTTGAGTGGTGCAATTTACTAAAATGATTGTATAAAAGGGCATGGATATAGTAATGTAATATAAGAGTGGAATACACAGGTTTCTCTAAAAGGAACTTCTATACATAGGTCTAAACAACATCATTCCATTGAAATAAATAAAGATATCCATTTGTGCATGTTTGCAATAGTGTATACACAACATTTTCTTTATCCACTGTGCAAGCCAAGAGTAAGGGCCTACTCCATGGTGAAACATGGTGATGCATTTCATTAGTGTGTGTTTTTAGATTTTTACCTCTTAATTAGTCTATCTGGTGTATGCAACATTCGTGCTTTTGTCTAATTTCTAGATTAATATTTTTAAATTTTTAGATAAATTTATTTGGAGTTGGTATTTATATTTGTATAAATATTAATGTTATTTTTATTTATTTTATAAATTATTTCTTTTATTATTTAAATACATTAATGTTTATCTATGTTTCTGTTGTTCCTATCGCCAAGAAGTGATAGTTCCTATCGCTAGGGATTATTTAGTTTTTCATAGATTCAATCCATGTGTTCTAGCTACATTCATAATCACTCAGGTCATAAATGTCATCCCTTGATGTCATTCTACTCAAACACCTTTCACAAGCTTACACTCTTGGATTGACATGTTAAGACCAGCTGAACTTCATCATAAAATTGTTAATTGTTTTGTTATTATTTGCCCCAGTGTTGGCCTATCAAAGGACAAAACCCTTATTTGTTGCTCAACATCTAGTGGCTCTTCACAAACTTGTAAAAGAGTTTGACAATCATTGTCTTGATAAGTTTTTTCATGATTTTGAAAAGTAGTGTGGTCTAAATAGACAAGGGAATGATCATACCAAGATCATTGGGATCTTTGGCATGGGTGGGGCAGGCAAGACAACCCTTGTAAATGATTTGTTCAAACGAAAGTGTTCAAGCTACATGGGAACATGCTTTCTATTTGATGTGTGAGAGAAGTCCTCCAAATATGGATTACCTTCCTTACAAGCTAAACTCATCAGAGAGCTCTTCACTGGAAGCCCATCTAAATTTTGAAGTAGGGGAGAAGGAATCAACCATGTTAAGGATCGTCTAGTAAGGAGAAAGTTTCTAAGTAGTTGGATGCCTTGTGCCTCATGGATATGGTCAATATATCTCATAATAGTTTGGTCATTGCTACAACCTATGATGTGGGTGTGCTTACAAGCACATAAATTATCAATCAATATTATAAAAAAGGATTGAATAGAGACAATGGAAAATAACTCTTTTGTTGGCATTCATTTGGTTAGCCCAATCCAACTAGTGGATATGAGAATCTTGTTGATGCCTTCATAGGTGTATCTATAGGATTATGCCTCTCTCTTGAAGTTCTGGACCGACATGACAATGGTAGGCCTCTTTATTATTGGGAATTACAACAATGATAAGATAAGATAAGATAGATTTTTAACACCCATAAGGCTAGGAATGGTATATGGGACAATCTTCCGACTAAACTAGTTTTAGTAATTTAGATTTTTTTTGTGCAAGCTGGTGATGAGCCCCCCTAACTTCTCATTGTTCTCCTTTTTGAATAAATTGTACCAAGAGCTTCGAGATATGATATCTAAAAATTTGAACCTGATGTCCTTGTACATATTCTAACATAAAGTGTTGTTTTGTTTCCACCTTCCCAACGTTACAAAAAGTGTAAATTATCTCTTCCCAAGACTCATTTGGTCTCTTCCATCGACTGGTCTCACATTGGACTTGATGAGAGTTGGTCTTGAGCTGTGTAATGAGACTTTTAGCTTTCCAAGAAATGTTGGCACCTAAGTATGCCTTTTGGATTTGAACACATGTGGGATTGAAATTTTTGATCTAATAAGATTTAATTTTCCTTCCAAGTCCATTACCCCAAATCTTCTTATATAATTTATCCATAACAAAGAGCTTTATTTCTTTATTCAAAGTCCATGAATCTCTTCATCTAGACATCATAGGTACTAAAGATAAGTTTTGATGCACTAGATAGAGTGGGAAAACAAATCTTTATGGATATAGTGTGCTTTTTCATAGACAAGAATATCAAATAATCTTGAGTGAACCAATATTAGGTTGGTCTTTATTGTAATCCCTCATTGTTTACCATAGAAGCCTAGTTTTGGCATGTTCCACAATACATAGAGAGTTGATTCGTAATAACTAGGGAGATAAGAGTATTTTTAAATCCAATTGTTTTACAAGCTTGGTTATTTGGAACTTCCTCAAGTGAAGCAATGAACTGAGTTTATACAATATCAAAGAGTCTCTAGCTCTCAACTACGTTTTGAGCAACCTTGAAAGTCTAGAGATCAACAACCAAGTATTAACAGCAAAGATCTTGATTTGTGGAAGTTATTTTCCAAGCATTTTTCTATCAAAATTCATGACATGAAATCTCTGATTGAGATGACCTTATTGGAGGTAAATGTAACTGTATTTAGAACCTTTGATAGAGTGAATTATGAATGCCTAATTTTTTTATCAATACTTAGCAGAATGTTTTATATAATAGAATGTTTGATATAATGGGTGAATGCACAAAGTTGGGTCGCAATTCCGCAGAAGTCAAATCCACGAAATGAGACCTCTTAGAAATGGGTACCCGATTTTAAGAAACAGGCACCCGTTTTCGGCTTGGGTGCCTGACCCTAAATTTAAAAAATGAGCACCCGTTATTTTTAAAAATCAGGTACTCATTTTTTATTTTCAAAAAATGGGTACCTGTTTCTCAAAAAATAAAAAATTTGAATTTTTAAGAAACGGGCACCTATTTTTTAAAAATTGGGTACCCATTTTTTAAAAGTAAAAAACGGGTACTCGTTTCTTAAAAATTCATTTTTTAAAGTTTTCAGTGGATTTTACATGGCGCTTTTAGCTTTTCAAAATGCGTACCCATTTTTTGAAATTCAAATAGTGGGTGCCTGTTTCTTACAACATGAGGTGGGATTTTTTCTTCCTGGCTCGAATTTTGGTTTGGGACAAGCTTGGTGAGACCAAGCCTATGCCTTGGCCTCTCAAGATTTGGCTAAGGCACTGAACTGACAAATTCATGCCTTGCCATAATTTTTAGAGGGTCTTCTTGATCAATTTTTTTTACAAAAAAAAACCCATTAGAGCTCTCACTGTCCTGATTTCAAAAATATAAATTTTATAGAGTTATGATTTTATTTACTATTTTTTGGTTATTTTTTAATCAAAGGTGGTACCTAAATGTAAAATAGCAATGTTCACTAAAACTTTAATAACTTTTTTTTTATATGTCATCAATCTACATTCAATTCTTTTCAAGTTTAAAAAAAAAAAAAATGAAAAAAGTAAAATTTTGATCAAATTATGGTGTCCGTACACGAGAGGTTTTAAAATTTTCCTTAATAGCCAATTAAAAATTAATTTTAAAAAAAATATTCATTAAAAAATTCAAGAAAAATATTATCATCAATCTTTGGTGTGTTAGGTAACTCCATTTAAAAGGATTCACAAAAAATCATTCATTTGTGTCAAATTATGGTGTTCGTACATGAGCGTGGTATGGTCCTGAAACAGGCATGTTGAAAAAGTGGTTTTTAAATATCCATACCAAAAAAATAATCTATCATATGGGTATACAAATAAATTACATATTCAAAAAGAAGATTCCAGGCACTACAATTTTTATTGTTGAAGTTTTTTTATATTTAATCTCTAAATGGCTCAAATTTTGGCATTGGCTGACAAAATATTTCAAAAATAGGAAAAACACTTTCACTTTTTGACCAAAAGTGAGACCCAACTTCTTGCACTGACCCTAATATCATATTAATTTTTTGAATTGAAGGTTTGAACATTGTTCTAGATACTTGAGTTTTAAGTTATATATCTTTCTCTCAGCAGCATTAGAATTCATATATATAAGTGCATTGAGTTAAGTTCCCATAGGGACATGTATCTACGTGGCCTATAGCCATGTAGGGTCATGTCTCTATGTGGACCTCGTAGAGTCATGTTCCTATGTGGACCTAATCATTTATTTCCTTGACTAAACATATGTTAGAGCGTGTAGATTATATGACTTCTTATGATCATAGATTAATAGTGCCTGATAACATAAAGAAATACAATTTGTCTATCTATCTATCTATCTATCTATCTATACATATATATATCTATCTATCTATACATATATATATCTATCTATATATATATATATATATATATATATATATATATACATATATATATATATATATATATATATGTATATATATATATATACATATATATATATATGTATATATATATATATGTATATATATATATACATATATATATATATGTATATATATATATATGCATATATATATATATATATATATATATAGATATATATATATATGCATATATATATATATATATATATATATATGTATATATATATATATACATATATATATATATATATATATATATATATATATATATGTATATATATATATATATATATATATATATATACATATATATATATATACATATATATATATATGTATATATATATGTATACATATATATATATACATATATATATATGTATATATATATATATATACATATATATATATATATACATATATATATATATATATATATATATATGCATATATATATATATATATACATATATATATATATATATATATATCCATATATATATATATATATATGTATATATATATATATATATATATATATATATGTATATATATATATATATTGTTACCAATACATAATCTAGTATGTACTTCAATTCAACTAAAGCTATTATTAACTCACTCTTAGCAAGGGAGAATTGAATCATAAAGGAATTCACCATCTCATGATATGTGCACAAGCATCAATCTAATTGATGTCTATCAAGAGAATTGGTTATCTGATTTCTGACACTCTAGGACATTAATTTAATGTAGTCTATCATTTAATAAAAATCACAATATCATGATCAATAAGTACCATAATCTATAGCACTCTTGGACAATAATTAATGAAGTCTAATTATGATACATTTTGTTATCATGACTTTCGGCACTCTGGGACAACAACTTAATGTTGTCTTCTCATGATAATAGGTCTAGGTAGTGATAAGATCATCACCTTTCAATAGTTTCCCTCTAAACATATATATTTATGAAAGGTCGTCACCTTACATGATACATTTCATACATATAAGATAGTAATCAAGAATATACATGTACATATATTACAAAAATTGAAATTTATTTCAATAGTTACAATCACATTTGTATCATACCAAGTTTACCTTTGAAATATTCCAATTTAGGTTTTAACAGAGGTTTAGTAAGTACATTGATTGTTTTTTCATTTGTGCTAATGTATTCCAACTTGAGAACATCTTTGTCCACCATATCTCTAACTTAATGGTAAGGAATTTCAATATGCTTCGATCAGTTGTGGAAGAATGGATTCACTAACAACTTGATATAGCTTTGATTGTCATAGTGCATAACTATTGGCTTCAAAGGCTTCTCGAACAATCCAACTAGTGATTTTCTTAGCCATACTACTTCTTTGGCTCCCATTGAGGCAACTATGTATTCTACTTTGGTGAAATTTAAGGCAACTAATGGTTGTTTTCTACTAAACTAAGATATCATTGTTGAACCAAGACTAAAACAACATCTTGTTGTGCTTTTATGATTTGTGGAGCTACCAACCCAATTAGAATCAGAGTATCCATGAAGTTAAATCTTAACTTTATCATATTTAAGACCAAGTTCAATCATAACACACAAGTAGTGTAAGATGTGCTTGGCTTCCATTAGGTGGATCATCTTAGGTTCATACATGAATTGGATTAAAGTATTATTTGTGTAACAAATATTAGGTTGCGTATTCACTAAGTACATTAGTGAACCAATTATTTATTTGTAGTATGTGGGATGAATAGGTTTTGATTCAAATCTGCCATTTTTAAGTTTGTGAAGATTTTCTTGCATAGCTGTGGTCAAAGGTTTGCAATCCATCATTCCAAATTTAGTCAAGATGTCAACAATGTATTTTCCTTGATTTAAGAAAATGTAGTTCTCATTTTACCATACTTCTAGACCTGGGAAGTAGTCAAGGAGTCCAAGATCTTTTATGTCAAATTTAGTTACCAGATCTTGTTTGTATTTTACTATAAGATGTTCTTCACCTATTATTAGTAAGTCATCAACATATCATTCAAGAATAATCATATCACCATTAGATTTTTTGAAATATATATTAGGATCAACTTCATTTTTGGAGTATCCTAATTTTGAAAGGTAACTATTTATTCTTTCGTATCAAGCCCTAGGGGCTTGTTTAATACCATAGAGTGCTTTCTTCAGTCTACACACATAGGAATATTTATCATGGGTGACAAATCCTTCTAGTTGTTCTATGTACATTTCTTTTTCATTTATGTCATTTAGAAATACAATTTTAACATCCATTTGGTGTATTTTCCACCCTTTGGATGTTGCAATGTCTATGATGGTTATGACATATATGTGTCAAGGAATTGGAGCAAATTTTTCTTTATAATCTATTCTAGCCTTTTGAGAAAATCCACATGCTACAAATTTGTCTTTGTATTTCATTTGGTGCATGTTTAATTTTGAATAACCACTCACAAGAGACAACTGATTTATCTTTAGATCTGGGTATAACATCCCATACATCATTTTTTAATATGGATTGATATTCTTCAATCATTACATCTTTCCAAGGTTGACATGTGGTAATTCTTCTTCAGCACTTGAAGGTTCTGATTTAATGAGTTTGGATACTAGAGAAACATAGCAAGAGTGGCTTCTCATTGTTTTTCTTTCTCTAAAAACTACATCAGGTTCCACTTAATTTTCTTCAATCATTTTTCTTGCCCAAAGTTCCATCTTTTTATTGTTAGGATTTTTAGTATTTCCTGTAATAGGACAAGGTGATTTATTTCCTTTAGAACTATTCTCCCTCTAACTCTCAGTTATGGGATACTCATCTAATTCACTAGTTGATTCTATGTTTCATTTGTCAATGTTCTTTGAGAGGTTAAAAGCAATGTCTTCTTCAAATTTTGCATCTCTACTGATTTTAATGGTTCTCTATTTGAGAATATAGACCCTGTAACCTTGGGATGATTCACTGTATCCTATAAATATACCTTTCTTTCTAGATGGTTCAAGTTTAGTTCTCTTTTCTTTGACAATGTGAATATATACACAAGGCATTCAAAGATTCTTAGATGACTTAAGTCGGGTTTGGTTGCTATAAATACTTCTTTAGGAGCTATGTTCTCTAAGATTGAGTGGGGACATCTATTTTGAATGTAAATTGTGGTGTTGGATGCTTCAGCCTAAAATGACGTGGTGTTGGATGCTTCAATCTAAAATGATAGGTGGATATTTTGCTGATGCATCATGGCTTTGGTAGATTCTATAATAGTCTTGTTTTTCCTTTCTACAGCTCCATTTTGTTGAAGATTATATGACATAGAAAAGTCCCTCTTAATCCCAATAGAGGTGCATAATTCTTTGAAGTTTTCATAAATGTATTCACCCCCATTGTCAGATCTTAGAGTTTTGATTTTCTTCCTAGTTTGATTTTCAAATAGAGCATTGAACTCTTTGACTTTAGATAATACTTCACTTGATTCCTTAAGTTTAAAGAAGTAAATCCAAGTTTTTCTAGAGAAATCATCTATAAAAATTACATAGTAAAGACACTCATTTAGGGAAGGGGCTGACATAGGACCACACATGTCAGTATGGATAAGTTCAAGTATTATTTTGGATTTATGATCACTTTTGGGAAAAATATTCTTTGGTATTTTTTCCGAAGACACATCCTTTACATGTTCGAGCATGATCACCTTTCTATAGATGGTAAGGAACGCAAATGAAGATGGCCTAGTCTTCTATGCAAAATTTCATTAGATTTTGAAATTTCATGATTCAACACTAGATTTTGATAATTACAAAGTTTATACAGGCTTCCATCTCTGAGTCCAATGGTGATAGCATTCTTGATATTGGAGTTTTTGGGCTAGGATAGAACTTTATCTTCTTGGAATGTGATGTGATACCCTTCATCTACAATGCTAGATATTGAAACTATGTTTCTTTTTCTGTCAGGTACAAATAATAGATTCTTTAACTAAATAGTGATTCCTCTTTTAGTTCTATTGAGAAAGATGCAATCCCTTTTACTGGATATGTAGAATTAACCCCAATAGTTACTTCTTCAAAGGAGTAATCTTCAAATGTTTTGAATTTGTTTAAAAATCTCATTATATGACAAGATGCTTCACTTTCTATTATCCATGTATTTTTGTTAGAGTTCACTTCACTTGACAGGGCTAAATAAAATGCTAAATTTTCATCCTTGCCTTCTGCTAGAGTAGCTTGATTTTTCTTCTGTTCTAGGAAAACTTTGTAAGTGTGACCAAATTTATCAAATTTATAACATTGCACTTTGGACAAGTCTCTTTTCTTGTATGATTGGTTTCCTTTTCCTCTTTTTGGTTTGAATTGACCCTTCTTTCCCTTATTGTTTGTACTAGTTTGTAGAGCTTGAATTTCTCCCTCTTGATGTGGACTGGTTCTTCTTGTGATTAGTCCCAACTCCTCTTGAGTGCATTCATTTTTTAGTTGCTCAAAATTTGGTATTTAAGGTCGAGAGCTCAATCCATGAATAATGGTTTCCCAAGAAAAAGGTAAACATTTTAGAGAAATTAGACATAGTTCTTTATTATCTACTTGATTTTTGATGATAGCAAATTGATCTTTTAATTTTGCAATTCTTAAAAAATATGATGTAATAGACTCTCCATTGCTCATTTTGATGTATTATAGTTGTTGCTTCAATCTTAGCAGTCTTCTGCTAAACTTAATTTTGAATGTATTTTTAACAGTGGTGAACATTTCATATATTATTTTCAAACTTGATATTGATGGGAGTATATGATCTTTGACAGAATCTATAATGATCTTCATAGCTTTATTATTATGTCTTCTCCAAATCATTTTGTTGGATTCACTTTCAAGTATGGACTTATTTTCTTCTATGTATCATTCTAATTCTATCTCTTGAAGGATTATCATTTTTCATGTTTTCCATGATGCAAAGTTGGAGGCACCTTTAAGTCTATCTTCTAGTCTTACACAATTCACCATAGTTACAAATTTTAGATAATTCAATGAGTTTAAAATCTAAATAAGATTGAATTTTTTTCCATACCAGTTATGATTTGATACCGTGTAAATGTATTTAGGAACTTTGATAGAGTGAATTATGAATGTTTGATTTTTTATCAATACTTAGTAGAATGTTTGATATAAATCAAATTAATGAATTTTTGATATAATAGAAGATATAAAACTAGATATAGATTTGTAATATTGAATTGAGTAATGGTCTAAATTGAAGGTCCAAATGTTGTTGTAGATACATGAGATGATGTAAGTTATATATTTTTCTCTCAGTAGTGTCAGACTTCATTTATGTATGTATGTATGTATGTATGTATTGAGTTAATTCCCCGTAGGGACATGACTCTTCATGGCCTATGGCCACATAGGGTCATGTACCTACGTGGACCTAATCACTTATTTCCTTGACTAACATATGTTAGAGCATGCAAATTATATGACTTCTTATGATAGTAGATTTATGATGCCCAATAATATAAGGAAATACAATTTGTTTATGTATATATATATACACACACACACACATACATATATCTATACATACATACATACATACATACATACATACATACATACATACATATATATATATATATATATATATATATATATATATATATATATATAATATTATATATATATGTATACATACATGTATATCTATTATATGTATACTTATATGTATATGTATATATATATATGTATATATATGTATATATATATATATATATATACATATATATATATATATATATACATATATATATACATATACATATATATATATATATACATACATATATATATATATGTATGTATATATGTATATATATATGTATATACATATATATACATATACATAGATATATATACATATACATATATGTATATATATATATACATATCTATGTATATATATATATACATTTATGTATATATATATATACATATATACATATCTATGTATATATATATACATATCTATGTATATATATATACATATATGTATATATATGTATATATATATAGGTGACTGCACTAGGTTGGCGTACAAAAAAGCAGAAACCTGAAAAAAAAAAAAAGAAGGAAAAATTTCAATAACCAAATCGGGTTATTTAAAAGTGAGATGTTGGTCGGGCTTGGTATCCAAGCCTGGTCATTATACTTTGACAAAATTGATCAAGTTTTGTAAAGTATATATTTTGTCCATTTTCCAAATTTGAGGGGCATTTTTATACCCTCAAACGATAGTAGCAACATGGAGTGCAGAGGAGAACATCAAAACCTGATTAGGTCTAGCATAAATTTTTTTTTATTGCATTTCCATCCATGGTGCCCCACAAATGAAGTAGGTCTTCATTCTATTCACTATTAATATTATTTTTATCAAATTTTGTAATGTGGTTTTGTAATTAAAAATAAATAAAATTACTATAGATGGATCAAGGAATCCAAGAAAATGAGGGAGAGATGAAAGACCACCTCCTACACAATCAAACCCTCCACATGTCATGACACAACCACAAAACACTCCACCCATTGTGACACAACTATAAAGGCCTCCACCCATAGTGACACAACCAGAAAAACCTCCACTCAATGTTCTTGTTCAACAACCACCACCTCCTATAAACCCTCCACACATACAATTACATCATTTAACTACTCCACAAGGGGACCTCATCAATTTCCTTACATAAAATAGTGCTAACATTACCCAAATGGTCAATAGGTTATGGTCATCTACACTTTCTCACCACTCAACCCTAGAGAATACAGTTGAACAAATGGCCCAAAATGTGAATGAGGTGTCTAAGGAGGTTATGAAATGGGGTACATGGAGGTATAGGTGTCATGTGAATCAGAAAGTGAAAGATAAAGACATACAAAAAGGTATTATATGCTCTCTTTTCATTGATCCTATATCTGGCAACTCCCTATTACACACAACCAAACCTTTCCTATTCATTGGTACACTCTTACTAAGATGTGATTATGTTTTTGGGATAGGTGGTATATTCTATTTAACCTACCACCATATAATAATTATGAGGTGCCTCTATATTTTTTGAGAAAGCTATATTGTGAGTTTATCCTTGGCAAGAAGCCAAATTACTTTCACATCCATCAGTTCCATTGTAGAGGGAGAGGCTCTACATAGGATAGACCTTGGGCTTGTAGGGTGGTACCACAACTTGAGAGGAGACATACAACATGAAAAACCATGCCTCATATTGTGCTCCCATCAATTGTAAAGGAGTCTATTGATTTATAGACTCTTCATGCAACTACATCATTAAAAGATGTTATCATTGAGTGTGGCTCATAGTTAGGTGGTTTTCCTTCACCTATGGCACTTTGACCATCATCAGATGTACCTTTTGGGTTATTATAGCATGCAATAGTTACATCATCATCACCTGTGCCACCAAGTTCATCACAACATGTGAAAACTCCACCATTATCACATATGGCACCTCGGTCATCATAGCCTACAACAACTCCATCAACATCACCTGCACCACTAGGGTCATCTCTTCTTGTGTCACCTAAATCACTACTATCATCTCCTTTTGTTTTTTCTGTACCACTAGTGTCATCCACACTTGTGCCACATGCATCATCATTACATGCATCATTACAGTCTTCAGGGCCCAATCAACATTTTTGTTTTAGTTGTCAACACATGTGCGATGGGATAGATATGGAGGCATATCAAGATGGAGTGTCATATCATCCTTGTGTACATTGTGGGCATACTTGTTATTCATATAGAGGTGGGGATTTAACACTCACAGATGATTTGATGGCGATTTTCTTTGGTGGATAGGATACACAAGTTTGTTTGTTTGAGTTTTGACATGATATTATTTAATCATCTAAATATTGTAAAAGTAAAAAAAAAATTATTTTATAGATCACTCTAGATAGATATGTGAACAATATACAATGCAGGGTACAACAAGCAATACGAGAACACCACAAAGTACTCATTTTGGTAGAGGTGTAAGGCTAGGAGCAAGAACACCCGAGGTAAAGTTTCTTAAATATTCTTAAAAGTACAATAATACATTAGCTTAAAAATATTGTTTCTCAATTGGTATGACACTAACAACCCACTTATAGATTCGCGTCCATCTCCTAACATCATTGAAACCCTCCCATTCATCAAATCCATCCAATTCTCATCCACATCTCTTGCTCCTAGCGTTATCCAAACCCCATCTAATGAACCTCGTTAGTTTTGACATAATATTATTTAATCATCTAATCACGTAAATGTCATAAAAGTAAATATCTATTTTATTTTATAGAGAACTTTAAATTGATATGTTCAAACAATATGCAATGCATGGTGCAGCAAGTGGTACGAGAACACCACATAGTACTCATTCTGCTAGAGGTGTGAGGTTAGGAGCAAGAACACTCGAGGTAAAGTTTTTTAAATATTCTTAAAAGTACAATAATACATTGGCTTTGAAATATTATTTTCAAATTGGTATTATTAAAAGTACAATAATACATTGGCTTTGAAATATTTTTTCTTAATTGGTATTATTAAAAGTACAATAATACCTTTCCATCTCCTACCATCATTGAAACCCTCCCAAATTCATCAAATCCATCCAATTCTCATTAACATATCTTACTGCTAGCATACCCGAACTCCATCTGATGAACATCGTGAGTTCAGCCTCAATGTATCCATCTGTGTTGAAGACCTCCATATCACATAAGGTGTCTTGAAGGAGTGTGGAGATAATGAATCTCTACTTTTATTTCTTAACAAGGTGCCAAAAGTTCATTCACATCTCTCTTTTCCTTCTTTGTCTCTTTGTTTTCAATTTAGGCTTTGTAGTCTTTTTGAACTCATGATGTGTCTTATTGATTCCTCTTATGTTATACTTGTTTCTTCTTTAAGGTACTCCACATAGCTCAAGGTCTAGAGGAAACAAAAAATGGTATTAAATACAAGTCAAGTTTATATTTTGAAATTTATTATGAATGAATGTATATACATGTACTCAATATTGATGAATACACGTTGACTTATTTGTTGTATATATGTAGAAACAATTTAGTTTTGTAGAGTTGATGATTGCACTTGAGACTATTGATGTTGAGACAATAGAAGAGGTAAATTTTCATATTTTCCTTCTTATAAATTTTAGATTATAGTATGCATTTTTTTCTATGTACATATTAAACAGTTGCATTTACAAATGAGTGCATTTTTGTTTTAATTTTTATAGTAATTATCAACAATTTGTCTTATTAACATGCGTTATTTATCTTTTACCTATTACAACACTCTTTGAGACTTTGTGCAAATCCTTTCCTATTTTATTTTGTTAGTAGTCCTAAGCATCAAAGATGGGGTCAAACACAATAGAGGCTAGAGGAATATATGTAGAGTCTTAGTTGAAGCTCTCTTTTGATCTCAATTTGGATTGCTTGTGTATGTGATAGAAATCCCTAATTCCTACTCTATAATTCTAACATTTTATCACTTACCATATAGGTTGTGCCTCATACCAGCATTGATTCATCAGTGGGTGTGCCTCATACTAGCATGGGAGATCTAACTCAGGCTATAGTTTGTTTTTTGTTTTTTTATTCAATTGGATGCAGAGATCTACAAGACCATTGGTCAACCCACTCTTTTGATTCACATTTATTCCATAAATGATGCATACATGAAGAGGGAAAGCATGGAAGCTTTCTAGTATGAATAGCTAGTGATGTTGCATTTGAACTTCAAAATGAATGCATCTTAGTTGATCTTGTAAGTGTAAAACAAGCTTACTAATTTTAAATCTTAGGTTCAAGTATCAACCAAAAATATCTAGAAGCCATAGAATTCGCTATATTACTTGGTCCCATCATAGAATTGCACCATTGGATAATTGTTTTAGCATTTTCTAATATTGTGCCACCTTCGCACTTTAATTCCTCTCTATTAAGGACTCTTTTCACACATGATCCAACACCATCATGCTCTCTTGACACAACACAACGTAGGAGAATCCCAAAAGGAGATGTCCTATCCCCCAACTATATAACCACATAGCAGAAACACAACACCAAGAAGTAATAATGCAAGATCTGATACAAAATAGTGTAATTTGTTCATCAATATAACTGATGAAATGCAATATGTCAGGTTGTAAGGCCTTCCCAATTATGGCCAAATATAATAGAAATTTCAATAACAATTCTACAAGATCCCTCAAGATCCAACTTACAAAAATCAATCCCAACTAGCCCAGATCTGTAACATAACAACAATTTGGAAGAAACCACCAAGGAAATCTAAACTTGTGCTCGCAAGCCCACCAATAAACCTCTTTGTTTTCTAACCATAGCCCTAGCTCTTCTCCAAGATCTAAGTGTAAATTTACTTACATTTAGTGCTTTGTCCACACACTCACAACTTCATCATAATCCTACTGTAAATTGTCTCACATTCGGCACTCTGTCCACAGACTTAGGAAAACTTGCTCTTCAACTGCTCCCACATTCCTCCTCCTCCAAATGAATAAAAGAATCCACAAGACCCCTACTTATACCCAACTAAGCCACAAGTCAGCCTAGAACAAAAATTAAATACAAATACATAAATTAAATTCCACAAGCCAGTCAACAACAACAATTAAATGTCTAAAAACTGATGTTTGAGAAAAATTGCGATATCTCCTAGATCTGATGGAATTAGAATTTTCACTTCAAAATGTGGGTATTATTTTAGGTCCCATACAACCCCTTAAGTATGAAAAGGCTGATTCCCAAAGGAAAAGTGCACATCCATCCCAAAATTTATGCACATAAACCCATTGTCCAGTCTATCAGAAATTGATACTTTGGGAGAATTTCCATATTTCCCAAAATATAAGGATTTAGAACTTTTTCCTTGGATCATAGATAGTAATATAGGCCCTTTTCAATACTTGAAAATTTCAGCCTCTAACTCATTGTGTAAAATTATTTACATGCCCTACAACAGGCACCCAGAAATCAAAAAACACAATTCCAGCAGCAAGGTACAAACAACTCAAACTTCAACTCAATCGATCTGATCTCTATGCAATCATGAGGAAAGGTTCCCCAATGTGTCTCCAAAAAATAGCTAACCATGAGAAGCATAGCTCCAAAAAAATACAAGCTCTATGCTCTTGCATCATCTCCCTTTCCATGTCTCGCCTCAATGAAATTCCAAAAATGTTGCACTCCACTTGTCATATGCATCCTACTCAACCAATAGAACATCCTTGCATTCTTGAATTGTGTTGTGTGGTGCAATTATCTGAACATATAATGTGTTGATTGTATCTTTCATCTCTTTTCCTCAAATTTTCATAGAAAACCCTAAAACATCCTTGCATAAACTCTAATGAATGGGTTTGATCATGACTAATATAGAAGTCATACTCTCTTACTAATTTTCTATCATTTGTTGTGCTATTGTGTGCATGAATAAATACTATGTGTACAAAAATTGACACTTGTGCAAAGTTGTAATACATTGGTTGCACTTTATTTTAAGGTTTTAGTGTATAGTTTTCAGTGAAGTCAACAACTGACACAATCATACCCAAGGGAAAATTTTCCTTACACAACTTGAATTGCTTATCTAACCATCTAGCTCTATGTGTATAACCTATGTATTCATAAACTATTTTCTCTTGAAATGAATTCATAAAATCAGCTACATATACATCACTTTTGTCAAATTCATGCCTCTTTAATTCTTTTTCATTTTTAACGCCATATATAACTGACTTGTACTTTCCAAGAGAAACTAGTGTCTTACCAATTTCATGTGTGCTATCTAGATGTAGGCATCTATGCAATTTTTGCAAACCACCACATTGAGGGAAAAAACTTTTCAAACACATGGTCTTATAATAAATGCACCCATCATCTTGTTTATGTTAGACTTACAATCAGAAAGGTAAACTTCTGAAGGGGGGGGGGGGGGGGGTGTTGAATCAGTAGTTTAAAATTTTTGACCCATAAAACATTCACCACACATCCATCTCATACATTCAATAAGTAAACTAAAATACCATGTAAAGCATGTACATCAAAATCATGTAAACAAGTAAATGTTCACATATATATGACACCAGATATGATTACATAGAAAACCTCCAATTAGAAGGTAAAATTGGGGAGGGAATGACACCACAAATCTTCACTACTACAGTAATAAAGTGTATCCAATGAAGGTTATAATGTTTAATCATGAGACATGATCTACCCTATTAAAGACTTACAAAGACTGTTAGGTCTTACCCTATTAAAAGTGGGCCTTGTCAAACAACTTTAACTCACAATTAAGTAAGCACCTTGTTAGAGGATTTTGATACAGCCTGTTAGGACTACTCTATTAAGAGATTTAACTGATTCACCTATTAGAGGTGACTCAGCATTGATCCTATGGTTAGCACTTTGTTGCTTGATGATATATCACCTCTAAACTAATGTATTCTTGATCCTTCTTGATCAAATGTCTCTTTGTTGTATACTATTTATTTTCTCTATTCTCCTTTAACTGATTTTGCAATGCAATTTCACTTCACAATTCCTTAGCCACCATGAATGCTCTATTTTTTCATGCAAAAATTCTCTCTTCACTTCCTCCCACACATATATGAAGTTTAGGTTCTTTACTCCTTAAGAAGATCTCATTAACTTAGGGTTAGGTATGAATCAATGACTACAATTCATTCATTTTGTCACTTAAACTTTTGATTTTTTTCATTGAATGCATGTCCTTCATAGGGATTCCAACTTAAGATTCTTCCTTATTATCAAAATATTGTAATTAAATTTGTAGTTCAGCTCAAAAATGGTTTACATATTAGTTTGTGCCATTACAAACAACTATGACAAAACTATTTTAATCGACATTTCAAGTTTTTGATGCTCGACATATACTGATATCTATACTGTGACTCGGAATCTAAATGACTTAGCATTCATTGTTTTCTCAACTTCTATATCCCTCAGCATACACTGTCTGTTTGGCACTTTAGTGACTTGACACTAACTGTGAACTTGGCATGCTCTATCTTATACATGTTGTAATCAACATGTGCTACTTGTTTGACATGAATTGAGTAAATGACTTAAGTATGTAGACACTCACTTGTCAAAACCAATGTGAGATCAATAATCTCTCCCTGTAGTGCCTGCCCCTAGTCTACATTTTCTAGTTACATTCCTGATATCATTGCCAAACTCTTTTAGGCCAATTTATGTTTGATGATTAGTATTATTATTTTAGAGATTATCAGATGTTATTTTACACTCAGTTTATTATATGATGAGATTACTTGGTATTCTATATTTCATGCATGTATGATGATTATTCAATGCTTTCAGTTATCCATGATGATTAGTTAGATGGTTTATTATTCCATGTGTTTCTTATGGATACTTACCCCATACTGCATGTGTATGGTGTGCATGTTTATTTTATTTATGTATGGTGTTTCTAATGTGGTTAAGAAAGGGAGTCGTAGTCACCTGCTAGTCGGGATCTACATGATGCACCACTTCCTGCCATTGTCTGTTTAGCGTAGAATATTGTGTTTGTACATGTGTGGATTTTATGCTGGTTGCAGGTACCGGGTATCGACTTCCCTGAATTGCCAGGATGAGCGTACCCTATCGCATTGTCTCAATGGTAAGAGAGGGGAGATAAACTCTTAAGTCCAATTTCTAAACCCTTTAGCCAATTGTCCTAATTAATAATTAGGACAAGTATCTGAGTTAAGTACCCTCTGAATGCATCAGATGATGTAATTTCGTGACTATAACCCTTTTTGTTTTGATTTAGTATGTGTTTTTCTATGTAGGGTTTTCGTATGTTGTTATATGAGTCCTTGATGTGTTTTCTATTAATTAAGTCTAATTAAAAAGATTAATTAATGATTTAATTTAATAGAGAATTAATATATTATCTTTAATATTTAATTAATTGAGAAATTAATTAAATAAAAGAATTAAATTTGGAGATAAAAGTTCAAAGATAAATTTAGAACAGGATAATATTTATTTAATTTAATAATAATATAATTGGAGTTCATTTTTTTTAAATAAATGCTAAATATTATTGTTAATTAAATTAATTAAATATGTTATCAATTAAGTTTCTAAAATTAATTTTAAAAAAAATTGAAAGACATTAAATTATTAAAGGATTTTAGATCGCATGATCTAAGCATGAGTTTAAATATGAGTTATAAATTTAAAAGATTAAATTATAGAAATTAATAATGTTATTTTAATTTCATAAAGTGCACATGAGATTAAAGTAATAAATTAATTTAAAATAGAAGTCAAGTAGAATATTAAATAAAGTTAATTAATAAATCAACTTAATGTGCATAAAAGATGAATGCAAATTAAAAGAAAAGATAAGAAAGGTTAATTGGAGTTAACTCAATTGTGCAAAGAGTCTTCTTGGGTGAACGCACAATTAGTGCCTTGATTGGAGGATAAAATTGCTTATCACAACGTTGGGGGTTCATTCTTGGGGGGACACGAATTGGGACACATTTTTTGGACGGGAATTTTTGGGAGACTACTTTTGGAAGCAAATTTCAGAAGGCTAATACCAAGAAAGTTTTCCAGAAGAAGGTTACTGAGAGGAGCGAATTCTCTTACTACTCCTGGAGATTGCATATTAGCATCAAGATCAGGTAGGGTCTTGTGTTTTTGATTATCGATTTATTACGCAATTATCCTTTCCTGTCTTCTTCGTGTCTGGGGTTTGTAAATCTAAATTCTCTATGATGAATGTTTAAACATTACGATATTGGAATTTATCAGATGCTTGTTTATAAACTTCTGTATACATGAGATTTAAATGGGAAGGGTTGAATCTAATACCAAAATTTTCAATTAGAAGTTCGAATGGTTGACTACATTTTCTATATCAATTTAAAGAAGGAAACAATTTTTCAATGCATTTATTTATATATATATATATATATATATATATATATATATATATATATATAAAGAAATTATTTTAATATATATATATTTATAAATTTATATATATTCTTAATTAATTGGTTTATTAATACAATCTTATTATAAACAAAATGGTATTCTTTTTAAAAAAAATAGAAATTGATTAAAATCATATCGCTGTTTCTTTAAAAAAAAATATACATAAAAAAATAATAATAATAATTTATATAAATTTAGTGGGGGGGAGGGATTTACCCCGTGCCCACCCCCACGGTTGGCCTAGCCGACAGTACCTGCATCGCAAGTACTATGACAGTAGGTACAATGTACCTACTGCCACAGGCCCTACGTCCGCAAGACTGCGGCAGGCCGTCGGTCGGAATAGCCGACGGCATTTATACCTGGTACGTTTTGTTTATAAATATTTTTTTTAAATTCATTTTTTTAAAAATTATATTATTTACAAAAATTAATGTTTATTATTAATTAAAATTTTTAATTAATAAAATTATAATATATTTTAATTAATAATAGTTTTATCTTTATTAATATTTAATAAATAAATATTAAATGCATTTAACATAGTTTGTAAATATTAATTTATTAATAATTTTTGTTTAATATTAATAAATTAACAATTAATAAATAGATTAAAATAAGTAATTAGAACAAGTAATTATTGATTAATTTAATTAAAATTAGTTTAATTAAAGTTAATTAATAATGAATATTAATTGATTAAATGGTAGATTTGGAATATTGACTTAATGGAAGTTATTATAGAAATGGGTTAATCGTAAGGGGTAGTTATGAAAACTTAGTTACTTGAATTCGACATTAAACTGAAACATAAACCTTACCTTAACTCAATAATATACTTTCAAATCCAATCTCTGAGACTTTGATGTTTTCTTTGTGCTTTGAGTGTTATGGGGTTGGTTTAGCATTGACCAGTTTAGGTTGTTACCAGAGGCTCAGGGTTGTGAATGTGATGTCATGATGATTTGGTCTCGATCTTTCTTAACCCGACCTTGGTAATGTGATGAAGTGCTCTATGACATGATTGTGTTTACTATTTGTTATTGCTTTCCAGTTTCCTTGTGTGAAGCTGAGATGTATGTATTTGAGATACCTGACTTAACCATTTTTGAGTCTCGATCAGTTATATTTGATAACCATTTTTGAGTCTCGATCACTTATACTTGGATTGCTTTTTGGTCGCTTGAGAGGATTGAAGTGTTTGTTATGTTCTTGATGATGTCATGTTTTGACTTGACCATTTTGGAGTCTTCAATCAGTATTGTAATTTACTATTGGGATACTCTTTGGTTGCTCATTGGAGAACCATTGGATTTTGTGATTTATCATTGATGCCTTCAGTTGCTAATAGAGAACTGTAGTGATCATATGATTATTATTGGATGCTTATCTGTTGCTCATGAAGAACTGATGTAATTTTGTGGCTTATCTTTTATGATGTCCTTCAGTTTCTTGTATAGGACTGAGGTGGTTTTATTATGATTCTTTGATTTATGATTTCATGAGCCTAGGGTAGGTTATCTATGTGTAGAGTCGAGAAGTGGCTTGCAATGGGGGTCGGAGCCCTAAGAGGCTGCCTTGAGAAACCCATTGTAAGTCATTTTTTAATAAGTGAAAACATTTACACTAAATGAGAGAAAATGAACCTAACAAGATAATTGTATGTTCTCTCCCATACCATGAGTGCTAGTACAGACTAGGATGGGGTAGAGAGAACGCTTGGTTACGACCTTGCACTCCATAGTATGCCTCATCAGTACGAGACGATACTAGTGGCCGTAGGATCAGTAGGGACCCGAGATTCCTAAGGGATTGCTCAGGTAACTTCTACGACTTTTGCGATGACACTTTCCCGCTTGCATATTAGGTTTCCTACGTGTCTTGTGGTACCTCTAGGTTTTAGATGTCGATCTTTTTAGGAACCCTTGAGTTAGCATTCTTATAGGATCTCCTGGACTTAGAGAGTATTTATGATTATAGGTTTTGTTATCTGATTTGGGACTTGAGACTATCTCCTCAGCACGGTGGGAGTGGACCATTTAGGTTCCACGCGGTTGGGTGGTAGTGCTTTTTACTCTTACCATTGAGATCCGTTCCGTGGTCACCGTGGCTGGAGTTTTCGTGATTGACGTTTACCTTCATTATGTTCTTGGATTATTATGATGGATGGTTAGATTTAATGATAGATGCTTTATCATTATGGATGTATGGATGTATCATGTATAGTGAATAGTTTCATATATTTTTACTGTACATTGTATCATGGATTCGTAGAGGGTGATGCTTTTCTATTTTTACATAGGTATATTCTTTTAAGCCTTTCATACCTTGTGACTTGTACAGAGGACGATTGAGCATTCCGAATTAATTTGCCAAGAGGCTTTCAGAACAAATGTATATTATGGACATGGAACTTTTTGATTATTCTTTCATATGTATGTGGTAATTGTTAGACTTAGAATTAATTAAATTTAAACGTGACTCAACGTCTTGGGATCCTTAAGAAATGTAACTTGCAATGTATGTTTGTCGATGATTACATGTTGTTGCTTCCGCTACTATGTGTTTGGTGTATGTTATACATTCTTACTTTTTAAAAAAAAATGTTTAGCAAACTTAGTGAAACTTTAGGTTAATTCTTTTGGATCCCTTGGAGGGGCGTTACACTCCCTTTGACATGAGTATCAAAAACACTTGGTCATACATTGATATCCTTATTCTTGTGAGCATAACATATCTCTTATTTAGCTTATGTACAAAATTTCAAAAAAATTGCAGCAACTTATACCTCAAACTCTTATACTCTCCCTGAGTTGTATCAAAAAATGTTACCCCTAATAAGTAGATATGTTTCAATTGTTACTTTATTTCTTGCTTGTTGTCTATGCTTGCTGCCCCATGGTCTCTTTCTTTTCTTTTCTTAATCTGACTTTCTCCTCATTTGGCTCCCCCTTTGGCTTTGGCTACTCTTTCTCTCCTTTCTTACTTTCTTCCCCTTTTCTTAGTTCTCATTCATCTCCCCCCTTTTGACACTAATGTCAATGGGCTATACACTGATAGTGTGTTTGTCCAAAAATGATTTATGGACCCCAAGAATAATTTTGAGAGTGACATCCCAATTTTCACGAGCTACATCTAAAGACTTAATTTGGATAGACAGCTTGGCAACAAGGTGGACTAGGCCATCTAATGTATAAAGACTGAGATCTTTTTTCATATGAGTTTCTACATAGCCTAACTCCTTGTGCAAAATTTCTATGTGAGGAGTCAATGTTGTTTGGATGCTAATCAGCTTGGCCCTTATACTCACTTCATCTGTAGATAATGCTACTAATTGACTCTGGGTTTGCAATAAAGCTTTGAAATGCTTCTCACTTTGAGTTGGAGTCATGGGCAATTTTGTACCTAGTGAAGTAATTTTGACTTTCCAAATTCAAAATGTGACTTCTTGTCTCTTGTGTGAAAAGTGTTGGATTACATAATTTGGTGTACAGTGAGAAAATGTTCTCAAGTACCATCTTCACACTCTCTACCTCAGTTGCCAATGCAACTTGTGTAAGTGCCATATCACCTAATATTTTCTCATTCAATTTTCTTTAAAATTTCCTTTTCAAACCATTCTAATAATCTTGCTTCAGTATCAAGGTATGCATCATTTACCTTTTCCACTATATTTGTCAATTGTTCAATTAGTGGCTTGGTTTCATCTAGAGTAGGTAGACTAAATGCATCTAGAAAGATGTCTTTAATATCATGCAAACCTTTCTTCTACCTATGCTCCCTTCTAAGTAGTTCTCGATGCTTCTTTCTGGCTAGGGCTTCTTGTAGTTTTCCCATCTTTCTCTATTGTCATTGTGTCATAATCATATTTTGGTAAAACAATCTCCTTATCAAGGCTTACATTTCCATATTGTATTACCTCTTCTACCTTTGACAAATTTGGACTTGACATGAAAAATTGCAAAGATTTTGCATTTGTGCTCAACTTCTAAAGAGCATGACTAGAAGGAGTGCCAAATTCGAGTAATGTTACCAAGGATTGAATTGTTGTTTGCACCTTCAGCTTTGGTGTTAGATTGGTCTCTTTAGGCTTGTCCTTTTCTAACACAATGCTCTGAATTGCACCTTGAACTTGTGCTGGAGGTGTAGATAAATCTATTTGACCTATTTGACTCTATGTATTAGTAGTGGCTTGAGAATCCTCTTTATCTACTTCAACTTTATCAACCTTTGTAGGTGTAGCTTCTAGTACTTTATCCAAAGGTTGTACATTAGTGACTTAAGGGGTGATAATAGGTGGTTCTTGTGTATTCACCTCTTCCCTTGTAGTGTCAGTCACTAATTTTTGAATTTTATCTACACTTACTAATACAGGGTTGTCACACAATTTAGCTTGCAGTGTAGTTTGATCAAGTATCTTTTTCAGATCTTCCTCTATTAGGGGGTTGATGTAATGAGTAGTGAGATTAGAAACATCCTTTATCATAACTATTTTAGTATTTAAAATTTTTATTTGTTGAGAGCTGACATCTGGTAATTGTGTATCTTGTACACTCTATTCTTCTTGCTATTCTTTCTTATTTATTTCCTTGTCATCTATATTCATTTATGTTCCTCCCTCGACTATGCCTTCATTCTTGTCATCTTCTTCATCATCCTTAACCTCAATAGGCTCTTGTTCACCCACTTTTACTATAGCTAACCCATATGAAACTTTCAACATCTATGTGGTCTTATTTACATCTTCAATATTATTCTGCAATATGTTGAAGGCTCTATATTTACGTACAAATCTAATAGCATATTTCTTCATAGCTTTAGCAGTTTGTGTCTTACTGAGTTCAGGCATAACATGAGCAAGTCATGTCTCCCTGATTTTCTTTTCTATGCTCAAATAATAATGCCATTTCTACTCAACTCTTTCATATAAACTTTTAGGAATTGAGTTAGCAATTTCTAGTGGGGCTTTCTTAAAATTTTCCATCATGGTGTATATTACCTCTTCCACTTGATTCTTTTCAACTTTACCAAGATTATCAAAATCAATGTGAGAAAATCCTAATAAATCTACATTAATTTTAACATTCTCAAATAGTTTTTCTAAATCTTAAGATGGGTTGTGACTCACCACTTTGAATTGGCTATTGTCATCGGATTCTATTCTTTCTTCATCAAATTCAGCTTGAGCAATGTAATTTCTCCTTGGTCTTTTCTTTGCTCCTTCTTCCTACTTTTTAGATTTGGCTTTCTCTTTAGCCTTTTATGTTTTGACACATGCACTAGCCCTTGTGGTAGGTGTTGTAGGTTTGGGTTAGCTTGGCTTGGCAATCTTCTTGGATCTTGTCACTGTTTGTGCCTTAGCCTTTCTCTTCTTCTGATCTGTAGGAGTAGGTGCTTCCTCAACTTTGTCTCCCTTGGTACCTTCTACAATTTGTACTTCTTTCTCTTTCTAATCTTCATCCAATCTTTGTATTAATGTAACTGGTGCTTAGATATGAGTGTCTTCTTCTTCATCATCCTCTTCCTACTCAACACCTTCACCAAATTTGGCTTTCAATTTCTTTACCAACTTCTCCTTCTTCTTGCTAACAAAGGTAGTCTTTAATTCCATGGTAATCTTGGATTTGGCCATTTCATAATTACCAAATTCTTTGGAATTTTTATCTATCTCTTTTGCAAGTAATGTTGTTATTATTGCAGAGGCATCATCTACATTAATTTCACAGCCTAATGGCCTTAGCCATCTTACTCTTGGAGTTTCTACTTAAACAAATGTATAATCAACATCCACTAGGAAACACAAATCATCATAATGCTTTTTCACTAATGATACCAAAATCCTCAAGCTTTTCTTCATAGATTTCTTGAAGTCCTCAAAGTAACTGGTCATTACTGATTCAAAATTATCATCTAGCCATTCAATGAATTTTCCTATTTGAACTGATACTAACCTATTTGTCTTCCATGCCATAGTGCCAAATGTAGGAAAAGTGTTTTGAACATAAAAGAAGATACATATCAAAATAGATCCAAATTTACACTGAGCACTCTTTTTTTTCCTTATTGCTCCTAGATTTTCAATCAATTGTTGTAGTTGTAGCTTGGAAAGATCATATGTATGATCCTTCTTCACAATTTTATAACCCACATCTACTGCAATACATGGCACATTGTTCAATCTGCTTGATTGGTAAAACTTATGTGCAATTACCCTTACTAAAAAATCTATTAGGGGATCTATGATGGTGTCAATTGTCATTCCCCTCTTATTCCACATAGCCCCTGTGTTCTTCTTAGTAACCTCTTTGGATTTACTCCTCATAGTCTTAGGCCGATCTAGGGTTGGATACCCTGTTACTCTATGGATTATTCTTTTGGTGATTTTGATAGGCCCATTGTCTAACCATAGTGAACTATCATGTATCCTACTCAATACAATCCTGATTCATTCAATTTTGAAAACATTGGGGAAATCTATGGCATGAGTTAACTCTTTTTTCTCTACAATCTTAAACTCTTCCTTGAGCACACCATTTTCACATAATTTACATATGCTTCTCTAATTTCCATATCTGCAATACTACCAATCTTATAGTTGTAACACTTTTTGACATCATGAATCATTAAAACTTTTGGTGGTATCATGGATAACACATAGGAGGGACCTTATTTGCATGCAATTTCAAGTATGGCTTTGAAAATAGGTTGTTTAACTTCATTACTAACCAACTAAACATTCAAAATCTCCTTACCCTCTACACCTTTTCTTTTTGAGAAACTAGATGCCATTTTGAAAAACTAGGGTTTATGAAATAAGAAATAGTGTAGCTTGGCTCACAATAAATACCCTGTAAAATTTGATGAAATGGTGTCAAATTATTGTCCAAATCTTCTATAAATGTTTCAGATGGATTTCTAGATTGCCTTTAGCTCTTCTATCTCTTTCTTGATTTAAAAATGATGTAAAATGATCTAAAATTGATCAAATGCCCTTTTGATATATTGCAATTAAAATTTATAGCTTACATAGCTGTAAGCTCAATATCAACTAATTTTTGGCTCACTTGGCATCCACTAGTCTTTTAATTTGTTCAAAAACAATTACGAGCTCGAAAACAACTAAGTTAGTTTGTTAGCTTAGCATCCTCTAGCATTTCACTTGGCAGTCATAGGAAACTTTTCATGCTTGGCAGTAGCATGAAAAACTTAACAAATTTCTTTGATTCCTAATAACATCTTGCATCTTTATTCATGCTTATGTACACTTTTCAGTACTAAATCCTTTGGAACTGATGTATGATATAACCCTTGAATATCAATCCCACATACCTCTTGATTGCTTAGTTTGATGAGGTGTGATTACTTGACCGATTGGGTGAAGTGATCCTTTCTTTACTTGATGTGCTACAATTCTCCTTTTTCTTCCATGTCTTGTTCATATCATTTTAGACTTTTTAAACATCTACGTTGCCTTTTCCATTATTGAACTCACAACTTGGTGCCTTTGACCTTTTTGGACAATATCAACTGATGTGACCAATCTTCAAACAACTAAAACATGTGGTTTTTTCAACCACCTTTTGTAGTCACTTCTGAAGTGTGTTCTAATGCAATTCTCAGGAACATGTCCGTACTCTTGACAATAGTGACAACTATATATTTTATTATAATGCTTGTTGTAAGAGTTACCATTGTTCTTTACCTTTGTTTTCTAGTTTGATGACCACATGGGTTTGGATTTGCAATCAAAAGCTCCATGTCCATACTTCTGACGGTTATAACAATTTCCTTCAAATCTTTGTGTGTGCATAGTCTTAGTTATGCATTCATGTGCTTGATGACCTTATTTTTTTCACTTATGCTAGTGAACCATGCTCTTATGCTTGATATTCTGATTTACAATATTGCTCCTACAGACACTAGTATTATGTCCTTTCTTACCACAATTATCAGTAGGTTTGGAATTCTTACCTTAGTTGTTCCTTTCTTTAGCACTTTTGGATGACTTTCCTTCTTTAGTACTTGTCTATCCTAGTCTAGGTGTATCATTATTGGATCTAAGAGATCTCAATAATTTCTCAAAGTATTTGATGGCTTCACTTGGTTTATTAAAACTTTCAGTGAATTCCTTTTCCCTTTTTAGGTCATTATGCAATTGCTCATTCTGCAACTTCAATGTTGTTATCTCAATGTCCTTGACATTCAAGTCATAGTTGGCATTCATCATTTTACTTAGAGTATCTAATTGCATGTTGGAAATCTTAGTTAGCTTTAATGATTTCTCTTCTAGTCTATTGGTCAAAACTCTTTTGTCTTCTTCACTCATGGCTTTGTCTTCCATAGATTTCTTTTTCTATTTGGTCACCTCACATAGTAGTATGGCTTGTGATTCTTTCTCTAACTTGAGATTTCTTATTTCCTCAGCTTGGGCTTTGTTCTTTTCCATTAGATTTGTAACTGCTACATCAAATTCATTGGACTCTCTATTAGAAAATAGGATAGTAGTGTCCATCTCTTTGTATTGTGTATCATTCTCCTTAATAGAAATTTCCTTCCTTCTCTTTAAAGATTTCTTTAATTCTTCTCTTGCTTCATTCATTTGATGAAGAATGAGTTGTACTTCAATTCCCTAATTCTCAATGATCTTTCCCACCTTGTAGACTTCCATTTTCAAGATCTTTCCTCCAAGCTGCAAAGCTTCTCTTTCAGAGAACTTAGCTCTGATACCAATTGTTGGAATTACAATAGGAAAGGTAAACTTTTGAGAGCGGGGGGTGGGGACAGGGTGAATCAATAGTTTAAAATTTTTGACCCATAAAACATTCACCACACATCCATCTCATACATTCATAAGTAAACTAAAATACCATGTAAAGAATGTACATCAAAATCATGTAAACAAGTAAACATTGACACATATATGACACCAAATATGATTACCCAAAAATCCTCCAATGAGAAGGTCAAATTGGGGTGGGAATGACACCCACAAATCTTCACAACTGTAGTAATAAAGTGTATTTAATGAAGGTTACAATGTTTGATCATGAGACATGATCTAACCTGTGAAAGGTCTACCCTATTAAAGGCTTGCAAAGACTATTAGATCTTACCCTATTAAAGGATTTCAACACCTTGTTAAAGGACTTTAACTCAAAATTAAGTAAGCACCTTGTTAGAGGATTTCAATATAGCCTATTAGGACTATTCTATTAAGAGATTTAACTGATTCACATGTTAGAATGACTCAACATTGATCCTACAGTTAGCACTTTGTTTCTTGATGATAGATCATCTCTAAAGTGACGTATTCTTGATCCTTCTTGATCAGATGTCTCTTTGCTATATACTATTTCCTTCCTCTGTTCTCCTTTAATTGATTTTGGAATGCAATTTCACTTCATAATTCCTTACCCACCATGAATGCTCTATTTTTGCATGCAAAAATTCTCTCTTTACTTCCTCTCACATGCATATGAAGCTTAGGGTTTGTCCTTCTTAAGAAGATATCGATGACTTAGGGTTAAGTATGAATCAATGGTTGTGATTCATCCATTTTTCCGCTTAAACCTTCCCTTTTTCTGATTGGATGGATGTCCTTCATAGGGATTCCAACTTAAGATTCATCCTTATCATCAAAATATTGTAATTCAATCTATAAGTTGGCTCAAAAATGGTTTTCATAGTAGTTTATGCCATTACAAAAAATTATGACAAAACTATTTTACTCAACATCTAAAGTCTCTAATTCTTGACATATATTGATTTCTATACTATGACTCGACATCTGAATGACTTGGCATGCACTACTTGCTTGGCTTCTGTATCACTTAGCATACATTGTCTACTTAGCACTTGAGTGACTTGGCACATGAGTGATTTGGCACTCACTACGAACTTGACATGCTCTATCTTATACATGTTGTGCGTGACATGTGATACTTGTTCTGCATGAACTGAGTAAATGACTTAAGTGTGTAGACACTTGTCAAAACCAATCTGAGATCAACAATTTGCATAGTACACTTGCAATAAAATATCTCAGTGACTTGGGAGGTAATTATAGACCACATTCCTACAATATTTTATTAGTATGCAAAGTATAACATATATAACGATAAACATCATAATGCATAAAAAACTAAACATGAACCCTACAACAACATGTAGTGTGTGTATGATTTATCTTAACATAGAATGGTTTTGTCTCAAAAAACCTTTGGCTGATCTTGTTTTGAGGAAATCTTTGAAGAAACATTTCATAAAATTGTGTTTGAGTCATATCCAAAAAATGTTTTGCATGTGGCTCACAATTTGTTTTTCCAATTTGTCTTTTGACAACATCTTTTTGGTTTGGTGAAGACCTTGTGTTGTCATGCCCAAAGTTTTTTATTAATGTTATTAGAGCATCAGCAATAACTTTATCCTTACGTGAGAGTCTACCTTGGAATCACCAAAAAGAAGTCTCATTAGAATTCTCAATTTTCTCTCACCTTACTAAGGCTTTGAGTAACATTGTTCTACTTATCCTTAATGATTTACTTGTTTTTCTTACTATACAAGTTTTTACCATTTCCTTTCCCATTATGGATGATGTGAAGACATGTTGACTTGTATTAACATCTTTAGTATGTGCTTTTGAAACAATGGATTGGTATGCATTTAAGAGATTGCTAACAATTCTTCTTTCACTACTATTTTCAGATGTTCTTAACCCCAAAATTCTCGTTGTCTCTCTAAATTCCATATTTTCAACCATTTTAACAACAATTTTGCATCTTCCACTTTGATTTGAATTTTTAAAATAGTTATTCCAAATCTTTTGAAAATTCTCTTACAATTCTTTTCTGACATTTTATCATGCATTGGCTTCAAAATATTTTCATCAATGTCAATTAGAAACTTTGATTTTCTACAAATTGTTCTAGGAGATATTGATGTACACACAAGCTCTATATTTTCATTACTTACATCATGTGCATTCATCATTTCAATTTGAGATGTCACATTAGGGGCATCAGGTGATGTAAGTGTATTTGTCATAATCATTTCAATTGGGGTATGTTGAATATTTTTGTTTGTCAAATTAGGTACATTTGTGACACCAATATCAATACATAGATTTTCATGTCTTACATTGGAGGCATTTGATGATACACCTTCACATAATCTCCTCATACGCTCCCTTGTTTTTGGCTTTGTTGCCTCTCATTTTTCAATTATTCCTCTATTGTTCTTTCCCATGATTGTAGATGCAAATTACCCTACAAAAAATAGCATGAATTAAATAAATAATAAAATACAAAACTAAACAAATTTTCATGATTATTTTATGCTCAATCACAAGATACTAGCATTAAATAAGATGTTGGCACATGAAAAATGTAAAATTTACCATTTCCAAGCACAAAAAATCTTACACTTGCATACCTGGTATATAAATACATGTGAAACAATAGTAGAATCTAGTGGACCACATTAAAACAACATAATAACCATTGACATGTTGTTTTATTTATAGTTTTCAATAACTTGATTAGGTTATTGAGTTCTAACTACATTATCCATTCAAAGAAATAACCTAATTGGTTTTTGTATTACTACTACAAAAAGGTAGGTTGAAGGAGGGAAGGAGTGATGGAGAGAATGAGACAGAGAGAGGGTGAGGTTAGGATAAACAGAGAGAAAGGGGACTAGTAAAATTTGATTCATTTTTCGATGAAAGTTGGTCAAATTTTTGATGCATGTTGATCTAATATTCAATTAGTTGGTTTGTCGCTATTTTTGTCCTCAAAATTCCAACCAAAGCTTGTATGGGTCAAAATGTTGACAATTTATTTGGTCAAAATTGAACTGTTTGATCATTGCATCTTGGTGAATGCATTGGTCAAAATTGCCACCAAGATTGGTCAAAAGTTCCACCAGTTTTGGTCGATGCATTGGTAGAAATGTTGAGAAATCTTTGATCAAAATTACCACCATGATTGGTCAAAAGTTCCACCAATGTTGGTCGATGCATTGGTTAAATTCTCAAAAAATCTTTGGTTGAAATTGCCACCAAGATTGGTTGAAAGTTCCACCAATGTTGGTTGATGCATTGGTCAAAATTTTAACCAACTTATTTTGCATAAAAAATAAATTCATTGCTTTCATGTCTAGGAGTTTCAAAGTAGTGAAAAGGCAAAGACAGTTGTCTCGTAGCCAACTCTTTTATGCCTTAGAAGCTTTGCAACTTCATTTCTTCATTGACTGTGTAGACCTGCAAAGCTACAAAGACAACTTTCAAGCATTGATTGCTCCATCATGACTACTTGATGTTTCTTTCCACTAATTGCTATAAATGATGAAAACCACTAGACTAAATACCATCGCACCATCATGACTTAGGTTATTAACTTATCTAATAATGCTACGATGGTAGAAACAATGACTGTGCAACTATGCAGTCTTGACCTTATCCTTGAGTTATTGAATTGAAAATGTATATCCTAGATGTTCATGATATCTGAATTAAGGATATAAAGCCTATATCTTTGTGGCACCTAAATAGGAGGAACATATCCTAATTTAAAAAGTATTATATCTATGAGAACTGCAAATATAATTAGCAACACAATATCTTGGAAGAATATTTCTTGTGCTACACCACTATTGTCCATCCATGTGATGTATAGATCCAATACTATCTCTACAACACCTTCCTAGTGAATATGTACTTCAAATGGATACTAGTAAATCATATATATATATATATATATATATATGCTCACCAGTAATTAAAGATCAACATCTTTTGAACTCCTGGAAGAATCTGTAGATCCATAGCCCCAAATCCCTAGCTACTACTTCCCCTAAAATAAATGGAAAATCTCAATTGTGATTTAAAGAATGATTAAATTAGCATAAAAGAGAGAATGTAAAATGCAATATTGATATTCATAAATTTGTATCGATATTCAATAGATGATTTTGCAACTTACATTGATGTATTGTATTTGTAGATGCCCAGAGCCAAGTATACCTATCAAAGAAAATAGTGAGAATTAAAGAAAGTTGGTATACACATGAATTAAAGTATAGAAATGTAGTTAAAAAACTTTTTTCTCTACCAACCAAGAAGGCCCCTGACCCTGATGGCTTCCCCACCTTTTTCTTCTATATGTATTGGGATATTATTCAATTTGATCTTGTCAAAGTTGTTGAGGAATTTTTTGGTGCCAAGAACCTGTTGAAAGAAATCAATGCTACTTTTTTGGTTCTAATCCCTAAAGTCTCTGGTGTAGATTTTGTTGGCTCTTTCAGACTAGTCAACCTCTGCAATTCTTTTTATAACATCTTTGAAAATTCTTAACTAACAGAGTTATCAAATTACTTCCTAAGATTTTGAACCTCAACAGTCAAGTTTTGTCCCTGGTAGATAAATTTTGGACTCCATCATTGAGGGTTCATGAAGTTATTCATTCCCTTGAAGTTGGAAAATAGGAGGGTTTTCTACTCAAACTTGATTAATCAAAGGTCTATGACATGGTGGACTGGGGGATTTTGGACAAAATTCTTGAAGCCTTTGGTTTCAATGTTAAAGTAAGAATGATTATCTCACAACTGGTTTCCACCCCTTCTTTTGTGGTCATGCTGAATGGGACCCCCTCTGATTTCTTCAATTGTTGAGGGGGCTCCATCAGGGTGATCCTCTATCCCCTATCCTCCTCTTCATTCTTGCTAAAGGTCTTGGTAGGCTCATAAATTTCAAAAGGAGCAGAGGGGATTCAATGGCGCTAAAACCTTCTTCTAATCCCCTAGTCTTCATTCACTAGTAGTTCATGGATGATACCATTTTGGGGGGTGAGGCCTTAGTGAGAGAAGCTAGGACCATGAAAGGAATCCTCAATACTTATTCCAAAGCCTTTGGTTTCAATGATAAAGTAAGAATGATTATCTCACAATTGATTTCCACCCCTTCTTTTGTGGTCATGGTGAATGGGACCCCCTCTGATTTCTTCAATCCTTGAGGGGGCTCCATTAGGGTGATCCTCTATCCCCTATCCTCCTCTTCATTCTTCCTAAAGGTGTTGGCAGGCTCATAAATTCCAAAAGGAGCAAAGGGGATTCAGTGGGGTTGAAACCTTCTTCTAGTCCCTTGGTCTTCACTCACCCGTAGTTCATGGATGATACCATTTTGAGGGGTGAGGCCTTGGTGAGAGAAGCTAGGACCATAAAAGAAATCCTCAATATTCCAAAGCCTTGGGGCAGTTCATCAATTGGGACAAGAGTTCAGTGTTCTTCTTTAATACCCCTTTAGGCAAACAGAAGAAAATTGATGGCATCTTGGGCTATAATATTGGAGCCCTACCTTCCATTTATTTAGGCCTCCCTTTGGGGATTAAACCTCCTGAAAACTTTTGGGACAATCTAATTCACATATTTAATAGGAAGTTGGCAAGATGGAAAGGCATCACTCTAAGTCAGGTTGGTAAAGTGTTGTTGATAAAATCTACCTTGCAAAACTTACCCACTTATGTGCTTAGCCTCTTCTCTATCCCTTCTAAGGTGGCTAATTATCTAGAAGCTATTCAGAGGAATTTATATGGTTAAAAATCAACAAGAACAAGAAATAACCTCTAGTGGCTTGGGATAATATCTGTAGATCTAAGAAAAAAGGAAGCTAAGGGATTAGAAAGCTGAAATAGTTTAACTCTGCCCTTCAAGTGAAAAAGATTTGGAGAATCTTTAATAAAAAGGGTGAATGCAGAGATATTTTGATGTTTAAGTATGTTGCAAACCTCAATCTTAAATAGTTCATTAGTAGGGATCCCGACCCAAGAGGCTCTAATATCCGAAATGGCCCTCTGAGGACTAAAGGCTTAGCCTTTAAGAAAGAAAAATGGTAATTGGGTAATGGTGAAGATATTAATTTTTGGCATGATGACTAGCTAGTTTCTGGTCCTCTATGGGATATTGAGCCTTTTAACAGATGGGCTAATGTTTGCAAAGAAAGATGTGGGAGAAAGGTGAGTGACTACAAGAATAATAAAGAGTGGATTGATCTAGCAAAGTTGGACCAGGAGCTTAAACTGTTAATGAACATGGTTAAGAATATTCCTTTATCCCATAACAAAGATTCCATCATCTGGGGGGAGATTATGAATGACATTTATACAATGGCCTTTGGCTATGAAACTTTGCAGAATCATTGTCTGGCCCTTATGTGGGCCAAATCCTAGTACCTGAGGCTTATCCCAAAAATTAACATCTTCTTGTGGATTGTTCTCCAAAATCATATCCTCATGGTGGATAACCTCAACAAGAGGGGTCATATGATGCCCAATAGATGCATTTTATGTAAAAAACACTATGAGAGTGTTGATCATCTTTTTATCCATTTTCCTTTCATTAGTACTATATGGTCTCTTTTCCTATCTTTTTTGAACATGTCCTGGTGCTTCCCATCCAACATTTTGGAGCTTTTTGGTCAATGGCACCTTGGTATTTTAGGGAGTGATTCCATGGATTTTTGGAAATGGAATTTACCCCATGTATGATGGGGGGTTTGGAAAGAGTGGACCAATAGAATTTTCAAGGATAAAGAAACTAAGGAAGACATTATTTTTCTCAAATTCCTTAATGCCTTAATGGAAAACTACACCAATATTAAAGGCCCTATATCCTCTCCCAAAACTAAGGATAGGAACAATAGTAAGAGGGATGGATGCAGTTGGTCTCTTCCACCTGAGGGATGGCATAATGCTAATTTTGATGGGGCAGCCAAAGGCAACCTGGGAAAGGCTAGGGTGGGAGGCATCATTAGAAATGCTTTTGGTATAGGGATTGTTGTGATTTTTGCCCCCCTTGATATTCAAACTAACCATTACGCAAAGGTCATTGTGGCTCACCATACTATTAAACTAGCAAAAGAATTGGGAGTGAAATACCTCTGGCTAGAAGGAGATTCAAAAAATATAATTGATTGCCTAAATGAGAAGAATAAGCCAACATGGTTGACTTCAAATATCATTGAAGAGTGCAGCCAACATCTCAAGTCATTTGAAAAACATATGTGGCACATGAGTACTGGGAAGCTAATTAGGTGGCGGATAGGCTAGCTAACTAGGTAGTAAAGTACAATAAAGTGGCTAAATGGACCGGTGGTTTTAATATCTTGTCAGATATTAATGAGTTAATCAAAAGGGAAAGGATCTTGGGTAGATTGGGTATTATCAAAAGGCAATTATGAGTGTTAATAAGTTTTGGGAAGTGGTTAGAAATCTTGTGTAAATTTATTATGATTGTTAGTATTTAATGGGGGATGTGCAAGATTGTGATGTGGAAGTATGATAGTACTCATACTTCTCACACCTATAATATCTATCAACTTATTTCAAGTACTAATTCTGGGCAAAAAATTCACAAGGCGCATAAAAGGTCTAAGAAAATGAGGTGTGCCAAAGTGTCTCTAGTTTTGAACAACTTTGATACTAGTTATAGAGCTAGCAAAAAAGAGCATATTATGGTGGGGAAAGACACATGAGGGAACCAGAGGACACAACCCAGAAGTGGCAAAGGCATTCCAAGGTTTGGAACATTCTGAAGAAAGGAGAAATCAAAAATTTTATAGAATGACTTCATGGTTGGAAGCCATCCATTACCAAGACTATGGTGAAAAGCTAGAATAAGGGAATAGTTAAAATCAATGGGGTGGATTTCACGGTGATGAAGGATGTCATCTATTGTCTTACTGGAAAACCCATTGTGGGAAAGAAAATCTACAGAGATAGGAAAATTTCAGGACAAGCAGTGGCGGAATTCACAAAGGATCAAGAGGAAAAAAAGGCACTACTGAAGAAAGGAACCCACTATCTTCTGAGCTCCATCAAGCCACTATGGAGATTCATAATGTGGATTATCATCAAATACATCTCCCTTGACACCATATTTGATCACCTTTGCACTTAAGACTTTGTGTTACTCAACCACTTCAGGTATGGGGTGAAAATTTATATCCCCTTTGACCCATACTCTTCTTTCAATGAGAACATCAATGAGTATCAAGAGAAGCATACTAGGAATTGGGCGCTTCATGAGGGGATTTTACTATTACTCTATAAATTCTTCAAGGCTAGGGCAATGGGAAAACATATTAAGTATAGGAAGGAGGGAAAAGAGGGCTAAGGGGATTCTGATGAATTATAAGAGGAGTATTTGCCTTTTGATACAGAGGAAAACCTTAAAATGCATATGGACTCTGAGGTGGATGACTCTCCACAACATAGCTTAGGAAAAGAATTGTCAAAATGGAAAGGAAGGAGAAAAAAGTTCTCTCTAACCCCAAGCAGGGCCCTAATAGCTCCTTAGATAGGGACTATAATGAAAGAGATGAAGGCATGGACACAAAGGAAGAAAGAGTTGAAGGAGAGGAGGATCTTAGAGAGGGGGAAGGCTTGGATAGGAAGAAGGACAAGAGAAGCATCACCATCAAATTTCTAACCAACAAGGAGGACAAGGAAAACTTACCAAGGCCAAGGAGGATATACAAGGGGAGGACTAGGACAAGGTGGAAGGGGAAATCAACCAAAGAGATAGTGAGGAACATGAGCAAGGTTTAAAGGCATTCAACTCCACCAAATATAGATTCTCGATCTCAAGGAAGGACAAAAATGTGGTGTGGTGGAACTTTGACACCAATTCAACTAATATGGGAATTAATTGTGAGATGATTAGTAACTCTTGTCAAATAAAATGAAGAGGGTAAAATCCAAATGGAAAAGCTAATTGACCCTACCTTGGTGATTTTTAGCGACTCCACTAAGGAGTATCTAGAGATGGACATCCTTAATAACACCAAAAATAGCATGTGGATAGCTTCTACTCTACCAAGTAGATTTTCCATAGAATCCAAGAGCTTAAATACTGGGTGAGCAGCTTGGAAAGGGAGAATTATAGCTTGAAGAACTGGATTATGGAGAAGGAAACAAGCATGGACAATAGAGTAGAGGAGGTCAAGAACAGGGTCCAAATGATGGAGAGCTCGATGTAGATTATAGTAGAAGAAAGCTATAATATTCTCAAAGAGGCCAATGAGAATATTAACTTGTTCATTAACAATATAGAGGAGCAAAGGATTAGCAAGGAGGAGGACCCTGCCCTCTATAGAACAAAGGATAGGACCCTTGAGAATAGCTTGAGGAAGCACACTACATCCAACATAAGGAAGGACACCCTCGCTCCTAACTAGGAACTCTTAGACTTGAAGGATGTTGCTGGTAGATAGTCAGAGCTAGAGATGAGTGCAACAGAAATGCTACGTGATGTCACCTGAGCACCCAGGCTTTTTGTGGCTAGTCTTAGTTTTTTTCTGACTTCCCTGGCTTTTCCCTAGCTATATCTTTTGTTTGGGAAGTTGTCTTAGCTATTTTCTTAGGGTTTCTTTTGTTACTTTAGGCATTTTTTTTTAGTCCATACTTTGTAATGTTTGGGTTTCAGGGCCCTTTTAAATCCTTTTTTCCATAATCAGAAACAAAAAATTATTAAAAAGTAGTTGATCAAGGTTGATTGTTGTTGCAATTATTGATAAGGGAGAAGTAAAATGATCTAGATAAGCAACATAACTAAGCATTACAACTTTCTTTACAAGGCTTGCAAGATCATTGTTTGTGAATCCAACAAATCCTATAATGGCTCCCTACATTATTTAGATACAAAATTTAGCTAGTTATATGAAATTCTTTTATGTATATGTATATGTATATGTATAGATTGAATTGAAGGTGAGTTTAGAGGTTGTTGATTGCAAGGAGATTTGATAGAAGGTACAATGGTCATCATGGAAGAAAATATGGATGTAAGGTGTATTCAAAGATCATCCATATTCAAGATGTCCTAGTTTTTGATATTTTTAAAATTTTGCAAAATTACAGTTAAAAATCCAATTATCCATTTGGTATCCTTAAAATTTTGTTACCCTAATGACTTTTTGCACTAGATTCCTAAAAGTGGGTTTAAATATTTTTCAATTTGATATCCTTAAAATTTTGTTACCCTAATGACTTTTTGCACTAGATTCCTAAAAGTGGGTTTACATATTTCTCATTTTAAAGAATGTGCAGGAGTTTTCTCGCTTAATTTTTTAAAGTCCTAACATTTTTTTAACCCTTGCGATGATGTGATGAGGACCTCATATGCACCTAGCCCACCAAGACATGTGTCAAAAGATTGTATTCTCACATTGGCTAGAAACTTTGTACATCTTCAAAAAGCACAAATATGCCAACCATTAATCTAATAAGATTTGCTAGTTATGAAAATTATGGTCCCCCTAAGGTATTCTTAAGGAAAAACTTGACATGTGACCATGTGATGTATGGCTAGTCACAACTTCACAACTTGAAACTAGATGCTATCCTTCTGAGCTATGAAGCCATGTTGATTATTGAGATGACCATGTCACACCTTCATGACCCCTTTGATAGTTAATTAATGAATTAGGGCTACATAGTGAAAAGAGGTAATCACATCATCACAACTTCAGAATATTCATTCGATCTGAAGGAAATAAAGGATGTAGGGATATAAGGAATGAATAAGCTTTTTACATATCCCTATCAAGTTTGCATGGCAATAAATGAAGACTGGATACAAAAGACAACACTTAGTCTAAGAGTTTACTACTTCCTATAGTCAATTGAATTCTCTTCAGATCTGGACCAAATTCCACAAAATCATAGGGACTTTCTACACTTTAGGCTTTGTAGGGCCAAGGCGGGTGCACCTTAGGGATGATAATGACTAAATATTTTTTGATATTATTTTTCAGAGTTCATTCATTCACACTCTTCTCTCTAGATCTATCCACTAGAGAAAATAATGGTCGCAATTGTTCTTAGATTTGTAATAACTCCTTGATTACAATAGCTATCTATAATTTAGAGAAATATTATTATAAATAAGTGAAGACCAATAGTTTGATTCTTCATTATAGAAAAATAAAATTGATTTGATTTATATGTACTTTGTGGAACCAAACAATTGCATAAATTTGCATCACAACTTATGTTCGGTGCCTTATCCATTTGCTACATAGAGTCACATGAGTAAATACTTGACCTATATAATTGCCTTGCAATTAAAATTATCAATTTTTTACCCTAAACCCCATTCTTATGATATCCCTCTCAAATTCTTTGAAACCCTACCAATTTATGGAAGAAATTATGTAATTCCTTTAACAACAATAAATTAACATACAACCTATCTGAGCTGTATTAAATTGCATGAACTTTTCTCAATCAATCCCAAAGTAACAAGCATATGAGAATGGAGACAAAATTTAGAGACACAGATATTCAGAATTCCCTCCTTGTATTAATATTCTTTGAAACTAATACATTACTGATATAAACTCAATAACAACTCTGAATATGATAGACTTGTTATTCAATATTCTTAGACTTGCAAAATTGAATACATCATACAATTAACACAAAAAAAAATGAACCGATTGTAGACAATAGCATAAACACTAAAAAATATATAGACTTTACACCCTCCTCTAGCCTCAGGAACTCACTTATATAGTGTGAGATGCAATAGGCTATGGGTATAGATGCAACATGCTATGGGTATAGAGGGAAAAGGATAGTTGTCCTTAGAACAAAAGAAAGAAAAAATGAGAAAATATGTCACTATCAAAAAAAAGAAAAAATTGGTGCTCGCTTGCAACTTTACAACAAAATGTCTTTATCACTGATCTTCTTGTGGTGGGACCAATTCTATTGTAGCAACTACTTATTGATCCGCTACGTCTAGTGATTGGCTTTATTGCATCTGTTACTCTTTCAACTGTGGAACCCCTTGGCTTATACTTGATGTATCAAGTTTAGTGATTTGGATATTCATCACAATTGGTTGATCCCCTACCATATCATTAGTTTGAACTACCATGTCCATAGTTGCAATTGGTTGTTCTTCATCCAATCTCTCTATTTGCACTGATACTTTAATTAACTACACATTTTCTATAGCAACAAACTTGTCCACATTTTATCCTTCAATTGCCTCTTTCAATAACTATGTTAATGCTGGAGCATAATTAGTTACCTACTTGTCAAAGAGTGTATCATTAGGCCAATTGAAACTCAATATTTCTTGTTCCTTTCTTGAGACATTTCCTCCAATTGTAAATATTTCTTCAAAATATTGTTTAAAAGAATTTTAAAAAAATTGTACTTGTACCAATTCCTCTATATTTTTGGCAAACCAAATATACTTTTTATAATTTACAATTGTATTAAGCCTAATGCTCATTACTTCATTCAATTCTTTAGCTCATTCCTCCTTTTCTCTTATCTGGCCTATACCTTTAAGTACATTGGAAAGAGATCAATTTTTTTACCAAGTTATTTCAAGAAACAATTATTTATTTTTCTCTGCAACAAATTTCTCTTACAATCAAAATCTAAGAGATCAACAACCTAGTCAAAAGTTCTCTCAACTTGTTTATTAGAAAAATCAATCACATGACAACAAAGGGTTGTGATGATATCATCCCTACTAATCCATTTGTCCAAAATTGGCCTTAAATTTGCCTCATTATTCATTAACTCATTCCATATCTCTACTAATTTTGACAATTCTAAATAAAATGAAGGCCAACCAAATCTATTTACTAGATACAAAATTGTATCTTTGATTCTATCTTCATGCTTGATGCCCAATTCCACATGCAATAACCATATTTTTTCCTTCTCCTCATCAAGCTCCTCTTTTCTATACATTTTTTTCTCTTGAGGAGTACTAAGAATCTCTATGATTGGGATGGTATTAAAAAAATTTATTGGAGGAGGAGCATAAGCAATCCTGAGCTAACTAGATTGTGTACCTACCTTTGTTTTCCCAAACTATTTATCCATTTGTGCAATCATGCTTTCCAATTGGTTAATCTTCTTTCCTCTTTCTTCATAGGAATCCAAGACCTTTTCAAATTTATCATTTAACTCTAAGAATTTATTCTTGTAATTAGCAGCTACCACAACTCCAAAATCAGCCATTTCCTTAGTCATTCAAGCTACTTTGTCACTATCTACCTCTTCTACCCTATAAACCATGAGACTACCTATGTGCTTAGAATTTGAGACCTCTTGAATTATGGTCATGTCTCTCTTCTGAATAGACCATATAACCAAGGCTTGATTGTCATCATTTTAGTTCAACCCTTTATGGGCTTGCAAAAATTCCTCCTCAATTTTGAATTGCGTGTCTTTTGCCTTTCTAATTGCATCAAAGATCATTGCATTAACAATGTCCCATTCAGGAAGTATCATGATCCTTGAGTCCTTTAGCAGTTGCCTTCCTCCCTTAGGGGTTACTTTATTAAAGTCTTCTATCAGGCTAGCTTTGACCTCTTCTTCAATTTCAAAGTCTTGCCTATGAGGTTGCTCTATTTTAATTTTCTTGTACCTTGCCTCAAAATGGTTGATATTGCTCCATCACAAAAATTGAGTAAATGCTCTAGATTTTACAAAGCTTTCATCATCCAAAAACTTCTTAGGCACCTATTCCAGCATAGAGTCAATTTCCCTACCTTGAAATTCTCCTATAGTAAGAGCTAATGATGGCATGGGAGGCTCTTCAGGTGCTCCTTCCTCTATCTGTGTTGTAGTATTGGCCCAACTCTCTTATGCAATGTGTACTGACCCGGGTTTATGACTGCTCTGCTAGCCAACCTATTTTCTACCTCAATGGCCTTGTCTAGATAAGTTTGAGTCGAAATTGTTTTCTTTTTATTTAAGGTTTGCATAAACCTAGCAAAATTGTTCATAAGCATATCTATTTTGGCACCCCAATATTTCTTTTCAGAAAGGAGATTATACTTTGGCTCAAAGGTATTAACAAATTCAAGCACCCTGTTATACACTTTCCATTTTTCTATTCTAACCTCTTTCTCTTGTAGTGAAAATTGATTTCTAATTATATCTTTAGGAAAATAAACAATATGTTCATGTGATTTATCTATTGTTTTCTCCTTAAACAAATAATAGAAACCTTTAGGATCTATAAAATAAGAATGAGATTCGGCCATCTAGTATTTGTCTAAAAAAAATTCTACTTGCCTCCAACCCTTCTTGACAAAAATAAAATTGTGGACAACAATTATTTGAGGGAAGAAAGTACATTTAGATCCACCTAATAGTTCCTTTTCAAAAAACCCTCCTACTTGTCATAAGAATTCTATAATCTCCACCTTCAAAGGTACTTAATATGGCAACATATGTGGTTTCCCTAGGAAACCATATACTCTAAACATAATAGAAATTGAATATGGGATAATGTATCCCCAATTATGGCTCACCTTCAGTCCTTTGGCATGATCCTTTGTATAATCAATTCCAGCAAGGACCAAGGTATTCTAGGGTTATCTCCAGTCCATAGAATTCTTAGCTTGGAAACAAAATACCTATCAAATTTGAAAAAACTGGCATCAGTGACCTCCTAGGTTATATCATCACTCCATAGTTGGACTAGTAATTTCTCTGTATCCTTCTCTAGCTCTAGCTTCATCTCTTTGGAGAAAAAGGTAACACCCTTGACACAGAGAGACAAGTGAAATAAATAGGGCCAAAGGCACACCCATCTATCCAAATCACCTACCAGAGTGAATATAATAGAAAACAACATAAACAATAGCAACCAAAGGAGATAGGAGAACACAATGTGTTATAGATTCATTTTATCAAAATATATGCTTAGTTGTGAGGCCTTCTAGGTTACGACCAACATACATTAATCCTCAATGATAAAACTTTTCATTTCAACTCTATTTTGACCTCCTTGATATATCTTTTATCTCTACTACTACTTCTCTGCACTAGACTCTATCCTAGAATCTCTTTAAATATAGGCATGACCACAAATCAACCACTTGCAATTACCAACTAATTAAAACCTTATATTAAATGCATAACCAAGCCACAAGTCAGCTCTCACCAAATACCTATCACCAAATTAAATGCAAAGGTCAACCTCAATAGGAAACCACATATAGACAACTTGGCAAAAGACTCCAACAAAATGTTGCAACTTAGTAAACATAGGAACACTTGACATCTAAGGTGAGCTCAACAACCATAGAACAACTTGGCAACCAAAGCATAACTCAAAAACCAAAGGTGAGTTTGACAACCAAAGAGTAAATTTTCAACCAAAGGACAACTTTAAAAACATAGAGAACTCAACAATGCAAGACATTGCAACTCAACAACAACTAAGAAGGAAAAAATGTAGTATAGCAATGCAACCCAGGATGCTCCTACATTAGACAACTAGGGTTGAAAGAGACGATTCTCCTAAATCATTGAGATGTCACAACTTGAGTTCAGTCCAACTCAGATTGAGAAATCCATGAAGCATCTTCAATAGGTCAGTGTTTCCACTTTACCAAATACTCATAGTAGTTTTTTCCTCTTGTGCTCTTACCAACTCTCTAATCCAGTATCTGTTCGATTTCTTCAACCTTCTTCTTGGGATAATCATTAGGTACAACAACTTCATCATCTGACTCATGATACATATACAAATCAGCAACATTGAATATAGGAGATATATCCATGTCATTAGGTAACTCAACTTCATAAGCATTTCCATTGTCAAACTTCAAGATCCTACAAGGTCCAAACTTCTTCATCTTCAACATACTATATGTTCCAATAGGAAATCTTCCTTTCTTTAAATGAACCATCACCTCATCACCAACTTCAAAAACATGTAATCTTCTAGACTTATCAGCATTCTCCTTATACTTATGATTACTTTTTTTCAACCTCAACTTCGCTTCCTTATGCAAAGACTCCATAAAATCAAAAAGTTCTTCCCTTGAAATGCTTCTCTTTTCTTCACTAACAAAATCTCTCAAATCTAATATACCTCTAGGATTCATTCCAATAACAATCTCAAAAGGTGTTTTCCCTGTACTCCTATTCACAAACTTATTATATGCAAACTCAGCTTGTACCAATGCTACTTCCCAATTACTTGGCTTGTCTCCAACTAAACATCTTAGTAAATTACCCAAGCTTCTATTCACAACCTTTGTCTATCCATCTATCTGTGATGGAATGTAGAACTAAACTTCAACTCAATACCCATTTCTAGCACAAATTCTTCCAAAAATAATCAACAAACTTACTGCCTCTGTCAGAAATAATACTTTTTGGTAATCCATGCAATCTCACAATCTCTTTAAAGAAAATTTCAACAACATGATCAACATCTGATGTCTTCTTAAAAGGTATAAAATGAGCTATCTTATAAAATCTATCCACAACAAAAAATATAGAATCATATCCCTTCACTATCTCAAGAAATCCAAGAACAAAATCCATACTAATGTCACTCCAAGGTTTCTCAGTAACAACAATAGGTGTATATACACTAGTATTTTGACTTACTCCTTTTGCAACTTGAAAAACTCCACAACTCTTCACAAATTTATGCACATCCTTATACATTTGCGGCCAATAATACTTCTCTTTCAACATATTCAATTTTTTGTCAATTCCAAAGTGTCCAGCCAATCTACCACTATGTTTTTCCTTAATCAATTTTAGCCTCATAGAACTTCTAGGAATACACATCTGAATACCTTTGAACAACATACCTTATTGAATGAGATATTCATCATACTTACTTATTTGATCTATTAGAATTAGTGCTATGCACTCTCTTTATGCCTCAGAAAAATCAGGGTCAGCATCATACAACTCTTTCATTTCATCAAAACCAAGAACATCAACCTTCATCCTAGTCAATAAAGAAGCTTAGTTAGTGACTGCAATTTTATGCTTAATCACAAATGTAAACCTCTTCAAATACTCAACCCACTTCATATGTCTTTGGTTTAATTTATTTTGACTTCCCAAGTATTGTAAAGCTTTATGACCAATATACAACACAAACTCTTTAGGAATCAAATAATGTCTCCACTTCTTCAAGGCTTGAACAATAGCATAAAACTCTTGGTCACACACAAAATAGTTCCTTTTAGCATCATTCAACTTCTCGCTAAAGAAAGCAACAGGTTTACTTTCTTGACTTAATACAACTTGTATTACACTACCACTTACATTACACTCAACTTGAAACACCTTATTGAAATCAATAAAAGCCAATATAGGTAAGTCAACAACCTTTTGTTTCAAAGTCTCAAAACTCTTATCAGCTCCATGTGTCTATTTGAATTCCTTTTTATCTCCTCTCATTGTCTCATTTATATCATTATAAATAGAACTGAAATTCCTTATAAACTTTTTGTAAAAACTAGCCAGACTATGAAATTATCTTACCTCACCCACATTCTCAGGTGTGGGCCATTCCAAAATTGCTTTAACCTTCTCAGGATCCATTCTTAAACCATCAAATAAAATCACAAATCCTAAATACACAATCTCCTCTTGCATAAAAGAACACTTTTTTGAGATTAATCTATTGGAAATATTAGATAGGCAAGGTTACTAAGAGGGGAAGGGTGAATGAGGAACCAATAAAACTTTAACTTTAATTCACCAATTAATCCTTCATATATATTTTAATCTAATTACATCCATGAAATAATGAAAGCAATAAAACATTCATAACAAATTTGACACAAGATATGGTGACCTAGAAACTTTCCAAATAGAAAGTAAAACTAGGTGGGGATGATACCCACAAGCTTTAGTACTACAGTATAAAGTTGGCCTATTAAGGCTTACAATCGATTACTTCTAATGATCTGCACTATTAGGAGCATTAAGAACTACTAGGTTCACCTTGTGAAAGGATTAACAAAACATATAATGAATTATGCACTCGGTAAAGTGATTTGACAAAGATTGTTAGGTCTGCCTTGTAAAAGGATTTAATTGATACACATGTTAGGATGAACTAGTGGTTGATCTCTGATATGCAACTCTAGTTTGCTAGTTGAGATTCTTTATAGTGTAAAGATCATCTTGCTGTGATAGACAAATCTTTGTTGTCCCTTACACTTCTTGTAGCCTTATCAATTCATACTTCTTCTCTTCATATTCAATTTTATAATCACACTTGGATATGATACAATTCGGTACATATATAAAAATCCAAATAATAGTTCATCAATGTCGGCTACAATATAAGTTTCCATCAAAATCACAAATTTGGCTCAATTGTTGGCACTTGGGTTCTAAAGATAGAGACTCAGTGATGTTCTGATACTCAGAAACCATTTCCAACACTTGGCGTCATCATGTACTTAGTAGACATAGAAGCTTGGTTCATAATAATCACTTTGAAATATCTTAAACTCGGTTGACACTGTGTGGCTTGGTCAACACTAAAATTGTGAACTTGGTATAGATTAAATCACTATGTTGGCATACCTTGGCTTGGTCAACACTAAATTCCAAGCTTGGTATATAAACTAAATCACTTGATACTGCCAACTCGATAGATACTAGAAAGCATGGTTGATACTATGCAACTCGGTAGATATTGTGAAGCTCGATTTGCACTATCACTGATCAACTCAATAGATACTACTTTCTATATACTGATTAGAGATTTTGGAATTCAGTAGCAACTATAGAACTTGGCAATCATTATATAACTTGATAGTAACTATATAATTCAATAACACTTGGTTAACACTATGAATTGGAATATGAGCTCGGTAGCAACTGTAGAGCTCGGTAGCAATTTAATCATTTGACTAAGTATGAGTCACTGATAAACAAACTTTGGCCTTAATGTCAAAAATCTCCCCCTTTGGCATTAGTGACAAAAATACTTATCAATTCAAAATTGAATGCTTAGATTTTTAGATCTAAAACATTCTTTTATCTCCTGTCTATATCTGCAACTCGGTAACATACTCTATTTTTGATATTTTTCAAAATTACTTTTGTAAAAGATGTTTTTTAATTATCTATACATGTATTATGTTGCTCCCCCATACATATATTTTATCTTATATAAATATCCGTAGTATTGTTGACTCATACATATATTTACAAATTTCATATATTCCAATATGCATTACAATATACATTACACTTCTCCCTTTTTTGACATAAATGCCAAAGGTATACATATATATAGATTATATGTTGATTCCAAAATGTGACAAGAAGTTAGATTGTACCTTCAAAATTAATGTCATGACATGCAATCTATATTTTAGTTGATAGCTCCATCATATGATCAACTATGGAGAAGTTATTATCATAAACAAAAGTTTTAGCATGTGCAATGTGTTTCTGCAATGCATCCATGTTTGAAAGAATCGTATCTTGGATTTGTACAAGTGTGGCCCTAATCTTGGCTTCTTCCCTTAATAATTCTTTTTACAAATCAGTCAGAAATATGATCTTTAAGTAGTGAGTAGAACTGTAACTCAGGTCAAGTGACAATTAGTGTGCACTTTCCTTTAAATCTTCATCTATCTTGAATAATCTATCATTTATTCCCTAAGTAAAGATAAATGTGTCACATAACTTGCTAAATAATGAAGCTACACTATTTTCCAAGGTTTCCAATGAGCTGAGAGTAGCAGACAGTTCTACTTGCTGAATAAAAAGTTTCTGAGCTACTTGCTCCAATACCTTGTTCTCAAATTTCCTCTTTGCTCTTTGTAACAACTTTTCTTGTCCATTCTAATCTTCATGGAATTTTTGGACTTCTCCTAATTGAGTCAAAATAGGTTGTGTATTATCAACCTCAATACTCAGTGCATCAATAAATATGGTCTTTATATCTTCAAGCACTTAATTTTCTCTATTATTTTCTTCTCTAAGCTTCTATTTCTTAGCTCTCTTTTGCAATCATTCACCCATTAAGCTTATTTGATTAGGATTCAAAGTAGAGTTATCCCAATTCAAGATAACTATATCTTCATCAAGATCAATGTCTTCTTCTTTACCCTTATTCTTGCTAGAAACTTTAGTACTTAGTTGAGACTTGTTCTCAACTGTCTTTGTACTAGTTATTGATACATTTGGAATTGTAACAATTGTAGAAATAGAAGGGCTAGCAAAAAAAGTAGATATTTCACTGATAGTTGAAATACCTTATTTTTGCATAGCCAAATCTGATGATGGTAGAGGCATTAGCTACTAGGTAGATGAAGTGTTGGGTACTTCAGTCAATGTGGTTCTGAGCTGAATGGGGACTGAGCTTAGTTGGGTGCTTGGTGTTGTAGTGGTTGCCACAAACAACTTGTAAAAAGCTTTCTTTGAGTTTGATGGCATTAAATCATTCCTTAAAGAATGAGGAAATGAGGCTACAATTGTAGCTGCAATCTTCTCTGGGTCACTATCCTCAATACTTTCAACATCAGTGAGATTCTCCTCTATAGCTTCCCGTACTTCCTCCTTATCATCCAAATTTAAATCTTCTGCTTCTATATCTTTTTCATCAAAATTTTTTTCATCATCCTTTTCTTCTTCATCATCTTTGTTACTAACATGAACAACAACATCACTCGGTTGATGAAGTTTGTAAACATTTTTCCATGTAGTAGTAGCTATCTTCACCACATGTTCAATGCCATTTGCTAGTATTGTGTATGTGTTAAATTTTAGAGTGAATTTGTTTTCATTTTTTCTTCATAGATTCTTTCACTTCTTTTTTATTAAGACTCAATATGAGTTGCCTCAAAGTTTGTTCAAATATATCTTTTGCAATTTTCTTTGCATGCTCCCATTTTGGTTTGATGACTTGGAGAAGTGCATCAAGAACCTGTGAGGAAATCTCATTTGGTGAGTATTTCCCTTTACCAAGTTTAGATACTAGGACATCTTCAATTTGTCTCTTTTCTTTGGGGTTCCTGGTTTCATATCTTAAAGATTTGAAACTATTCATGCCTAAAACTTCTCCTATAGTCTTTAGCCTTTCTTGAAGTGTGGGAGGAGATTTGAGAAGTACAATTTGGTTGTCACCTTCCTCTTCTCCCAACTTTAGCTTCTACTTTGATCTTGTAGCTCTTCTTTTGAATACTACGGTAGATGACTTGGTAGGTTAGGTAATGATGACTTTTCCCTTCTTCCTTATAGATTCTTCTTCCTTGATTTTGTCTCTTCATCTTCATCCTCTACTTCATCTTCTTCCATGTTTCTTCATCTTCATCCTCTACTTTTCCCTTCTTCCATCTTCTTCATTGCTCCAAGTTTCTTTTCATCTTCAATTCTTCCAGTGTTCATACAATACTTGGCAAGATGCCCAAATTCTATACAAATAAAACATCTTTTTGTGGTGTCTCTTTTTCTCATGCAATGTTTTATAAAATTTTCTCCAATGTGCCCAAATTCTCCATAGTAGTGGCATCTACACCATGTGCTATAGTCCCAACCAAATATATCTTTTATAATATGTTCTGTTGGATTCCATATCTTGGTTTTGCATTTAGAAGATTTGTGTCCTTGTTTATTGCAACTATAGCAATTACCCTCAAACTTAGATTTCTCCTTTCATTCACTTGCTTTGTGTCCATGCTTACTGCAATTGTAGCACTTTCTATTGAATCTTGATTTTCCATTACTCCAACATTTGTTTGATGTATGACCTAACTTACCACAATTATTTCAAGTAGGCATTTGATTCCTTTGAGCTCCTTGCTTAGATGATTCACCTTCTTTTGTGTATCATATTCCTACTTTTCCTTTCTGTTAGTATTGACTTTTCTTATTCAATTGATTCATGCTTTCTTGAGATTTCATCATCCTTTCGTTGGTTTTCCTTTCAGTGTTTAGATCATTCTATAGTCTTTCATTCTCTGATCTTAGATTCATGAATTCTTTATTTGCATCAGTGAGTTGATTAAAACTCTATTTGCTAAATGGATAGATGATTGATTTCATTGTTCTTTTTCTTCTATATTTTCTATGGCTTTGTCATTTTCTTCCATGACTTCACATAGTCTGACTGATTGGATTTCTTCTTCTCTTTTCATCTTTCTCACTTCTTCTTAAAGAGTAATATTCTTCTCAAGTAAATCTTTGATTGCTTCATCAGCTTCATCTGAGTTTCTTTCAGGATAGATATCTTCAATTCTTTCTTCAATATAGAGATTGTCATTGGTTTTTTTTGCCAATTCTTTTCTTCTTTGTAGAGATTGTGAGAGTTGCTCCTTTACTTTTCTTAGATTTCAAATAGCCAATTCCAAATCCAACTTGTCATTCTCAATAGCCTTTTCTATCTTATATACCTCCATTTCCTCTTGACCTTTTCTAAAGTTGTTATACTTTTCTTCTAAGAACCAAAGGCTCTAATACCAATTGTTGGAAATATTAGACATGCAAGGTTAATAAGAGGGGAGGGGTGAATCAGTAACCAATAAAACTTTAGCTTTAATTTTCTAATTAATCCTTCATATATATTATGATCTAATTGCATCCATGAAAGAATAAAAGAAATAAAACATTCATAACAAATTTGACACAATATATGGTGACCTAGAAACCTTCCAAATGGAAAGTAAAACTAGGGTGGGGATGATACTCACAAGTTTTAGTACTGCAGTATAAAGTTGGCCTATTAAGGCTTACAATTGATCACTTCTAATGATCTACCTTTTTAGGAGCAATAAGGACTACTAGGTCCACCTTGTGAAAGGATTTACAAAACATACAATGAACTATGCACTTGGTAAAGAGATTTGACAAAGATTGTTAGGTCTACCTTGTAAAAGGATTTAACTGATACACCTATTAGGATGAACCAGTGGCTGATCTTTGATCTACAACTCTAATTTTTTAGTTGAGATTCTTTGTAGTGTAAAGATCACCTTGTTGTGATAGATAAATCTTTTTTGTCCCTTATACTAATTGTAGCCTTATCAATTCGTACTTTTTCTCTTCATATTCACTTTTTATAATCACACTTGGATATGATACAATTCGTTACATATATACCAATCCAAATAATAATTCATCAAAGTTGGCTACAATATAAATTTCCATCAAAATCACAAAGTCAGCTTAACTACTAGTACTTAGGTTCTGAAGATAGACTCAGTGATGTTCTAATACTCAAAAACCATTGTCAACACTTGACATCATCATGAACTTGGTAGACATAAAAGCTTGCTTCATACTAATCACTTCAAAATAGCCTAAATTTGGTCAACACTGAGTTACTCAATGAACATAGTGAAACTTTCCATATAAACTAAGTTACTTGGTTGACACTATGTGGCTCGTTCAACACTAGAACTATGAGCTTGGTATAGACTGAATTACTTGGTTGACATACCTTGGTTTGGTCAACACTAACATTCCAAGCTTGACATATAGATTGAATCACTTGATGTTGCCAGCTTGATAGATACTGGAAAGTATGGTTGATACTATGCAACTCTGTAGATACTACGAAGCTCAGTTTGTACTGTCACTGATCAACTCAATAGATACTGCTTTCCATATACTAAATAGAGATTCTAGAATTTGATAGCAACTGTAGAACTCGATAACCACTATATAACTTGGTAGTAACTATATAATTTGGTAAAAATTGGTTAACACTGTGAACTGGAATATGAGCTTGGTAGCAACTGTAGAGATTAGTAGCAGTTTAATCATTTAACTAAGTGTGAGTCACTAATAAAAAAATTTTACCTTCATGTCAACATAATCATCAACTTTTCCTCTTTCAATCTCTCGAATACTTTTCTAACATGCTCAAGATGTTCTTCCTTAGTCTTACTAAATGTCTGAATGTCATCCTAATAAATAATCACAAATTTACCCAAGAATCTTTTCAAAAATTCATTTACTAACCTCATGAAAGTACTAGAGGCATTAGTTAAACCAAAAGGACTAACCAACCATTCATACAAACCATATTTTTTCTTGAAAGTAGTGTTTCATTCATTACCTTCTTTGATTTTGATCTGATGGTAACCACTCTTCAAATCAATCTTTGTAAAATACTTTCCTCCATTCAAACAATCCATTACCTCATCCATCCTTGGCACAAGAAACCTATATTTTACTATGATCTTGTTAATAACTATGGAATCAATATACATTCTCCATTTTCCATTATTTTTAGGTGCTAATACAACATGTGGACTCAAAATTTCTCTGATCAAACCTTTTTTCAATAATTCATGCACTTATCTATTAAGCTCTTCATTCTCTATAGGTGTCAATCTATATGGTAATTTATTTGGAAAATTATCTCTAGGAACCAAATCCATACAATGACTTATACTTCTTACTAGTGGTAAACTATCAAGAATTTTTTTTGCAACAATATCCTTATACTCTTCCAATAATTTTGTAATTTCCACTGGCACTCACTCAATACTACTAGTTTCTATTATCACTTAGTAGCCATTAATGGGTACTCGATCAATACTATTTTCTGGTGCTTGGTTGCTACTAGTACAACTTGGTCCTCTAGGAATTATAGCAAAAAAATTTTGGTTCTTCTTCATTTATTTTTCAAATTGCTTCCCATTAACCATGCAACTTTTCACAATAGTACAATTAACCTCATTTGAACTCTCAATAAAAGGAAACAATGTTTATTTTTTCCCATTCACCCAAAGAGTATATTGATTCAATCTTCCATCATGTATAGAATATCTATCATACTACCAAGGTCTACCCAAAAAAATATGACAATAATCCATAGGCATAATATCACAGAGGACTTTGTCAAAATAATGTCTAGTTTTGAACTTCACAACACATTGCTCACTTACCAATATATTATGTTCATCCTTGATCCCTGAAACATGATAGGATTTTGGATGTTTTAGCCTCTAAAACTATAACTTTTTAACCAACTCTTTGGATGCCAAATTTGTAGAACTTCCACTATCAATGATCACTTTGTAACATTTTCTAGTCATCTTACATTTGGTCTTGAAAAGACTTCTCCTTAAAACAAGTTCCTCATCACTTCCCTTATTACATAAGGTTCTTCTTAGTATCAGATTTTCTCTAGCCTTAGGTCCACTTAATGAACCCTCAATATCTCCTTGAATTAGAACATTTCTATTATGTTGCCCATTTTCAGAGGATCTATATTCAAAGGATCTATGCCCTTCTTTACCACATCTAAAATAATTACCATGAAAATCACCTCTAGAATAAGAATCACTTTCTTCCCCGATAAGAACTAGTTCCTCCTTGGTAGGAATTACCACCTTTCCATTCAATCTTGTTCTTGTCATCACTTTTCCATTCAGGTTTTCCCTTATCTTGCATAAATTGTTAGATCTGCCACCTTCTCCATGCAATCTACCTCTGCCTCTCTAGAATCTACCACCTCCACCTCTTTGTCTTTGTTCATGCTTCTTTATCAAGATCTCCTCAGCTTTCAAGGCATATTGGTATGCTTCTTCCACACTTTCCAATTTCACAAGACTTATCTCATCTTGAATTCTAGATCTCAATCCATTTAGATATTTGAAATTTTCTCAACATCATCATCCACACATCTAGATCTGATTTCCAATTTATAGAATTCCTTAGTATACTCTTTCATACTCATGTCTCTTTCTCTCAAATTCTACATCCTTCTCAATAAGCTAACTTGTTAAGTAGTAGGAAGGAATTTGTTCTCCACCTTGTTTGTCATCTTCACTCAAGTTTCGGTCTTCTCCTTTCCTCTCCTTTGTCTATTAGTTTGCAAATGCTCCCACCATGGTGAATCGTGGCCTTTCAACCTTGTAACTAAAATTTTAACTTTTGTATTATTAAGAGTATTTTCATACTCAAAGAACTTCCCCATATTAGAGATCCATTCCAACGCAACATTGATATCCAATTTTCCATTTTAAGGAACAACCTCTACAATAGGCTTTAAATGTGCTCTAGTCAATACTCTCATCTATCTTACTTCATCTTGATCTTCTTCAAGTTGTGGATTTGGGTTTGGTGCTATTGCTTCATCATCACTCACATCATCAAGATGTGTTCCTCTCCTCTGGGCTATTTCTAAAACATCTAATCTAGCTACAATTTGTCTCAATGTATCTAATATTGCATTATCATCATTTCATCTACCATGAACCATCTTTACAAATTAGGTTCTTGCTTGATCATAACCCTCTACAACCTATAGTTCAAATCTACAGATTCACAACCCAAAAACCAAATTCACTTAGGGTTCTACAAGATCCAAAATTCACAAGGAGGAACCTATGCTTTGATACCACTTGACCTAGGGAGACAAGGGAAATAACCATGGCCAAGGGCACACCCAGCTATCCAAGTCACTAGACAAAGTGAATACAGTAGAAAACAACACAAAGAACAACCACCAAAGGAGATGGGAGAACACAATATCTTATAGATTCATCAAATTATCAAAATACATGCCTAGCTATGAGGCCTTTTGGGTTACAACTAGAATACATTAATCATCAATGATAAAACTTTGCATTTAAACTCTATTTCGACCTCCTTGATTTGTCTTCTATCTCTACTACTACTCTGCGCTAGACTCTATCCTAGAACCTCTTTAAATACATGCATAGCCACAAGTTGGCCTATTGCAAAAACCAACTAATTAAACCCTTATATTTAATGCATAACCAAGCCACAAGTCAGCTCTCAAAAAATACCTATCACCAAATTAAATGCAAAGGTTAGCTTGAATAGGAAACTGCATATAGATAACTTGGCAAAAGACTCCAATAAAATGTTGCAACTCAGAAAACATAGGAACACTCAACATCCAAGGTGAGCTCAACAACTACTAGAGAACTCAAAAACCAAAGGATAAATTAGCAACTAAAGGTGAGGTTGGTAACAAAAGAGTAGCTTGGCAACCAAAGGACAACTTTGGCAAAACTACAACCTTGACAAACATAGAGAACTCAACAATCCAAGACATTGCAACTTGACAACAACTAACAAGGAAAACATGTAGGATAGATATGCAACCTAGGATGCTTCTGTATCAACCTTGTACAAACATATGTACATCAACATTGAGTACCAATAGAATGGTTTTACAACTTTAGCCTTATTTGTGCCTATTAATCCGTCATGGATTTTTTTTGCTAAATATGTAGAAAAATAAAAAATTGAGCTCACGCCATATTGTAGTGTCTAAGAAATGATAAAAACATTGGATACTTGGATGTGATCCTATTCATCTACTCCAAATATTTTTTAGAGAAAAAAAAATATTGCTTGAGCACTAAGATTAAAATATTTCCTTAACAATGGCTTTGGGGTATTGGCAATCATCAATGGTAATTGACCTATTTTAACAAAGTGTTCCTATAGTGGCACTCTCCTTAGGTACACCCTCTATGCATCATATCTTGCTTGCAAATCCTCCATATCAAATTTCTTATGTATTGCATGATTAGGGTTTAACCTAAAAACTTCCCCAATCAGTTCTGGTGAAACCCTAAAGAGATTATCTCCATTATGATTCTTGACCATCCTTGACACTAGGTCATATCTCTTTTCTATCATGGCCAATAAATCACCATCGAAGAAAACACCTGCGACAACTAGCTTACCAATTTCAAACTCCCATACATTGTTTAGATGAGTATCGAGTTTTCTCTCCAAAAAGCATTTGCAAAAAAGCTCAAAACTACTATAAGATGTTTGGGCATCTCTTAACCAATTGGCCTTCTCATAGAAACCATCATTGACTAGTAATTTAGGAGCTTTTAGGCACTAGTTCTTTTCCATTGGAAGACTCATTAGTTGATCATGCTAATTGTTCCAAAAAATCATCATGCACAACTCTCAACTGGTAATCTACCTTTCTTAAAAAATCCCTTTATGGAGGCATTTTATCTATATTATCTCAATTACAACTACAAATTCTTGACTAGCCAAAGATTTTCAATACTCACCCAAACAAACTTGTTTTCTCTAGTGAGAATTTTGTCTGCAATAATTTGTGGCTTCGAGGAAATGCAATTTGAAATTCTAAATATTTTTGCACTCAATAATGAGAGGAATCATAAATTTTATGGAAAATGGCATCACACAAACTTAAATTGATCAGAATTAATGTTGTAACTATTTTATTTCAAGAAGCACAATAAAATTTGAAACTTAACCATCGATTTATGCCAAATCGGATGATTCTTTTTAAAACTTTAAAAAGCTACATTACCATTTATAGATGCTAGACACGTGTCAATGCATCGCTTCCCCATTTTGGTTAAATTTTGATCATCTTCAAAATTTGGGGAAGTGATGATCATTGATCATCATTTGATTGATGATCCTGAGTGATTCTAACTATTACTATGTTCACATAAAAGACATTGAACCCACTGATCCAACTCAGCATCCACCTTTTCTTACACATTGTATTTTTGGCAAATCAAAACAAAAAATTTAGCATATTATCCAACTTATGGTCATCTAGAAAATCGTGACACAACTGAACCCACTAAGTCCACGTGTCACAACCTCACTTCTCCACTTTGGTTAAATTGTGTGCACTTTCAAAATATAGAGAAGCGATGGTAGTCAATCATCATTTGATCAATGGTTCTACAAAATTGACACTCCACTGTCCTAGTCAGCAACCTTCAACCAATAAGAAGACACCAATCTATCACCTACTCTGACAATTTTCCTTTTACAACCCACATACTAAACTTGGTCCCACTTTGTCCACATGGCAGCTTCTCGCTTGCCCACTTTCATTAAACCCCACCCATCTTGTGAATTTGGGGAAGTGATGACTGTCAGTCATCATTTGATCAATGATTGGGAACTTGTATGATATACACTACTTTAAAACTAAGGAAAAGGGACCCACACTTCCACGTGTCAAAACCTAACATCCCCACTTTGTTCAAACCTTGTACAACTTCAAAATGTGGGGATATGACCATCGTTTATCTTAACATGATCGATGCTCAATGAAATAAACTCTCCAAGGGTTAGGAGTTTTGATATGAGCACATAAATCATTTAAGTCTGTGACCTGGTGATCAAGTTGATCATATAGTCAAATTTTATCAAAAGACAACAACATTTTATAGCTTGACCTGGAAAAGTAGTGAAGTTTCCTTGGTCACTAAGTCACATTAGTTAAGTACTCAACTCCCTTTTAGCCATGACTAAGCGAAATAGTTAGTAAAGCCTCATTCACATGGTCACATGAATGAGAGAAGTATAATGAACCTTTACAAAAATTGGGCAAACTGTTGTGTTCACACAGTTAGGGCCTCAGAAGACAAAGACTAAAAAATAACCATGATTATGTGAAACTAGTTAGAAGAACATAAAGAACTTTATTCACATAGTTTCAGGGGTGAACAGATGGTTAGGAGATTTGAACAACTCATTGGAGAGAAAATTGAACATCTTGGATTTTAGTGTGGAGTGTTCATCACCACTGTAAAATTGGAAGAAGGAAACCTAATAGAACCTCCCATGCCTAGCCTAGAATTGACTGTGGTTGATTTCAAAGGAAAAAAGCTAGATCCTATAATAGAATAGGTCGACCATAAATTCTTATTTGATGGTAGTTTTATAAAGTCAAGGGTCTTTTCCCAATTTGCATGGAGAATAAATATTGAAAACTTTGAGGAAAGATGCAGTAAAAGGAAAGTTGAGAAACTAGAAAAAGAATATGCAGCCATACAAGATTTAACCAAGGAAGAAATGATGCAAGAATTTAGTAGTGTGACTCCTGAAGAGGGTTGACAAATAATCAAATTAGCTAAAGTTTTACTTCCTCCAAATTGGGACATTATAGATGCAATGCTATTTAATATTGTTAAAAAGAAGTTAAGAACTAAGGAGAAAAATAAAAGGGCACTCAGTGGTGCTAAATATAGTGAAGACCATGTTGCCTTAGTTATTTTCTCCTTAAAAAGAGGATCTAGAGCTAGTTATTCTCAAAATAATGATTCTGAATTAATGGGGAACTTGATTGTTAAAACAGTAGAGGATACTTCAAATGAAGAGGCAATAGAATTAAATGTTGCAACAACCACTCTTACCTTAGCCATTTCCAAGAAAGAGAAAAGGTTTATACAAGAGCTATAGGAGAAATATTAACAAGTTCTAGATGTTTAAAATAAGGAAGTCCAAAAGCGGATCAACCTCGAAAATAAAATGACAGGACATAAAGGATAGTCTAGATGACACACTTTTTAATAGGTGGATGGAAGGATATTCCTCAATGAATCAGTTGTTACTAGAAGAAGTTGAAGAGATGGATGTGGAATAGGATGAGGTACAAATAATTAACACCAATTCAAATAGAAGAAAGAAAAAGGGAGCAACCAACTATAATAGTTGACAGGGCTACTCAAATTGGTGATGTGGCACAAGAACAACTAATTACAATAGTGGATGTGGCTATTTAATAATCTACCAAAATTTTAACTAGAATATGAATATGTATTTTAAGAGTAATTTTGTCAAACAATTCTTACACAACCAGCCTGGGATTGAGTGCACTGTAGAATAATCTTAATTTGAATCTGACTCATTAATTAGAGTAGAACATTAAACTTACAACTTAGCTCTCATAAATTGTTAGAGCTTATTTAGAGTTTAGGCATTTCAAATTTACCAATCACCAAGTAAATAAAATGAGCTATGTGACCAACTTGGACCAAGGAAAAAGTACAGATATTTGAATATAAAATCATGAGCACAATATAATGGTAAATACTTACGTATTTTGAACCCACAAAAACTTCCCACATTACAATTGGTTCACTGTTATTGTTCTTATTAAGGTGTATAGTAGCTATGAGTTGGAGAAGATTACTACCCATAATTGACTCACACCCTGACCACACTACTTGCCTTACTACTGGTGAACCAATATTGGAAATGGTTTGATGTTAAACTACGTATTCATAAGGGTATCAGCACTCTCTTAATGAAAAGATTTAATTATGCAAATGTCCTCATCTTGTGCAAAAATTCTGAATGCTACATTTTCTACACTAAATACTCTGCCAAGATGTGATTTAGAACACTTGCAACATCCACAGTTTCAATGTGTGTCTTTCCCAAATTGGCTACAAAGACTAGTGTGTGTTCTCATTGAATAACAAGCATTCTGACTGTATAATAGATATTACTCTAACTAGGAAAGAAGCTCCCAAAACCACCAATGCAGGTATGCTAAGAAAATGTGTGGCAATTTCTAGTGATGCTAACCAAGATAAAATGATACAGTGGCTACTCTACAGTAAGGTTTCTCTTGGTTACTATGCATAGGTCCACTTCTTCAAAATAATGAACTAATAACTAAAATCTTAGATTGCAAGAACATTCAGATTATGAAATGATCAACTGGCTCGAATTTCCTTCCTTACCTCCCATATCTTGTTTTCACTGAAATCTAACTGCTTGTCAATTCTTCTGCCCAGCCTATATAGTACTAATTAGAAGGAAGATTTGGGTGACGTCCAACTCCCTTAGAAACTTCAAACTTGAGGGTTTTCATCCTCAAGATTCAACCAGTCACATTTAAGCAACCAGAACTCACAATATTTCTTTTATAAATTTTTGTGTGTTTGTTAATCCCAATACAAGCTCTCATTTATTGCCTGGAAGTGAGGGAAAACACAAGTAAGGAATGTGGGATTAAAACTTCATTTTCATCCTATCACTTAAAGCCATTTTATAAAGTAAATAGATTTATAACATTAAAATGACTTAATTCCACACACTTTAATAAAGTTCTAGAGTAAATTAAATTAAATTTCCATTGTGATTGGTAGGCACCCTGTTAGATAATGTCATTAATCTATCTAGATGTGGAGATGGATTAAATTGGTGCCCAAAATACTAGTGCTGAGAAGGGGACATGATAGTCCTCCCTTCCCAAGATTGCTTGCCCTCAAGAAATCTCAATGTTGGATGTTGCAATATAGATTCACCTTCCCAAGTGGCATCTTGATATGGTTATAAGTCTTTCCATCAGACTAAACATTCCCTAATAGTTTTATTACACAACCTCCTCTCTCACATTTCAATCACTTCCTCTGGCACAAAAATAAGCTTACCCACTTCATCAAGTAGGGGCAAACTCTCTGAGGGTACAATCTACTAGCCCACAGCCTTCTTGAGGCATGAACTATGAAAAACATTGTGGATTCAGCTGTTTCCTAGCAAAATCCAATTCATAAGCGACCTCTCCTACCCTCCTGGTGATATAATAAGGTCCATAAAATCTAGGCTTAAGTTTCTCTGACCCATTTTTCTTCAAGGAACTCTATCTATATGGTTGTAGATGAAGAAAAACTCTATCACCCATCACAAAACTTTTCTTAGTGTGAAGTCAAACAGTATATAATTTCTATTGATTTTGTGCCTACTAAATATTATCCTTGAGAGCTCCGAGGATATCCTATTGGTCCATAATCCAATCTTTGGCCAGAGGTTCCTAGCTATTTAGTAATGCCAAATCTATAAAAGAAAGGACCTCATAACCATAAAGGGTATAGAAGGGGGTCATCCAAATGGATATATGGTAGGTGGTGTTGTAACAATACTCCCCCAAATACAACCACTTAACCCATGCTCTCTGTTTCCCTGCAATGTAGTTCCTCAAGTACCCTTCCACCCACTTATTCACTATTTTAGTTGTGATAGCTAGTGCTGGTAGTCAACTCTATACCTATCAATTTGAAAATTTCCTGCCAAAAGGTACTGAGAAACCTACTATCTTTGTTACTTATAATAGTCCTAGGTAATCCATGGAGCTGGAAAACCTCTCAAAAAAATAGCTCAGCTACATAAGAGGCTAATCAGTTTGTGGCTATCACAAAGAAGTGTGCATACTTGGTCAATCTATCCACCATTGCAAAGATGCAGTCCCTACCCTGGACCTTGGCAACCCAATAATAAAATCCATGTAGATACTCTCCCACCTTTGGGTTGGAATAGGGAGAGGTTGAAGTAATCCTATAGGAAAACCCTATTCAAACTTGTTTTGCTGACAAGTTTGGCACTCTCTAACATGCTACAATACATCATCCTTAACTCCCTTCTAAGAGAATCTCTCCTTGATCTACCTATAGGTTTTAAAAAACCTTGGGTGCCCTATTGATGGTGCATCATGTATAGTGTGCATAATGTTCCCCTTTAGTTTAGATTTAGCTACTAGGTAGATTTTGTTTTTGTAATATATAAAATCATTCATTACCTTGTACTACTCATCCTAAAGTATACCATCCAAAATCTAAAAAGCATGAACACTTTTGGAATACTCCACTAATAACTAGGACCTCCAATCTTTTGAAATCTCTAAAATGGCATAACATGCTAGCACTAGGGGTTGTCGAGAAAGAGTGTCAACAACTATATTATTTTTCCCTTTGACATATTCGATTTCAAAATCGTAAGCTTGTATCTTGTTGACCCATTTCTGCTGCCTTTCATTCAACTCCTTTTGTTCTAGGAAGTAATGTAAATTGTTATGATCCATCTTAACTATAAATTTACTTCCCACCGAGTACTATCTAAATTTGGCTAAGGCATTTATTATAGCCAGCATCTCCTTATCATAGGTGGAATATAACAACTCACTGCCCCTAAGTTTCCTACTCTCAAAAGTAATGGGATGATGGTCCTATATCAATACTACCCCTATTTTGCTTCTTGAAGAATGACACTCTAAAACAAAGGGCCTATAAAAATTAGAAAGTGCTAGCACTAGACAAGAACTCATTGCTTGTTTCAGTTTATCAAATGCTACCTTAGCATCCTTTGTCCAACTAAATGCCCCTTTATGCGTCAAATCAGTAAGGGGTGCTGCTAGCTATGGAAAAACCCTTGGTGAATTGTCAATAATAGGAAGAAAGACCAAGAAAAACTTGTAACTTAGATACATCCCTCGATGGTGGCCAATCTAGAATTGCCTGTATCTTGTCCTGATGCACCTTAACCCCCTCAGCACCAATCACATGTCCCAAATAGAGAATCTTGGTAAGCCCAAATTTGCATTAAGACTCTTTTGCAAATAATAAATGCTCCTCCATGAGACTAAGGACCTCATCTAAATGTTGCAAATGTTCTTCACAAGTCCTGCTGAAGATTAAAATATCATCGAAGAAAACCAATACACTCTTCCTTAGTTGTTTCTTGAAAATATGGTTCATGCATGACTCAAAAGTGGTAGGTGTGTTAGTGAGCCCAAATGGCATCAACAAAAACTTTTAGTGTTCGAAGTGGCATCTAAACGTTGTCTTATGCATGTCCTCCTCACGGACTCGAATTTGGTGGTATCTTGATCGAAGGTCTATCTTCAAGAAATAAACTACCCCATGAAGCTCATCCACTAACTCATCAATGTGGGGAATCAGATACCCATTCTTAATGGTCCTCATGTTTAGTGCATAGTAGTCTATACACATCCAAAGGGTGTTTTCCTTCTTCTTAACCAACACCACTAAAGAGGCAAAGGGGCTAGAGTTGGATCTAATATGCCCCATATCTAAAAGCTCCTTTATCATCTTCTCTATTTCTTCATTTTAGTGCCTAGGGTGATGATAAGGGGTAGTAATAATAGGTTTGGCTACCTCCTCAAGCTCAATAATATGCTCAAACCCTCTATCTGGTGGGATTCCTAGAGGTATATCCTCAAACACTCTCTTGTGCTTATCTATAACTATTTGAATGTCATAATGATATCGCTGCCCTAGGTCTTGTGTTTCCTTGAGGAAATGAAACACTGTGTAGCCCACTCTATATCATCATGTCTCAAAATGGCCTCCATCCTGTGACTTGTAATTAATCTAAGTCCACTACTGGGTATGGCTTTGAGGACTACTAACTAATCACCCTGTAAGAACCCCAACTGCATAGTCTCATGATCAAAAGTGTACCTATGGAGAGTCCTTAACCACTGTCTACCAAAAATGGCTTCGTACCCATCCAAGTCAACAATGTAGAAATAAATCTCTAAAAGATAATCATCAAACTGTATCTAAAGACTAGCTACCTTCCCTGTACACCCCAAAACTTCATTGCTTGCTACCTTCATGTCAAACTCATGAATGTCAACTATCGACAAACCTCTCCTAGATACCATCCATGTGTTGATGAAATTATGTGAAGCTCTTGTATCCAAAAGGCATACAATGTGCTACCCCTTAACCACACCCCTCACTCTAAAAGGGTGACATGCCATATCACTAGAAAGATGGCTATAACTGGAGGTTGTTCCATGATGATTTTCTTCTTCTTATCTTTTAGGGGTTGCTCTTCAACTTATTCCTCCTCATTGTCCTCAACCTCTTCACCTTCCTGCTGCTCCCCTTCATCCTTGGAAAGAACCTCAACATAATGTATCTTTCCTTTCCCAAGGCATTTCTGATCTAGGGTCCAAGGCTCCCAACAAGTAAAGCATGATTTCTTCCTTCTGAGTTCATTCCATGTTTTAAAATCCAACCAGGGAGGAATGGTTTTTTGCTAGTTTTTATTTCCTTGGCTCAATGTAGATCCCTTGTAAGGTTTCTTTGGAGGCTTTAATATCAATGAGGGTGAATCCAAATCATGAGCTATCTTGATCGCATCATCTAGAGTGTTTGGTTTAACGACCTTAACCAAACCCCTAAATATATCCTATAAATCTTCTATGAATAGCATCACTTTCTGCTATTCTAACATATCTGGCACCATAACTGATATACACTAAAACTCATCAATGAACTTATCTAATGATCCACTCTGACGTAACTAAGCCAAATCCCTGTAATACACTTCAACATCCTTCCTGTCAAAGTGGGTGATTAGCTTAGAGCTAAAATTCTCATATGAAGTTATGAGGCCATGATTCTATGTGACTAATCCATGATGCCACCAATTGTATGTGGCTCCCTCTAGATGCATAGTCACAAATCTATTGGCTTCTGCTTTAGCCATGGGCTTAAGCGTCAAATAAGTACCTAGCTTGTGAATCCAAGCTCTAGCAGATGTCTAACCATTGCCATGAAAGGTGGGGAAAGTAAGTTTATTCATGACATGTTTTAAATCCCTATTAGGTGCTCTTAGTCTTCAATCCTACTGCTACTTGTTAGCCTCTCTTTTCTTATTTAAATATTGAATGAAGGTTAGATTTTGTTTAACTTGATCCAAAAACAAATCCCACTCATCAAATGTTGCCATAACATTATTTGGTAACAAATTTGGGGCTATAGTGGTACAATTTCTTCTTCTTTAGCATAAAAAATCTTCATTAAAGTTATGTCTATGTTATGTGTGGGGGCTCTAACTGCTCAAGGTGACCCAGCTATACTACCACCTCCACTATAATGGATAGGAGCCCTTCTGTGGACTGGAAGCAACTGATACATGGTACCTACTAATTGTTGGATAGCATTTGCAATGTTGTTTTGTCCATCTCTAATAGCTCGTAAATTATTTCAGACTTCCATGTCTTGTTCATCTTTGTTACATACCATTTGAATGTTGTTTTCCAGTTCAACCTATCCCAAATGATCAACCTGTTGAGTAATACTATCTTTTTCACCTATTTCCAAATTTATTTCCTCATCAATAGAAAAACTATCTTCAATGTCAATATCTACTAAGGAGTCTACTTCTTTTGACTGTAGATGACTGAATTTATGATGTATTCTACTCATACCTAGCTATCATTTTAGGGAGATAATGATCTGCAAAAGAATTATATTTTTTTCCCACAAGATTGCAGGTCTTGTGGCTTAGATACCACCGTAATAATCTAACAAAATTTTAACTAGAATATGAATATGCAGTTTAAGAGTAATTCCCTCAAATAGTTCTTAGACAACCAGCCTAGGATTGAGTACACTATAGAATAATCTTAATTTGAATCTGACTGATTAATCAAAGTAGAACATTAAACTTACAACTCAACTCTCAAAAATTATTAGAGCTTATTTAGAGTTCAGGCATTTCAGATTTACCAATCTCCAAGTAAATAAAATGAGCTACATGACCAACTTGGACCAAGGAAAAATTACAGATATTTAAATTTAAAATCACAACCATAGTATAATGGCAAATACTTACATGTTCTAGACCCACACAAACTTCCCACATTACAATTCGTTCATTGTTATTGTTCTTGATAAGGTGTATAGTAGCCATGAGTTGGAGGAGATTACTGCCCAGAATTGACTCACATCCAGACCACACTACCTATCTTACTACCACTGAACCAATATTAGAAATGGTTTGATGTTAAACTGCGTATTCATAAGGGTATTGGAACTCTCTTAATGAAAAGATTTAATTATGCAAATGCCCTCACCCTGTGTGAAATGCTGAATACCTACATTTGCTACACTGAATGCTCTGCCAAGACATGATTTAGAACACTCGTGGCATGCATAGTTTTAATGTCTGCCTTTCCCAAACCACCTACAAAGACTAGCATGTGTTCTCACTGAATAACAAGCATTCCAACTATATAACAAGTATTACTCTAACTAGGAAAGAAGCTCCCAAAACCACCAATGCATGTATGCTAAGAAAATGTGTGGTAGTTTCTAGTAATGCCGACCAAGATAAAATGATACAGTGACTACTCCACACTAAGGTTTCTCTTGGTTACTATGCACAAGTCCACTTCTTCAAAATAACAAACTAATAACTAGAAGCTTGGATTGCAAGAACATTCAAATTATGAAATGATCAACTAGCTCAGATTTCCTTACCTCCCATATCTCATTTTTACTAAAATCTAACTACTTACCGATTCTTTTTCCCAACATGTATAGTGTTGATTAGAAGGAAGATTGGGTTGACGTCCAACTCCCTTAGAAACTTCAGACTTGAGGGTTTTCATCCTCAAGATTAAACTAGTCACATTTAAGCAAACATAACTCACAATATTTCTTTTATAAATTCTTGTGTGTTTAGTAATCCCAATACAAGCTCTCATTTATAACCTCAAAGTGAGGGAAAACACAAGGAGCAAGGAATGTGGGATTAAAACTTCATTTTTGTCCTATAGTCACTTAAAGCCATTTTATAAAGTAAATAGCTTTATAACATAAAAATGACTTAATTCCACACACTTTAATAAAGTTCTTAAGTAAATTAAATTAAATTTCCATTAGGATTGGTAGGTACCCTATTATATAATGTCATTAATCTATCCGTATGTGGAGATAGATTAAACTAGCATCCAAAATACTAGTGCTAAGAAGGGGACATGATAGGCTACTTAAACTAATGATCTTGAAGAAAAGCAACTAGTTGTAATCAATATCCAGATATCAGAGCATTACACATCACATACAAGCCAAGTGGTCCCATAGATGGAAGAGAAACAAATACAACAAGGCCAATCATCAGATGCAGCAGATTAACAAGAAGTTGCTATAAATTTTGAAAATACAAATGGGTCTTGAAAGATAACTCTATCATATCTTGAGTTATTCCTAAGTTTATATAAGTAATGTATTATTTTAAAAGAATAATAAATCAAGGAGGAAATTCTGCAATATATATGTCTCTAAATTCTACAATATGAGAGAATGTTTAGTTTTTGTTTTTGACTAAAATGATTATCTAGGACTCATTTTTCATTTTCTCCTACCTTGGACTTCTTGTCGATGTACAGAGTCACACTAGTAAATACTTGACCTATATAATTGCCTTGCAATTAAAATTATTAGTTGTTAACCCTAAACCTCATTCTTATGAGATCCCTCTCAAATGCTCTAAAACCCTATCAATATATGGAATCAATTACTTAATTCCTTGAATTAAAAGCAACAATAAATTGACATACAATCTATCTAAGTTGCAATAAATTGCATGAACTTTTCTCACTCCATCCCAAAGTAACAAGCATGTGAAGCAGAGCCAATTTATTATTTCTCCCCATCTAAGATTAGTTATTCTTGTTCTTTCTCTTTCTTATTGGCCAAGGTAGTTTCTTTTCATTTATTTTAAAAAAATAATTCTTCTAAATTTTAAATAGCCAAACCACGCCTAATTTGATGGCCCCACAAGTAAATTTAGCTTCTAGGAAATCCTTTTCCCCTATAAATACAATTAGCGAGGTTCATGCTCTTTAATTTATTTCTCTGTTTGGATCTAATTGAAACAATCAAAATTTACTACACTACAATGGCTCACAAGGGAGAACCCTCAAAAGAGTAAGATCAATCATCTACATTTGTTTCATTTTCTACCTTCGCCTGGTTAGATATTTCCATGGATTGCTAAAAAAATGGATTATTTTTGTTGGTAACAGGAAAGGAATTACAAGAGATTTAGCACAACAATTTTAGAGTGGAAGAAGGTGGTGAATTAGTTCATTATGGATGAAGCCATTAACGATGATAACTCAATGGTTTTGCTGCACCCAGAAACCATAGAAAAGTTGTAATTGTTCTACAGTGATACAATTCTTATTAAGGTATTTTCATTGGCTCTTTTCCCTTTATGAGGTTAGGGTATTTGGGTTTGGGATTAGGCACTTACAGTTTTTAATTTATTTTTTTAACTTTTCCCTTTGATCTCTCATCAACATCATATTGCAGGGAAGGAAAAGGAGGATACAATCTATATTGTCCTAGCGGATGAGACTTGCGAAGAACCTAAGATTATAATGAACAAGGTTGTGTAGTCAAATTTAAGGTTTTTCTTGGGAGATGTCATTTCTATTCACCAATGCCCCGATGTTAGGTATGGAAAGTGTATGCATATTCTTCCCATTGATGATACCATTGAGAATACAAATGGATCTTGAATGACAATATTGTCATATCTTGAGTTATTCTTGAGTTTATATCAGCAATGTATTAGTTTCAAAGAATATTAATACCATTCTACAATTTTGAGAGCACAAATGCATCTTGAATGACAATTTTTTCATATCTTGAGTTACTCCTATGTTTATATTAGTAATGTATTAGTTTCAAAAAATATTAGTACAAGGATGAAATTCTGCAATATCTGTGTCTCTAAATTTTGTCTCTAAATTCTGCTATAGGGTGATCGATCTTAAGAAAAGAGTGTCAATAAAGGAATTCTAAAGTATAATATCAAATAACCAGTCATTTCCATCCCTAAGGTGTGATAGTCCTCATTTTCACTTTGCCAATTGTCTGAATTTTTTAAGGTGGGAGTGCCTTGATTTTTGTTATGTAGTAAAGATGATAAGTTACAACCTAAAAACCACTACTTAAAAGTGCATGAAATTTTTGTTCACTTAGTCGTGTTATCAAAGAAGATAGGAGTGATTAAGTCAGCAACTCAATAACACAGTCAGCTTAGAAGAAAATGTATGTGATCACACTGTCACAGTGATAAGAGGAAAGTGATTGAAACAAGTTGTGACATTGCAAAACCAACTAAAAGGAACTTGTTCGTATGGTCACACAATTAATAAATTTAATACATGATTAGACCATGACCATGTGATACAGTCAGATTGAAAGCAAAAACGTAAAGGGTCATGCAATCATGATGTTAAAGAAATAGCAGTAAAGATAAACTGTGAAATGATGACTAGTTTAAAAGAGCATAAAATATCCTTTCCTCACATGGTCGGGAAGCAAAAATGTTATCAGATAAGCCAAGATATGACCTGGCAAAATCTTAAGGATAAACTGTATACAATATCTTGATCACATAGTCATAGGAATAAAAACTTAAAAGTGAGAAAGGTGTGTGAAGCCATGATTTCATGGTTGCTAGTTGTATTCACATGGTTGCAAATAGTAAGTGTAAATTTTAATGAAATGAAGCAACTACTCAATTAAGGTTAAAGAGAGGTCAAATCTTTAAGGTGCCTAGTTACATAGTTAATAACCAAAAATGTTAGATAGACTATGAAATGGTGAAAAGGGTTTGAAGCTATCGTTGTCCAATCATCGATGTTTAAGTGCTAAGGTAGAAAATGACTGGGGAACGATGAACAAAGGGAGTCACTGGGTTGTGAGGATGGTTTTTAATGCAAAAATTACTATTAAGGAGCCTCATTGTGACTTAAAAGTGATGTTCTATCAAAAGTGCATAAAAAGTTAGGAAAGGCTGGTAGTACAAGTAGATTTTGGCACTTTTACAAAAATTGAGATTTTTCATGCACATTGACATAAATAGATATAAATGCTCACTCTACTATGTTTTTTTCTATATTAATTGGTTGGTTTAATGGTATTTTGAGTTATAGTCTTTTGCACAATCCAAAGATAGAACTGTGAGCACTAAGAGATTTCTAGAATTTATAGAGATTTGCAAAGCTTTTAGCAGTTTGATATTGATAGAATTTGTTTGTAAGAATTTGATTGCAGAATCATGGCACAAGAAGAAGGCAAGATAATAGCTCATATTGACATGAAAGAGTCTTCTCAAGCTACTAAACAAGCAAAACCAAAGTTGGCAACCCTATATGCAGAGGAGTGGGTATATTTCCTTCCAAGGTCTTATCATGTTCAAACCTTGAATGCACATGTTTTTAGAGATGCATACCCTTTTTGTAGAGATGCCACTATACCTGATATGAATGGAAATGAGTTTTTATGGTATTTCTATCAGAATAGGTTTGAAAAGTCACCAATTTGCAACCTGTGGCTTAAGAATATGGAAAAATTGATAATGCCAGAAGCAATAGTGGATGTCAATATGATAAAGGAAATGATCAAATCCTACAATCCAAAAACTAAAGCTTTCTATAGGAAGGATATGAGTATCTAATACAGACTGGATAGGGAGACTTTCATTGAGATCTTTGACCTAGGAGGACCTATGACAAAGGTAATTGAAAAGGAGAAGATGAATGGAACATTCAAAAGTTATAAGAGTTTCTTTACTAGAAGAGTCATAAAGAGGCACATTCCCAAATAAAAGCTAGAGAAGGGTGAGATGCTAAAGAAGGTAGGAGACCTGGTGCCACTTGAGTTGTTCTACAAATATTTTAAGTACACCATTTTTGATATAAATAAGGTGATAGGAATTAAAGGCAAAAATAATGCCCCAAGCTACATATATATCATTGCTTTGGATATTCAAGATCCAAATCATAATGTTGGGTATGATTTTGTTATATCATTAATAGCACACATGATAAAATTGTTGTGACCGAGAATGGAGAACTTGGGAACTTCAGATTATTTCATTACTTGTTGCTAGTGCACATCATTATATACAAGAACATAGGGCATATCAGTCTAGACTTCATTGAAGCCACTGAAGAGAATGGAGAAAACTTGCTTGTGCAAATGTGGACTCGCTTTTGGAAAAGGTTATATCAATATGCCAATGCTATTTCTTTTTACAATGATTTTATTTTTCCTATTACAAACATGTTAGTAGATATTATTGAAAGAGTACCTAGAGGGGTAAGGATGCTAATAAGACCATCTTCTTTCCCAAATGGGGATAGGTTACTAAGTGATTATTGGGATATTTTGTTTCTCTTTGAAAAAAAATCAATTATAAGGGTTTTTGGGTGTCCACAACCCTATTACCAAAATATATCCCTAAAAGGTTAGGCCAATTAGAATTCTTTTGGCAATTGTTGACGATGAATAAATAATATTTAGGTCCTACTATTAACAAAGGCTCTTTTGTAGCAAGGAATACAAAGGGAAGTGATTTTGTAATAGAAATAAATGTTATAGAAGAGATAAATCAGTGCATGGAAGAGTTCAAGCTTCCCTCAACCCCTGCTAAGACCTATGATCCAAATGATTTGGTGAGGCATGATCTTAAATAAATGAGAAAGTACACCCTCCCTAGCAACAAGCCAAATTGGGAAGAGGACTGCATAATGAATTGTTTAGAAACAAAGGTTTATAGGGATAGAATACAAAGATGGAGTAAGATAATAAAAATTGAAAAAGCGATGAAGGAAGTTGATCCATCATTTCAAGGTTTCTATCATGAGGAAACATACCTAGACATATATAATAGGTGCCTTGACATTTTTGACCAAATAATGGAATATGTGCATGTTGAAATCAGAGTTAGGGTAGAGCCTCAATCCGCTCAATAGGGGGATGTCATAACCATTGAGGTTGATATGATCAACCAGAAAGTTCCTCACTGGCACAAGGGAGGAGAAACAAAAAATGATTGAGATCTTTGACAAGGTCAGAGGAAAGGCACCTCAAATTTTGCCTAAGGGATCCAAAAGTTTTGATAGCATAAGCCACAATTTCTTGCCAAAGCAAGCTGGAGAAAATGAGAGGATCCCCAATAAAATTGAATTATAGATTCAGATGCTAGATGAGAGAATCATTCAAGCTCAAGAGTTCATGAAGGATGATTAATTCATCAAGTTAGATGAATTCAAGAAATTCTTATACAAGGTAAAGCAAAGTGAGCTTACTTTACAAATGTAACAAGGAGATTCCCCTAAGAAGACTACAAAGCTAGTACAAAGGTTTCAAGAATATGATCCTAGTAGTGAGGTCCTAATAGTAGAAGAAGCCAGAGAGCTTGTAATAAGAAGTGGGATGCTTCTCTTTCTAGGATGGGAGCTGAGTTCATCTTTCATGCTAGACCAAATTGGAAGACAAGATAAGCATGTCTCTTCTAAAGAGATCAATATTGCTAGTTAGTTGCAAGAGTTTGGATTCAACATTGATAGTAAGATAATGGCTATATGGAGCATGGGTCCTGAGGGAAACAAGCCAACCCTCATGGAGATAAAGGATTCCTCCTAGGGAAATGTAATATTTTGGAATGTCACTACTATATCCAATGATCAAATCCATAATCTATAGAACACAACATCATTGATGGAGAATAGCAAAATAGATATGTTAGAAGAACAACTGTATTAGACATACATCATATCCATTGATGCTAGGAAGAAGTATGAGGAAGAACTAAAGAGGACTTCTATCCTAGAATAGAGGGTGGCTACATTAGAAGAAGAGACAAGAAGCCTTAGAATTGTTACAAGGCCTATCACAAAGGTGAGAGACCAGGAAGCCCAAACAAAAGTTGATACAACAAATGTAGAAGAGGGTTAGTAGATGGATATAGATGAATGGGATGGTGCCAAGGAGGTAAAGATCAAGACAATTAAGAGCTTGATGATGCACAAGATAGGTTCCCTACAAATTGTATCACAAAATGTGCATAGTAGCTACATTTCTCTCAAGGAGCTAAATTCCAATGTTTAGAAGTATTAGCCCTTATATCCCCTTTATTCACAACATGGGGACCATATACAAAATTCTTTGATAGCTTGGTACCCCTGTTACCCCAAAAGAAGGAACTACCGAAGGCGGTAATTATAAACGGAAGAAAAATGATTAACTAGGTGAAATAATTGCATGGTTTTTTTTAAGGAAAAATGAAATTAATACAAGGTAAGATGAAGAAAATTTCCATAGGGATTCCAATTATTATTCCTACTATTCCAAATGCTAATGGTGTTATAAAGGAATGGCAAGAGTGGTCTTCCTCTTTTGAGGATATTTTGAGACATCCATGGTTTGTGGCCTATTGCAATAATGAGATAGATGTAGTAGTTTTCTATAACATGATTGATTTTCTATTTAGAATTGAGTTAGACATGAGCAATGTTACTGGAGAGTTGAAAGTAATAACTGATACTAAATGGAATAAATACCTTGAAGAGTTGGATGTGGTTAGGGATGCCACATGGCCAAATGTGGATACGGATATTGCCATATGAGAAGTCATTTCTGATATAAACTCTATACCATCTATTAACAATGACTAGGAAATGCAAGAATACAGTTTGAGGTAGAGGAAACAAGAGAAAGGAGAGTAAAGTAACAAGAGCATGAAGACTAACAAAATTTGCAAGGATAGTTGTTGAAAGTGCCACCTACTAGTTTTGTAACTGCAACCAAATTTTTGATTAAGTACAAAGAATATTTGTCATGTAACAAAAGCCTTTGACATCTATCCTCCCATATGAAGCTTGTTGCAATCCTCTATATAAGAATTTCCAAGATGTGGAGTCAGGGTCCAAAGTTTGTATAATTTAGTGCTTTTTCTATTCACAATTGGTCCAAATTTTGTCAATCATATGTTGTATTCAACTTTGTAAATCTAAGAATACAGTGAACATTGAATTATTTAGCTATAGATCATTATTAGTCTATATGTACTTCATTTATGCTATTACTATTTATAGTCCTGCATTCTAAGTATTGGAAATCATGGGATGGATTTTTCAATACAACCCTACTTTTCTCAATGGTTATTTTCTTCTAATAGTTTTTTTTAATAGGGAGATAAGGATGCTTACCTAAGGGATATAAAAAGGATTGAGAAATATTCTTTAGAGAAAATAATCAAAACTACCATATTTGTACTTATTTTATGTGGATCTTGTATTTGTACCAACTACAAATAAAATGAAACAATCAAATAGAGTAAAATTCATACCGACCTGCTCATCAAAATTTAATGTAGTGGTTGAACAGTACTATATTTGTACTTTTTTATGTGGATCTTGTATTTGCACCAACTATAAATAAAATGAAACCCTAATCAAAACAATCAAACAAAGTAAAATTCATGGTCATCTACTCATTGTTATTGTCATTTGATTACTGCCAACAACCACATCTTGCATGTAAAATTGTTGTTTTAGTGTTATCCCTAGATCTAGCTGAAGACCCAAAATGAGGCAAGTGGTAAAGTTGTTGAAATAAATTGATTAATTAATGAAGGTATGTTAATTTGAGCTTCACTTGGTTTCAAGAATACTTTAATATTCTCTACTTAACAAGGCCAACCATGTGAAGGTGGAAGTCCATCTGGCCTCACCCCCCCTCCCCCTAACATTAATCTAAACTCTCCATTATCATCTAATTACATACTTCATTCATTCATTCATTCATCCATTTATGAACTATAACATTCAATCAATACAATCACATAACATTCATTAATATGATATAAAATTCATTAATACACAATACTAATCAAGACTTCATAAACACAATAATATTCATTAATATGACATAAAAATAAATATTAATATGCAACATGTTAGTGTAGTTTTTATTTCCTAGTAGGTTATTTATTTTTCCCTATTTTGCGAGGTTTTTCCTACACTTTTAATAATCTTGCTTAGGTTAATAAAGCATGTCTTATTAGGTGAATGGTTGCGAGGTGTCACCTTCCTACATATGAGCATCCATTAACTATCTTGAGAAGATACTTTTCTATCTTTAGTCTAATAGATGGTTACTCCTCATTGGTTGGTGTTGCCACCTACTCCCTCTTCCTAGCCTATATAAGCTTGCTACCTAGCTTGTATTTGCATCTCTTGCTTATGCATCCTCTTAATGCTATTTTGCTTCTAGCATTTACATTACTCGCTTTGAGACTAACTTTGTGTTGCTATTTTGATTTTGTATCATTTGCATTCATAGTTTAGATATCTATTCTTTGCACTAGCTTTTTGAGTTACTAATTTTTTAAGATTCTAACATGGTATCAGAGCTTTTCTATGTGCAAGAGTATATTTTAGTTTCCTTATTTGAGGGATTCAGGGGGGGCTAATAAATCTTATTGTAAGATTTTGAAAAACCCAGTATGTTCTTCTCTCGCATCTTCGGATGATCTTAAGAATCAAAAAAATTTGACAAAAATGTTTTTAATCTCTAAGTGATTGCAACATTTCTAGTTATACTGGCAACATTTTTGGTTGTTCCAATGTGTCCAACTGGCTTGAGAAAGTCAAATTTGACTTTCATTTCACTAAGATCAAAGATCATCATACAAGTTGCAAAATTGGAGTTTCAATCTCAAATCTAACAACCAACTTGCATATTTGGTGTTTTCAATCAATATTGCAGGTTCCAACATGCCATTAATTGACTTATGTAGCTAATTCAATCTTTTCATGATGTCTTTTGGTTGCTAGGGTCATTTTTTGGTTGTTGGGGATATTTTTTATTGTTAAAGGCATTTGATTTACACTACAACTATATCTTCTATACATCAACAAGAAAAATGCTTTCTGGGTTTTATTCGCAGACCCGAAAAACCATCTGAGTATCTTTTAGTTTTTGCATGCAATTTGTATATTTTGCAAAATCAAGTGCAGAAAGCTACAGCCATACCCCTCTCCATTGGCAGACGCAATTTTGAATGCATTTTTCAAATGCCTTGGTGTTGCTTATACAGACTCCAATTTTAATGATTCTTCTTATGACCTTGGCTTTTTTTTGTGCTCTATCCACTAGTACAGTCATTTTTTGATTTTCATACATAAGTTTTTCAAAATTTGCAAATTCTCGACAATGACTTTGCACAGTTCTCATTTTGGAAACTTTGGAGGATCATAACTTTCTCATACGACCTCGTATAGAGGTGATTCTTTTTTTGAAAGTGCATGATTTTTCGAGTAGATCACAGTGGTGCTAGTTTTTTCCATGAGTATTGTGCCCAAGTTTCACTTTCAGCATATGCTCTTCATGAGGGTTTTTGTAATGCATTGAAATCAAGACCACTTAGTATTTCTTGCTAGTGGTAGTTGTAAATACACTAAAATAAAGTTCCAAATCATATTTCTTTGGGGGGGTTCCTTAATTGAGTAAAAAGGGGGGGCATTGTCATGGCTAGGTTCTCTTCTTTTTAGCATTTCTTCATCATGGGTCAAACAAATATGCCCATCCTAACTCCATACAATTACTTTGAGTGGAAATCACACATGACAATTCACTTAAGGAAAGCTGGATTAAATAGTTTTAACTATGGGACTTGAAACTGAACCTGATAAAGATGAAGATAAGCCTAAGTGGTTTAACAATTGTGATGAGGCATATGGAACATTGTGTTTGTCTATTTCTCCTAATGTGTTATTTCACATTGAGTCTTTGGATACACCAAATGAAATATGGACAAAGCTAGAAACACTATTTGGCACACAAGATTCAATGAGGGGTCATATATTGGAAAATAAACTAATTAGTTTAAGTCCAGGCAATTTCAACATAATTCATGATTTCTTTACCAAATTAAAATCACTAAGGCTATAGTTAAAACAATGTGAAATTGAAAAGAAAGATGAACAACTGATTCTCAATATTCTCTCTAAGCTAACTTTAGAATATTCTATGGTTGTCTCTACCTTCTATGCTACTAAGGGTGCACTTGGTACTCAATTCACCATTCCATCTTTAGATGATTTTGCTATCAATCTCACTTGAGAATAGGACAAGCTAATCTAGATGGGCACTCTTAAGTCCTCTAAGTCACATGCTTTGGCTACCAACCAAGGCACAAAAGAACAAAAAGGACAAAGTAGTAACAACAATAGTAAGGATGAGAAACAAAATAATAGCGAGGAAAAGAAAGATCAGATACTGGTTGCTTCAAAATAAACTATTGATACCCCATCTTCTAAGGGCAATAAGCCTAAGAAAGAAAAGGTCAAATGTGCCTATTGTAAAAGACTCGGTCATGATGAACATAAATGTTTGAAGAAACAAATTGATCACTTGACATACATTCTTGAGAAGAATAATATTAGTGTTCCTGAGTCTATCAAACAAAGTTCTAATGAAGGGTCTAACAAGGCAAAAGAAAATAGCAAGGGGAAAGGAAAGGGCAAGGCTCTTGTTGCAGTTGCTTCCTCACCATCCACTTGATTTCTTGATTTAGGTGCTTTACACCACATACCTTCATCTAACGAAGAACTTGCATCCTTGGAGTCATGTACTATGCCTTCTATTTTGATGGGTGATGACACTCTTGTTGAGGTGTGTGGGAGAGATTCTATTGATGTAGGGGATGGCACATTCCATAATGTTCTTTGTGTACCCTCATTATCAACTAATCTCCTATTAGTATACTAGATCACTCACACAGGTTCAGGCAAGTGAGTTGAGTTCACTCCTGATTCAGTGGAGATACGTGAGTTGCACAGCGATTCTATAGTTGCAGTTGGGAGAGCATATCATTAGTCACAACTCTATCTATTCTCTCACTTTTTTCCTAATCCTCCTTCATCTATTTTTCTCACTCACTCTAATGATGTGAGTAAATTATGGCATGAGTAGTTTTACCATCTTAAGAAAAAGTTTGACAAAAGTAAGGCATGGAGAGCTTCACAGATACTAGTGTTAGTTCACAATGATTTGGCTAGTCCATTTCAACATACTTTTTCTAGCAGGGCCCAATATGTCCTCACATTAATTGATGACCTTTCTCAATATACTTGGGTGTACTTTCTCAAATAGAAGTTAGAGGTATTTGATCATTTTCAAGACTTCAAAATTTTTGTAGAAAAGCAATCTGGGAAAGCCATCAAATTTTTACGCACAAAAAATGATGGTGAGTATGTCAACCATTAGTTTGAAAGATTTTTCACTTCAAAGGGGATTGATTTACAACATTCAGTTCCATACAATCCTCAGTAGAACGGTGTTGTAGAACAGAAGAATAGATCCTTGAAGAAAATGGAAAACTGTATGATTCACTCTAGATCTCTTGCACCATAGTATTGGGCAGAGGCCATTAATTGTGCTTGTTATATTCAAAACCATGTTCCTCATCGAGCCTTGAAGGCAGTTACTCCTTTTGAAGCTTGGAGTGGTCAAAAACCATCAGTTAAGCACTTTCAATTTTTTGGCTCTCCTACATGGACCCACATTCCTGCAGAGAAACATAAGGCCTTGGATCCACAAAGCAGACCTTGCATATTTGTAGGTTATCCTGATGGTGTGAAGGGTTGTTGGTTGCTCCACCATACTACACATTATTTATTTATTAAGAGGAGTGTTCAGCTTGAGGAGGGATCTTCAAGCTCACTTTCTATCACTTCTCCAACTCCTTCTACTTTGACATTGGAGTCACTTGGAATACATGACAGATTTTCTGATGAGTTAGATTCACTTAAACAGTCTTCTACCTCCATTTCCAATGTAGAGAGTGATTCAGAGAACTCACCTCCTTCCTCTCCTAGTCATCATTTAGAGGTTAATGATTCTCCTCCAGATTCTCCATCTTCTGGTGCACTTTGTGCTAGGCAGACCTTGCAGTCCGCAGGTGATTGGGTTAGGGATCTATCAGACACCAGGTGGACTCATTCACAATTCTAGGATGCTCCACAAGTCTTCATTACTACTGGCTCATATCTATAGTCCATTCATTAGGCTTCTGGTATTCCCAAATGGGATACAACTATGTAGGAAGAGTATAGTTCCTTGATGAGGAACCACACTTGGGATCTTGTTCCTCTTCCTAAGGGAAGAAAAATTGTTCGATGTAGGTGGATCTATCAAAAAAAAATTGTAGTAGACAGATCAGTTGACAAACACAAGGCTCACTTGGTTGCCAAAGGATTCTCCCAAGTTCCTAGGATTGACTACTCTAAGACTTTTGTGCTAGTTGCCTAAATGAATTCCATTCGACTTGTTCTTGCCATTACTACAACTAATCATTGGGAAGTACATTAGATGGATGTGAAGAGTGCTTTTCTTCACTGTGACCTTCATGAGGAGATCTACATGGAGCAGCTACAGGGCTTCCTTTAGGATTCTTCACTTGTGTGCCATCTTTGGAAGTCTCTCTATGGCCTCAAATAGGCTCCTTGGGCCTAGTATGCCAAGATGGACTCCTTCCTTCTATCAGTTGGGTTTACTCGGTGCCATTCTAATCCTAATGTCTATACTTTACAATAGGGTGATTCACTTCTATTTTTGGTTTTGTATGTTGATGACTTGCTGGTCATAAGAAGTTCTTCACCCACCATTAAGGCTATCAAAGTGGCCCTTTAGGATAGTTTTTTGATGATTGACTTGGGCTTGTTGCATAACTTTCTTGGGATTGAGATCTTGTAGTCTCCTTCCAGGATCACCATCACATAGTCCAAGTATGCTCTAGGTTTATGCTTGAGGTTTCATATGGCTGAATGTAAGCCTACTCCAACTCCCTTCCTTTCTAGAGTCAAAATTGAGGCTCAGTGTTCTTCTCCACTTGTTGATGGCACTTTGTACCACCAACTTGTTGGGAGTCTCATTTATTTGACTCATACAAGACCTGACATCTCATATGTTGTAGGCATGGTCTCTCAACTCATGCAGGAGCCCCATGAGCTACACTAGAAAGCAGCCAAGTGGATCCTTCACTACATTCAGGGTTCTCACAGTTGTGGGATTCACTACACAGTAGGTATTGAGCTTGATTTGGTGGGCTACATAGATTCAAATTGGGTAGGTGATTCTTAAGATCACAAGTCTACTTCAGGGTACATATTCTCACTTGGTTTAGCTCATGTTTGTTGGTCGAGCAAAAAGCAGTCTGTTGTTGCCCTATCTTCTACTGAGGCTAAGTATCAAGGGGTTGTAAATGCTACCACTAAGGGCATTTGGCTTTAACATCTTCTCACTAAGTTTGGTATCCAGATTAGATGGCCATCAGTCATATTTTGTGACAACCAGAGTGCCATTCAAATCTTATAGAATCTAGTTCATCATCAGTAGACCAAACACATAGAGGTCCACATGCACTACATCCAGGAGCTCATCCATGGTCACATCATTGACCTTCACTATTGTCTGAATTTTGAGCAGGTTGCTGATATCTTCACCAAACCCTTCACTGAGAACAAGTTCCTTCATTTGTAAGCTTTGTCAAGGGTGCAGGATGCTTCATCTTTTGGGGGGGCCTCTTCCTCTCACTCAGAGTCTTGACTTTTTTTGGGGGGGTCTCTTTTCTCTCTCTTTTGGGGGAATCTTATGTACATGGGTACCTCATCAGGCTTGACTTGCCAGGATTCATTTCTACATCCACTTAAGCTTCGCTTATGGGGGGGTTTTAGTGTAGTTTTTTATTTCCTAGTAGGTTATTTTTTTTTTCCTATTTTGCTAGGTTTTTCCTACACTTTTAATAATCTCACTTAGGTTAATAAAGTATGTCTTATTAGGTGAATGGTTACGAGATGTTACCTTCCTACATGTGAGCATCCATTAGCTATCTTGGGAAGATGCTTTGCTATCTTTAGTTTGATAGATGGTTGCTCCTCATTGGTTGGTGTTGCCACCTCCTCCCTCTTCCTAGCCTATATAAGCATGCTACATGGCTTGTATTTGCATCTCTTTTTTTAAATGCATCCTCTTAATGCTATTTTGCTTCTAGCATTTGCATTACTCTCTTGGAAACTAACTCTGTGTTGCTATTTTAATTTTGTATCATTTGCATTCATAGTTTAGATATCTATTCTTTGTACTAGATTTTTGGGTTATTAATCTTTTCAAATTCTAACACAACATTCATAGATAACTACTTAAAATAGCATTCTTTCATTATCCAACAAAGTCGATCAAACAAGGTTTATCAAAGAGCATTTTAAAAAAATTATTTCTTCCTTTTGTTTTTCTTAGCTTTCTTAAGGTAAAGGATGATAGAAGCACCAATATATTCCTCATTCTCCTCCTCTTATGAAATATTTAATGTCAAATTATGATGTCTCCTCCTATTTTGAGGAGCAGGAGGTTGCTACATTAAAGGGGGCTCTATTGCAATAACAAGTAAATGGGTTAAATTGGCATACTCTTTTTCTTTTTTTAGCTGTAACAAGTATTTAATTAATGAGTAGAACATAACATGCATTTTTCTTACCTAAAAATCCCACATCATGTACAATAAAATTTTGATCTGTCATCACCTCAACATGTTGAACACTTGGAACATGCTCTACTCCACCATGATGTTCAGCATGCTTTGAAACAATCAAAAAAAGGTTACAAGTTAAATTGCAATTGAAGATGTTAAATTATATTCATAATTGCATAATTAATTTCCAATGGAAAATTAATACCTCCACCACTATGATGCACATCATGGCCTTCATCACATGCAGGTTATGTTATAGGACATGAAGGCTACAATGAAATGTTTGTGCACTGTTATGCAGTCAATTTATGTTGGAAACTAACACCAAAAAAGAATTTTCTCAAATATTCAATTTGATTTACTTTTCATTTGACCAATTTACTTGTGTCTCATTTGGTGCACCAGAGTCTTGGGTTTGGTTTTTAGATTCTTAGCATAGGCATGCAACCATGACTTTATAGGCTTCCTTCAAGGAATTTTTTTAATCTTCATTTGTGGGCTCTACATTGAATTCTGTGCCTTGTATTTTTTACTTAATATCATCATTTTTGCATGTATGATTTGATTAAACAAAATCAATCGCAACATTATATAAAAAAAAAATTATATATGAGATTCCATTGCTGCTACTTACAAGTTGAGACTGAAGATTCATACACCCAATAGAGCCAAGTTTGTGTTGGCCAACCTTTTCTAGTCTCACTTTTGTAGCTACTGATGTGTCCTACAATCTATGAATAGTTTGAAAGATGTTAGATTATATATTTAAAAAGATCACTAATTAGTGCATGATTACATTCTACTTAATACTATCATGTCGTACCTTCTTTTTCCCTTTTTTGGTTCATTTGCTTTACCATGTAGTCTTTTCTCTTTTGCGTCCTCTATTATTTCATCCTGCTCCATCAATAGAATCATAGGATGATGGTTGTACTTTGGGTTATCCTTTAGACCCCTTCTATATTTCTCCTATAAGAATTTAGTATAGCTATGATACCATGAAGAATTTTCCTTAGGACAAAATGAAGCCAAGATCAAGAAGCACAAGACTAGCACAATATGGACCAAATAATGTATGATCAAAATAATATGAAAATGAATAACTGATTATCTTTGGATATCGAATTATTTAATAATAGATAATTGATGTAATTGATGTTGATTGATGTACAAGTACACTAGAAGTGCCTATATATAAAAGGCCTCTAGAATACTTCTAAAATGACTAGAAGTTAGCAATATGATAAGCCTCACAACTAAGCACATTTCCACCATGAGTGGATTATCCTCCATTGAACACAGGAGTTAGTGTGATGATGAAAGATTAAGCCTACAAAGTTGTGTCACATAAAATTATGTTGTAGACACCATGTGCTAAATTAGAGTTGCTTACTCATGTGTTGTCAACATGAGAACTCATATGAGTATGAAAAATCCTAGGTGTCTAACCTAATAAATAATAAAATAATGCATTTATCCTAAGTAAACTTAAGTAAAATGTAAATAATAATTATTTACACTAATAGCTCCCTCATAGTCTTTATATGTTTGGATTCTCTTTTGAGAAGTAGGGAAGTGTCAAAAATGTTTATTTCCAAAAAGGTCCTCAAAAGATGTAATGAGCTGATTTTTAAATTTAGGACCCTATTCATTCCACCTTTTAAAAAAAAAATTGTTAGATCAATAACTTCAATATAGTACAAAAATTGGAAGAAAAGAAAAATATTGTAGCAATGATATGAAACCACATACCTTTTATGTATGGTGGGTCCAAATAGCTTCAATGTCATTTGAAAAAAATGATCAAAGAATATATCATTTTCTACAAAAACATCATATGATTATCAGTCCAAAATGAGTTATGTATAAGTAAACTATAATTATACTATCAATAATAACAATTTTAAAGCACATAGAAGCTTTCATAATCTTAATAGAGACATAGTTTTCTTGTTCAGCAATAATGTCCTCGCAAATGAACCAGTATAGTCACATGGGCTACTCTAGAAAATAGTTTAGCTTTAGTAGTAATGGTATCTGTTGTTCTATCAACTGAAGGTCTATCTATTAGTGCACAAAATAGGTCCATGAGTATAAAATGTACCCAACAAAAAAACAATGCATGATTAGCACATTACAAATATAGTAAAACAATGTTTTACTAGTTGTACTTGGCATAGATGAAGATGTTTGCAAGCTCTTTGTTGCTGACAATGCACTTGACAATATTAGAGTGACGACCAAAGGAGGCATTCTCACTTCATCATGAGATGAAGAATACATTGTTAGCAAAGACATTTGCAATGGATAAAGATCAAATGAGATACTAGCTAGAAGCATCCAAAAATAAAACTTAAGTGTTATAATATTTATGAAAACAAACAATGTTGCACTAGTAGGGACAAAATCGTCTATTATTTCTCATATTGTTTCACAATGTGTACAACTACTACATTCTTTCCTCTCATAGGAATACAAGAAAGTATTAATTAAAGAGAAAGTGTAATAATACTGTAATTTTCAGTGATGTTAAATATATGGATTAAATATATATACCAAGTATGCATATATCTAACTAGTTCAAACAAAGACCCAAGTATGGAATAACACTCAATCACAACTGAATCTACCTTAAATAAACTCAGTGGTGTAATAATACTATAATTTTCAATAATGTTGTAAAGAGAAAGTGTTAATTACATGAAGATTGCGCACTACAACCCTCACCATGTTGCCCACGCAATCTCACAAGTGTCACAAATTCCTGTAGAAGATCACATAATATTTTAGATCATGATCCATAAGATACTATAAAATATAAACATCTATTGAACTTCTATTATTGCTTAAGATTAATTATTGATTACCTTCAAATAAATGACTCTAAGTATCAATTCTTCTTTTAGTACCTTTGCCTCCTTAATTAGGTTTCTATCAAGGATAATGTTAAGAATGTCATCACTGTATCTTTGTATGAGTTGGTAGGCCATGAATATGGGGTCAGCACTACAGGTGATGTCATCTAGAAATGATGCTCATGTTTCAGATCACATTTGATCTACTATCATTTTTGCTTTTCCCTATCAATAAATATCAAGTTGTGACATCAATATCAGTAAAGTTGCATCAAAATATCTCGAAATCCATAAAGAAAAGAACATTATAATACGATATGTGTTTCTATATAATTTTTAAAATTAAAATAATTAAGGTTTAACTTCGTTAAAGAAGGTGTGTGAGTTGGTACATCCCCACCTATTCCTTGTGGTATATCCATGCTACCTTGTGAAAAAGATTTATAACTCTTAGCAATCAAAAGAAAAATGAAAGTAATAGACTTACCAAAAAAATTATTAATAAAATAGTAGATTGTATATTAGAGTCAATATTAATTGGAGGCAATTAGTTTAAATGTTATACTTACCAGTCCCATTATAGGGAATTTTTTTATATCTACTTGATTCAAATTGTAATCTATCAGAAGATCTTCCCCTACATTTATTGATTTTATTGCACATACAAAAACATGATTTCCCTTGAATGCCTTGAATATACAATTCAACCACTTATTAGTTGACAAAGGTTGAGAACTATTTATAAATCTTGCAATACTCCCTGTTGCTTTCGGCCTTCCATCAATATACTACAAATTACGTAGAAGACAAAAATTACATGATGCATTCATTGAGATCATTTTATATTTTTTTATTCCTTACCTCTACTTTATGTATGGCAGCTATGCAATATCATTCTATATACTCTATGACAGTAGAGTGCAACACATAATAACTTAATTATAAAAATATACAAGTCAAAAAAATCTATAGATAAATCATGACCCCATCATACTTGACATTGATCATATGTCAATAGACATTTCATTAATCATGTCATCATCATCATCACCATCATCATACTTGTCACTTTGATCATCGTCATCAGCACCACCATATTCATCGCCATCATTGTCATCTTCATCACCATTATCATGACCATCATCACCTTGATCATCACTATCTTCATTAGCATGATCATAATCATCATCATCATCATCATCATCACCATCATTATTAGCATCACCAGAATCATCATCATCATCATTATCTTCTTCTTCTTCTTTATTGTGTAACAGTCGTTCATGATCATCATTTACTTCATCTTTTGATTCTTTAGTATCTTCTTCTTCCATCACATTATACTTTACCAACTTTCCTCTTGGATCATGTCTAACAAAAAATGACCAACCCAATTTATGCGGAATGCCAAAGTAAAGAACTTGCTCACATTGTCTTGGAAAAACATAGGGCTCATCTCCAACTGGCTCAAACAAACTTGTATTAATCATTATAAATCTACTATCATGTTCAAAAATAGTCCCATCACTATCATTTTGATTCAACTATAGCCTATACCATTCAACAAAAAATAGAACTAATTTGAATGAATTAAAGTCATAGTGAAGTATATCAACCAAAATGTTATAGTATTGATTTTAGATTGTTGAGGATGTATGTCATTTTTAGACAAAATATTGGTGACTGCGAAGACTACAGTTATTCTAGAATCACAAGTTTTATTCATTTCATCTAAATTTTTTATGCACAATTTATGACCATGGTAGTACATAGCTTTGTGGTGTTTGATTTGTAATTATTCAAACATGTCAAAATTTTTTGCATCAATCTATGAGTTGATATTAAACTTATGGGTCATGATTAGTAATCTTTTGTGTACCTTTCTATCTCTCAAGACATATGCTAGATCAAGTACCATTGGCATAACACTAGGATCTCCATTACAATGAGCTTCTTTAAGCAACAATGCAACATCATCTCATTTTCATAAGCAACCATTTTCTCAAGACTATTGAATCCATACCATCATTCAGTCAAGATTGTTTGCAATATACAAATGTAGTGCATCCCACTCACAACCAATTATAAAGAAAATAACTAGACCAGTTAGAAACAACTTATATTGATGATGGATAAAAATTAATTAACTCCAATAATATTTTATAATTACATCGCACTCTCCTTAATCTACATTTGTCTATCAGGTACTCCCCTTCAAATTTGTTAATATAGTTGAGATCCCAAATATGATCTACATGGATATTTGTTTCAAAATTGGAAGATATTCACTAATGTACATTATGGTTTAGTATACCATATATTCCTCTACCATAGAACCCTTAGGACATGCTCTTTGTCAAACTAAGCCCTTCATAAATTTCAAGTGACTCTCAACCATCCACATTGACCTAGTTTGTATAGGTCCACACAATTCAATCTCCTCAACTTGATGTATGAGGCAGTATTCTTGAGCATTGAAAAAAGTTGAAGGTAGAGACTTTTTCATTTCACACATATGTTGTAGAATTTTTCTCTTCCAATATTTTATATCTTTTTTATCAATTTATTTAGATGATAACCACCATAAGAGATTTAACATGCAAGAACATATAAACGAGATTTCAAATAAAAATACACAATAGATTACATAAAAAGTAAAGCAAGTCATAAATTTAATATATGCACAACAAATCTAAAAAATAACAATTCTAACCTCATGTATTTTCCAAGATCATATATAACTTGTTTAATATTGTTGTCAAACTAGTGTGGGAGGGATAGAGATAAGACATTTTGGAATTGTATTTATGCAATCTCCATTGCTATTTGATTCAATGAAATCTTTCAGTGCATGATTGGATTCATGAATGTCATTACAAATTTTAGCAATTTTTTCTCTATCGTGCCTTCCATCCAATATTTTTCATAGTGTCTTTGTTACATTCTTTCCAATATCCCTAACATCAAACAAATGCATGATTGGAAGATCCTTGTAGTATGGTAACCTACTAAATTGAGCAAAATAACTTTTTATTCCTCTAAGAATTTTTTCATTGATGCCTTGATGACCTTCACAAGTATCAATTACATCATTACTAAATAAAAGGCAATATCAAAATATAAATTTTAAAATTCAAACCACAGACTAGACATTACCTCGGTGATTTTGTCAATTGTATTCTAACTTCCATAAACGAGGTGTCATTCTTGGTGGCCTTGATGATGTCTCTTTTTTCCCATTAAAAATATGTTTTTTAATAATTCGATACTTACTATTATTGTGGAAAAAGCGTCTAAACTCATCAAACACTTGCTTTCCTAAACTTCTCGAATGATGAGATTTCATCTTTAGACCACAAATTGGACATGCAAATTTTTCCTTTGTTTGAAGACCTAAAAGATAAAGTACAATTGGATCATGTACAATTTTCATGCACAACTTAAGCATACAACAATAATGTCTAAGCACTATAACATAACAAAAATATGTGAGCTTAACAATATAACATACTGCAAAAATGAGTTAGCCCAAGGGCATCATGTATTGTCCATAAAAGCATTGTAGGGAATTGAAATTCTCTTTGTCCTATTGGTCTAGAGATGTTATACATAGTGACCCCATTCCATAATTTTAACAACTCATCAATAAAGGGTTCAATATACATGTTCATATCTTTAACTTCATGTTCATATCTTTAACTTCATGTTCATATCTTTAATGTTCATATCTTGAACATAAATATTACATAATTATTATGACCATTTTGATGTATTGTTTATAAATTAATTTAGATAACTATTAAATAAAAAAATATGTGGTACAATCATTTAAAATATCATGTACTCCCTCTTTATGAACATCCAAGGAGGAATGTTATTGTTAATAACAAAAATAGGCCACACTGAGTAAACATATCTCATATCTCCAAATAGATTGGCACTGTTCGCTACAATCCAAGCTTGAGATTTTGAGGTTTTTCTTTAAAGTGTAGCCATGTTTATTCTATCTTTTTAAATGCAAAACCATTTGCAAGCATTCACATAATGTTATCTTGACTTCTATTGCATGCATGCTAATCCATAAATTGTGCTAAGCTAGTGCACCTAATTAATCATTATAACTGATATCTACTAATATGACAATCAAGGAATTCTATTGTAAATTCGTGTTGTATATGATATAGAATATGATTATTGGAACATGCATGTATTGCCTGATACTTCATTCAAATTTGATTCATAATGGTAGATAATTCTTGATACGAATGAGGTAGAATGTTTGATGGTGGTAAGAAAAACTCACCTATCAACCTATAATAACAAATATGAATTGTTAATATAATGAATAGTAATCGTAGGCTAAAATTGAAGATGACAAAAATGACATACATTAGCATACGTGACATTGCTACATTGGATAAACCATTCATAACCTTCAATTTCACCAACAACACTATAGTAGAGAGAAGAGTAATTTGGGAGCCTTGGTATAGGGGCTCGTGTGCCTTCTCAAGTATAGGTATATCAAGACCATCTTTATCATCATTATCAAAAGCACTAGTACCATCATCATAAGCATTTTCATCAGTTGTGCCAATACCATCTTCTTCAATCATCTCCTCTAGCATATTATCATCTTCTTCCATGGGAGTGTTATCCTCAGCTTGGATATTCACACCTCCATGATCCTTTCATTGGAAATCCACATTCACCAATTGAAAAAAATCATGGCCCCCTTGCCTACAATGACTCTGGGCTATTATGATTAGAATTCTTCATTTCTTTAATCCCTTACACTTTTTGCAAGCACAATTAAATTTATCAACTTTTCTTTGGAATTGAGACCACAATCTAGCAATTGTATCATTGTTTTGTTATGGGTTCATATTTCCAGACGTGATCTTTCTTCACAAAAAAATATGTCTGCAAAATTATTAGATTTGGTGTACTTAATGTTTATATCTGCACATATGGTTTTGAAAGAAAAAATTGGTCACCTTGCTCAAATTCACCCATATTATGTGCTAAGAGAAATTGTTCTTAGAGATGTGACCTAGGTATTAGAGGTTACTGATGATGCTAAATGGACCAAACTAAAAGATAATCTTGCACTCTCATAATTACATAATTGGTGCAAAAATTAGTATTGCATGTTCCCCAATGTTGGGTGATTATGTTGTTGTTAAGACTCAATGGAAGTAAAAAGATCAGAAAAGAGGAAGCACCTAAAAAAAATACACAATTGCTTCTATAAATGCTAATTAGAAGAAGTCCCCAACCAGGCCTATCATTTAGTACGAGATCCCTTCAAAACCTCACCTCCAATAGCTCTCATGGCCTGTGACAAAATAACAAATAAACATCTTTTCACCAAATCTCAAGTTGAGGCTTTGTGTGGGAAGAAAGAAAATCAAATCACCATGAAATAGCTCCTGAGAAAATCAAATAGCCATCAAATACCTCTCATGTGCATGCAAAGTGTTGCAAAAAAACAAATGCCAAAAAATAAGAGATAATGAATCATGATTTTCTTTTTTGATTACGAACCTAGGTTGGTTGAAATTTCGACCAACTCGAGCATTTAAAAAAAAGCTATTGAACAACTCTCTACCCAAGTTGGTCAAAAATTTAGGTCAAAATTTGACCTATAATGTGTCTAAGGAATGATTTTAATGTATTTTTTTGTCATTTTCAGCATTGGGAGCCTAGGAAAAGATGGCAAAGAAGCAATAGTGCAAAAAAATGATGTTCATAAAATTTTGTTTACTGGAACTAAAAGTGGAGCAAGAATCAAGAGTTGGCAGGTTGCTTATATTTAAAACATCGAATATTATTTTTTTTCACCTATCATGATTTGAATAGCTTAAACTTCACATACTGAAGCTTAATTCCTAAACTAAAATTGTTAAATAGTCAAAATTGATATCCTTTATCCTTTTTAAGCTTAATTTTTCACCGACATAATCCTTAGCAATACTGCATTTATCTATATTTCTTAAACACATCTCTTAGTTATACAAGCATGAGAAGATCTTAGTGTATTTAAACTATTACATTCATTCAACTTCTCTCGTGCCAATTGGTGAGTGTATTTATTCATTAAGTGGTAGCAAATCGTAGAATTTAGAATTTGTTTATGTATAGCCTTTCATTCCTCATCATTCTCCCAATGGAATATGTATATTCAATGGTAACACCATGCTTCAAATCAACATTCTGTCTAGAATCCAGAGGCCAGACCTTTCGGATGCTCAGGTTGCCATTATTTAGCATAGGAAAGGATCTACACTAAGTTTCAATGAGAGGATTTTATCATGTCATACCTAGGTTCACCATGCTCCAAAGATTGAAGAGGCTAGAAATTTTCTTATTCTCTTTAGCAATTCTAAAATTTATGTTAAATATCAAAGTAGCAAGTAGATACCTTCTAAATTGTAAAACATGATAATATTATACATTATAGGCATTCAAAATCTACCAAAAACATATACACAATACAGTGATACAATGATGAAGAGTCATGCACACCTAAAGAGCACAAATTATGCTAGATAAGCCTAGGTCTATGGAAAGTTTCAATGAAAGGATTTAATCATGCAATGCCTAAGTTCACCATGTTCTAAAGAATGTTTAGAGGAGGGCATTTTTCTTATTCTCTTTAGTAATTCCGAAATATATGTTAGATATCACAGTTACAAGTAGATACCTACTAAACTCAAAAATGTGATAATATCATACATGACAAGCATTCTGAATCTACCAAAAGCATATACTCAATACACTAACAAATGAGCCCTACATACCTAAAGAGCACAAGTTACAGTGCATAAGCCTACAAAAAAGGTTAGCAAGTCCAAATACATAATTGGTTACATGGACACAACATAGACAATATGGAGCCTCTTGTGGTTGTAGTAGTTGTACCAAATATCCCAATCCATAATAATCTCTAATTTAAATCTCATTCTCACCATGGGGAAAAATAATTTCCTTAACCCTAAATATTTTTGCATAGATTTTTTCTATGCAAAATTTATGTAGTTTTGCAAAATGAAAATACTACATATCATTCAAACCTATAAACATTTGTAAGCTCTAAGCAATAGGAATTTACCTCAGGGTCTTGTTATGTCGAGAGGCATTCCTATATAGTCCAAGCACAAACCAAACAACAAACTTTCACTACCAAAATAACTCACCAAATAACAAAATGATGAGTACAATTTTCTTTCTTTTTTCATTATGAACCCAATTTGATCAAAATTTTGACCAACTCGAGCTTTAAAAAAAAGAAAGAAGAAATCATAGGCCAATATGCCCTTTGGTCAAAAAATTTGGTCGAAAAAAAAGGGAAATTTACTAGTGGGGATACAAAGAGGGTGAGGGAATGAGAGAGAGAGAGAGAGAGAGAGAGAGAGAGAGAGAGAGAGAGAGAGAGAGAATAGGAGAAAGAGAGAGGTTGTGTGTGTGTGTGTGTGTGTGTGTGTGTGTGTGTGTGTGTGTGTGTGTGTGTGTGTGTGTGTGTGTGTGTGTGTGAGAGAGAGAGAGAGATTAGGGGATATGATAGGAAGAGAGAGAGATGGAAATAATTAGAGAGAGAAAGGGATAGGTGTGACGCCTCACCAAGGGATCCAAAAGAATTAACCTAAAGTTTTACTAAGTTTGCCAAACAATTTTTTTTTTTGAAACATGAAAGATAATCATACACATCAAACACACAATAGCAGAAGCAATAGAATATAATCAACTGTAAGCATACGTAACATGTTACATTCCTTAAGGATCCTAAGATGTTGAGTCACATTTAATCTAACTAGTACTAAGTCTAACCACATCCACATCAAAGAAGAATTAGAAAGTCCAATGTCCATATTACACATTTGTTTTGAATGCCTCTTGGCAATTAAATTTGGAATACTCAATCATCCACTATACATGTCATAGGGTATGAAAGGCTAAAAGAATATACATATGTTAAAATAACGGTGCATCATCCACATTGAATCCATGATATAAGTGCCATAAAGTAAATGAAAGCATTAACATACATGATACATCCATCCATCAATAAAGATATAACAACCTTCGTAAAAGATAACCATCCATCACAAAACACAACTAACTAAGTGTGTGGTTCCTCCCAACCATCAATAGCATCATTAGACCATCGTGGGCCCTAGTCATCCCTCCATGTGTAACATCCCAAGTCATCAAAGAGATCATCGGTATTATCATAGTAGGGATGTCACTCTTAAAACATGCTACAACATATGTAAAAATAAATCTAACGTGCTATAATAAAGCATAAGATGATCCTACAAGTAGATAACATCATCTATCACATGCTAATCATCAATATACAAATACATACTAGTAAATAACATCCATCATAAGATCCAAGAATTGAATGAAGATAAATGGCAACAAAGAATGCTCCAGCCATGATGTCTCAGACGGATCTCAAATGGTAAGAGTGAAAAAGCACTACCACCCGACCATGTGGAACCTAAATGGTCCACTCCCACCGCACTAAGGAGATAGTCTCAAGTCCCAAATAGGATATCAAATCACATAACACAAGATAAAAAATTACATAACACAAGTACTCTCTAAGTCTAGGAATCCTAAAAGTATGCTAACTCAAAGGTTCCAACACACAGATCAACATCTACACCCAAAGGCACAACAATGACATATAGGAAACCTACTATGTAAGCAGGAAAGTGTCATCGCATGAATCACGCTAGAGTTACGCTGGTAGTCTCTCAATAGACCCTGGCCCCCTAGTGATCCCTATGCAGCCACTAGTATCCTCTCATACTGACAAGGCATACTACAGAATGCAAGGTCACAACCAAGCGTTCTCTCTAGTCCTATCCTAGTCTGTACTAGCACTCAAGGCATGCGCGAGAACATACAATTATCTTATTAGGTTCATTTTAATCCCCATTTAGTGTAAATGTTTTCACTTATTAAATAACTTACAATGAGTTACCCTGGCAACCACTTAGGGCCCCGGCCCCCATTGCAAGCCACTTCTCGACACTACAAGTAGATAACCGACCCTAGGCTCAAGAAATCACAAATCACAAAATCACCTCAGCCCTATACAAGCAATTGGAAAGCATCATAAAGATAATCAAAATAATCACATCAATTCTCCATGAGCAACTGAAAAGCATCCAATGATAATCATAATATCCATCGATTCTCAATGAGCAACCAGAAAGTATCTCAAAGTACTACTGATCGAAGACTCCAAAATGGTCAAGGCAAACATGTCACAACATGACATCATCAAGATCAAAACAAACACTTCAGTCCTATCAAGGCGACTAAAAAGTAATCCAAGTATAACTGATCGATGACTCAAAGATGGTTAAGTCAAGTATCTCATATACATACACCTCAGCTTCACACAAGAAGACTGGAAAGCAATAACAATCAGTAAATACAAACATCTTATAGAGCATGCCATCACATTACCATGGTTGGGTTTTAAAAAGATCGAGATCAACATCAGCATGACATCGCAAACACATAACTCCCAAGCTTCTAGTAACAACCTAAGACTGATCAGAAACAAGATACAAACACATGTTTTGGTTTGGTTTTGCAATCACATGGTTAAGCCAAATATGAGGTTTCAGATTTTGTTTCAAGTATATTTCAAGAGTATAAGATTCTTCGTTTAATCTCCAAGTCAACCCATTTATCTTTTCAAATAAAACATATAATTATCCCTCCATTATTTTAAAACAATTTTCTAAAATAGTCAAAAGATAATTATTTACTTATTTAAATCATTAAACTAATTCCCATTGACTTTTAATAAAATTATTGCATTATTTTACTAAAATCAATGTTACTAATAATTAAATGAAACTCCCTTAATTCCAAGAGCATCTCCCATTATTCAAATCATAAGAATAATACTTATCAACTTTCAAATAATTAGTTTACAATTTCCTTAAAACACTACAAGGACAATCATTTATTTAAAATAATCTTTATTGATTTTAAGTAAAATCAATCTCATTAATAATTCAATTATTTAATTCTACTAAACACTTATTAATATCTCAATTCTTTTAATTTTTCCTCATTTAAAAATCCATCTACTGAAATTGACTAACAATTAATTACACTTCTTCTACTATTAATTAATCTTAATTAAATTAAATTTAATTAGATTAGTTAATAAAACTAATGCACAATAATAAGATTCTATTTTAATTCAAACCCAAACCTGAATCAATTTCTAAATCTTGATTCTACTAAGGGAAGATTGCAATAATATATTTAATTTTCGTAACTGGATGAAACAATATGCATGCCCGAATTTCAAATTACAAAATTGAAGATTCATTCATAAAGAATTATTTAGACACACATAATAGACACGAATAAAATAGGAAGAAAAAGAGCATAATAAAATGTGCAAAATAATCATTAGTGCCTACCTAGACACTGATGCTAATTCGCTACGCCTCAAAAAAATGTAGAGAAGCTCCTCCTCTTAGAACCTTTTCCTTTCCGAAAATTCCTTCCTTCTGCAACATTCACAAGTCCTCCAAGAATCGAACCCCCCCCACAAGTGACTAGGAGTGCTTGTAGAAGCATAGGAGCATGTCCATACACACTAGGAGAGCTTTTATATAAAGGCCTCTAAGATGCATCTAGAATGTGTCTAGAAAGAACTAAGAGATAAGCATGACAACTAAGCACATAATTTTTACGATAAGAAGATAAACATGATGAGATGTCTAAAATGTTGTAGACACCATGTGCTCAAATAATGTGCTAACTCCTAAGTGTAGACAACACATGCATAATTAGAGTGCAAACTCCTATGTTGTCAACATGACAACTCATAAGGGTTTGCATACTCCTATGTGAAAAAGTATTAAAATAATGCACATTAATTTATTTAATATTAACTTGACTCCTTTTTAAATTAATTTATTAATTTTAAATCTCATGCACTTACTTTATTAAATCCACTTGTTTTATCTTAATATATTTTAATCACATGCATGCATCATGTAATCTAGAATCTTTTAATAATTTTAATATCTTTTTCCACTTTTATATTTATTTTTGAAACTTAATTGATAAAATATTTATTAACGTAAATAATATTATTATTTAGCACTTATTTGAAAATGAACTCTAAATATATTATTATTAAATTAAATAAATATTATCACGTTCCAACTTTAAACTTATAACTTTTATCTTCAAATTTAATTCTTTTTTATTTAATTAATTTCCCAATTAATTAAATAAAATAAAATATTAAAATATCATAATAATAATTTTCCATTAAATTAAATCATTAATTAAATATTTTAATTAGACTTAATTAATAGAAAATACATCAAAGACTCACAAAGTAAAATACAAAAACACATCATAGCAAAACACTTACAAAATCAAACCAAAAGGGTTAATATCACAAATTACGTTATCTGATGTATTCAGAGGATACTCAACTCGTATACTTGTCTTGATTTTTTCAATTAGGACAAATGGCTTAAAGGGTTGGGATTTAGACTTGAGAATTTATCTCACCTCTCTTACCATTGAGATAATGCGATAGGGTACGCTCATCCTGGCAATTCAGAGAAGTCGATACCCGGTACCTACAACCTGCATAAAATCCATGCATGTACAAGCACAATATATACTAAGCTAAACAAGCAATGGCAAGAAGTGGTGCATTGTGTAGATCCCGACTAGCAGGTGACTACAACTCCCTTCCTTAACCACATTAGAAACACCATACAGAAAGAAAACAAACACACACACCATACACATGCAAGTATGGGGTAAGTATCCATAAGAAAACACATATGATAATAAATCATCTAGCTATTCATCATCAATATCTGAAAACACTAAATAATCATCATGCATACATGAAATATAAAGTACCAAGTAATCTCATCATATAATAAGCTGAATCTAAAACAATATTTGATAATTCTGAAAATAATGTCCCTAATCATAAAACATAAAACTAACCTAAAGGAGTTTAGCAATGATAACAAAAATGTGAACTAGGGCAGGCACTATAATAGGAGAAAGAGAGGGAGGGTATAGGACAAAGAGAAAATGAGAGAGAGAGAGAGAGAGAGAGAGAGAGAGAGAGAGAGAGAGAGAATGGGATAGGAGAAAGAGAGGGAGGGTATAGGACAAAGAGAGAATGAGAGAGAGTCGAGAGAGGATGAGATATAGAGAAGAATTAGAGGATATGAGAGAGAGGGGGGATAGCAGAAAGAGAGGGGGGATGGGGGGAGGAGAGAGAGAGAGAGAGAGAGAGAGAGAGAGAGAGAGAGAGAGAGAGAGAAGGGGATAGGAGAACGAGAGGGACATGATAGGAAAAAGAGAGAATGAGAGAGAGACAGAGGATGGGATGGAGAGAATAATTAGAGGATATGATAGAAAGAATGAGAGAGAGACATGGATAGGGGAGAGAGAGGGATTATGGGAGATTAGGGGATATGATAGAAAGAGTGAGAGAGTGATGGAGAGAATGAGTGAGACAGAAGGGGCTAGGAGGAAGTGAGAGAGAGAGAGAGAGAGAGAGAGAAGGGGATAGGAGAAAGAGGGAGGGGGAATAGGAGAGAGAGAAGACAGAGAAAAAGATTAGGGGATATGATATAAAGAGTGAGAGAGAGAAGGGGATAGGAGAAAGAGAGACAAGGATAGGATAAAGAGTGAAAATGAGAGAGAGGGAGTAATGGGGAGAGAGAGAGAGAGAGAGAGAGGGAGAGAGAGAGAGAGAGAGAGAGAGAGAGAGAGAGAGAGAGAGAGGGGATGGGATGGAGACAAGGATTGGGGGATATGATAGACACTTGTTTAGTATAATACATAACTTGATCTATCTCTCTCTCTCAATCTAACCTTGTGTAGTAGTAATACAAAATCCAATCAGTTTTTGTAGAACCCTATCGGATTTTATGCATTTTTTATTTTCATAATCTGATTGAGTTATTTGAATCCAAAAATCTCGATCAGGTTATGGCTTGGTGATAGCCTAGGAAAATGACCCAAAGGCTTGGGAGACTATTTTCCCTCCATTTTTTTTCCTTTAGACATTTTTTCATCTTCTAAGATGAATTATCATCTTTTTCTTCATTAGGTATCCTAATGGTGAAGTGAGTATCTCTAAAATCACCACCATAATCTTACACGTCTTTTTAGCTTTCTAACTATATAATTTTTTATGTTTTTGGACAACATTAACATTGTAAACTTTAATTACTTTTACCAATACATTGACATTCCTCATTTACATATGTCTACCATTTTTTAAATAACTTTTGATAGACTTAACCAAATTCAAAATAAATTACATATTGCTATTCTACACTTGATTATATACACATTTAAAAAAAGAAGTTTCCATTTCAATTATTTTGATGTAAGTTATGCTTAGCACACAAACAAGTACCAAATTTTAGGATGTAGTCTATGCAATAATCCATAACAAAAAAATACTCATCATAATAAATCACAAAACAATACACAACTTCTAGATATGACTCTTAACTATCATCCTATTAAAGGGATATGTAAAATACTAAATATAACTATGTCTTTTGTGTTGCACACAAATAGCTATGTTATGTTTTCTTAAAAAAATAAGAACTATTTTTTGTGTGCACAAGGTTTGACTCACCTAATCTTATCCATTTTGTAAAAAATCTAGTAGTTTAGGAAGTAGATTTAGAGTACTACAATTTATATATTTACACATCTTGTCATTTTTATTGAATGACCCTCAAATGTCTCGTCCAAGTTCAGGTTTACTTGATTTCGGAAAAATGGTGTCCACTTATACCCTCCTTTTTGGACACTATCTTGGTGGGTGGGTGGGTGTGTGTGTGTGTGTGTGTGTGTGTGTGTGTGTGTGTGTGTGTGTGTGTGTGTGTGTGTTTGTTATATATATTTTTTACCAAAACATAATCTGGCATGTTCTTCAATTTGACTAAAGCTATAATTTAATAGTAAAGACATTGAATTGTCTTGAAATTAAGAGATGTTCGCCCCAAAAAGACTGTCAGAAATGTCCAATTTTAGAGAAAAAATTGGCATTTAAAATTAGTGAACATTGTGAGATTAAAGATTGGATCAAGTTCATCCAATCTTAGGAAACTTGTAGAAGTAGACATTTTCCATTGTCTGGTAGTGGAGTTATGCTTTATATATGTGAGCTTTCTCAAGAAGATTCATGTTGGTGGATGCAGGGAGCTTAAATGCTTTGAGTTGAATAGTTGTAAAAGGTTGAAAATGGTAGAAATGTTTAATCTTGAAAAGCTTGTGACATCAAAAATTTGAGACTGTTTTGAGCTTCAAGAGTTCGTGGTTTCAAAATGCCTTATGGGACATATAAGTGACAACTGTCAAAATTTCAAAAAAGTGTCTAGTGACTTTAATCCAAAAAAATTATCCATGTCGGATTACTTAGAGCTCCAAAAGCTACCAAGTTTTTCAAAATTGACTAACCTTGAGGAGATTTCAATTTCTATCTTTGGGAAACTATAGGACGTTATTTTGCCACCAACTCTAAATCAATTGTTGATATTAGAGATATCCCATCTCAAGAATATTGTAGAATTGAATATTTATCAGTGCTGGGAGATTGAGTTGGAGTCGTGTCTTGAGGATGTGTATTTTCTAAAGAGGCTTACAATTGATGAATGCTTGAAGCTAAAATCTATTCTGTTGTATATATGTCGATGAATAAATTGTTAGAGAAAAAGGTTCATTTCATTTCATTTATTAAATTACCTATTCTCCCTTCTTAAGATTTCACTTTATGCACTTTTGCATTCACATTTAATAATTAATTAATAATTATTAAATCACCTTTACCTTTTAGGTTACCCTTTTTTTGAGTTTCAATCTCCTTCTATAAGGATAGATCATTTGTAATTATCTCTCATCTTTTTCATTTTTTAGAATACAATTTGCATATTTTCAGAGAAAAACCCTTACCTCCTCTTGTATTTTTCTTCTCTGTGATAGGTTTTTACATGTAGGTATTATTCAAGCTTTGTGGATTTGTATTTATCAAATCCTTCATGGTATCGAAGAGTCTACAATTTCATCTGGACAGGTGAAATACTCCTCTAGCTATGTGGACCAAGCTTCATGGCTTGTTTGGTAGTGTGAATGAATTCAGGGCACTTTAGATAGAGGCAGAGCTTACCTTCCTTATACTAGATTCCTTTCCTTCCATTGAGGACTTCTTGATGAATTTTAACCAACAGAGATCTTTATTACAGGGTTGTGGAAAGGCGAAGATTGATGCTAAGTGCATTTATCTTATTCTTTCTAAGCTTCATGGAAACTTTCAAATTTTTGCTTCTACCTTCTGTTCCACCAAAGATGCTTTGGGTAATAGATTTTCCATGCTATCCTTTGAGGTTTTTTGTGATCGTTTGACTTGAGAGCAAGCTAAGCTCTATCAATTGGATCCTCTCATAGGCTCATAGACTTATGCATTAGTAGCTTGATCATCTTTAGGGATGAAAGAGAACACACAAAAATCTCATTCTACAGTGTTAGATTGATTCTAACACTCACATTTCATCAAGGGTACCTCCTCCTAAGGGGAGTAAACCAAAACCTAAAAAACCAAAGTGTGCTTATTGCAATATGCCTAATCATGATGAATCACATTTCTATGAGAAGAAGTTAGATGGCTATGTCAAATAGGTTTTAGATTTGATAGCTCTCCTTTAGAAGAGTAACATTGAGATTCCTTCTATTTCTCATAGATCTTCTTCATCATCACCACTTCAGCCAAATGTAAAGAATGATGAATAGTAGTTGTACATAGTACATGACCCTTTACTACATCTTTACCATCTGGCTGAAATGATGATGATGAAGAAGATCTATGAGAAGAAGGAATATCAATGTTGTTCTTCTAAAGGAGAGTTGTCAAATATGAAACCTATTTCGCATAGCCATCTAACTTCTTCTCATAGCAATGTGATTATTAGGCTTATAACAATAAGCACACTTCTATTTTTTAGGCTTTGGTTTACCCTCCTTAGGAGGAGGTGGCTCTGATGAAATGTGAGTGCTAGAATCAATTTGAGACTCTGTAGAATGAGATTTATGTGTCTTCTCTTTCATCCCTAAAGATGGTTGAGCTACCAATGCATAAATATGTAAGCCACCCAAACATTGGGCCACCATCGCGATCCGCTTAAGGGGGTGGTTGGAATTTTTTATTTTAAAATAAATTTCTTTTTGATGCTCATTTGGGGGGCCTATATTATTTTCACGATATCTTGAGCATACGAAGGTATTTTTTTGATCCAAAAGAAGTGTTGAAAAGATGGTTCTAAGATGGAGACAATGGATCAAGTATTTTTGAGATTTGTTTCTAGTTTGGTACCTATATTTGTGCTTGAAGTTTGTTGATGACTTCTATCTTTTGGGGGGCATAACTTCTTCGTTATAGCTCTATTTTTTTATCTAAAAAAAGTGTTAGAAATCTGTTCTTGAGCAATTTCCAAATTCTCTGTCATTTAACTAGTATTTTGTACTAGGTATTTGTGATTCATTTTTGAAGTGTTTTTTCTCTTCACTCATTTCTTCATTCCTTCTAGTAGTCAAGGTTCAATTTTTTGCATTGTGGGGGGTGTTTTGTCATATTATTTCTATTATTTACTTATGTAAACTAGAACTACATTAAAAAATAAATCAACGCCTTCTAAAACAATGGCCAAGACCTCTTCTTGTCTAAAACTTCTAACCCCTCATAATTATCACACTTGGAAGACCTTGATGACTAAGCTTCTCCAGTCAAAAGGGTTGTGGTCTTGTTTAGATGTTGTGCAACCAATTTTTTAGAGGCCCTATGAGGTCATGAAAAATAGGAATGAGATGGATGAGGTAATAAGATTGATTTCTTTATAGGTATCAGACAGTCTACAGTTTTATCTAGATAGGTACAATACTCCTCCAGCTATGTGGACCTTGATTCATGGCTTTTTTGGTACTATGAATGAGTTTAGGGCACTTCAGATAGAGGCAAAGTTTACCTCTCTTGTACTAGATTCCTTTCCTTCCATTGAGGACTTCTTAATGAAGTTCAATCAATAGGCAAAGACTGATGCTAAGTGCATTTATCTTATTCTTTCTAAGCTTCGTGGAAACTTTTAGATTTTTGCTTCTACCTTCTATTCCACCAAAGATGCTTTGGGTAATAGATTTTCCATGCCATCCTTTGAGTTTTTTTGTGATCATTTGACTCAAGAGAAAGATAAGCTCTCTGAATTGGATTCTCTCATAGGCTCACAAACTTATGCATTGTTAACTCAACTATCTTCAGGGACAAAAGAGAAAACACAGAAATCTCATTCTATAAAGTCTCATATTGATTCTAGCACTCACAATTCATCAGGGCCACCTCCTCCTAAGGGGAGTAAACCAAAGCCTGAAAAACTGAAGTGTTCTTATTGTAATAAGCCTAATCATGATGAATCACATTTCTATGAGAAGAAGCTAGATGGCTATGCCAAATAGGTTTCAGATTTGATAGCCCTCCCACAGAAGAGCAACATTAATATTCCTTCTACTTCTCACAAATCTTCTTCATCATCATCATTTCAACCAGATGGAAAATATGTAGGAAAGGGTCATACTTCATGTGCAACTAATATTCCTCATTCTTATAGATGGTTATTAAATTCAGGTGCTTCACACCATATGGCATCTTCTCAGGATTTGTTCTCTTCGTCTGAGGTTTCTCCTACTCCACATATTTTGACAGGGAACAACATTGTTATGAGTGTATGTGGGAAAGATTATATTGACATTGATGATGGTACATTTCATGATGTGCTTTGTGCTCCATCTTTATCCTCTAACCTTCTCTCTATTTATCAGATTACACACAATGGGATAGGGAAGATAATTGAGTTTGCACAAGATTTAGTGCACATCAAAGATAGTGAGGCATGCAATATTATTGCTACAAGGACTATTGATCATGCTTCCCACCTATATTCCTTCTAACATTTTGGTCCACCATCTCCACTATCAAAGACTCACTCTCTTTTTTCACAAGAGTTTACTGAGGTGAAGTCGGGTCGCTTGAACTTATGTGTTTTTCCTGAGGCCAGTGTTGTGACTTATACACGTCCACCCCTTGTTCAAATTCCATCTCTTGCACAAGATTACTCTTCAACATTTCCTACTATTGCAGCTCCAATCATCAAGTCACCTACTGCAATTGTTGACGATATATCAGAGGACACACATCTCCTCTCAGTTGACAAATTTAACACATCAATTATTCCACCTCCATTAGAGATTCCATTTTAGGATTCTCATGCTTTCTCCATTGAGCATCAACTAGGACTTCTAGCTGCACCTTACATACATGAGTTTTATCATCCTTGTCCACTGCCTTTATTTCCTTCAGATTGGAGCCACATTGGTATGTTCATCAACACAGGAGTTTTTCCATTCTAGGGGGGCTATGGAGTCTCTGTAGTGCCTGCCCCTAGTCTACATTTTCTAGTTACATTTCTGATATCATTGCCAAACTCTTTTAGCCAATTTATGTTTGATGATTAGTATTATTATTTTAGAGATTATCAGATGTTGTTTTACACTCAGTTTATTATATGATGAGATTACTTGGTACTCTATATTTCATGCATGTATGATGATTATTCAATGTTTTCAGTTATTGATGATGATTAGTTAGATGGTTTATTATTCCATGTGTTTCTTATGGATACTTACCCCATACTGCATGTGCATGGTGTGTGTGTTTGTTTTATTTATGTATGGTGTTTCTGATGTGGTTAAGGAAGGGAGTCGTAGTCACCTGCTAGTCGGGATCTACACGATGCACCACTTCCTACCATTGTTTGTTTAGCTTAGAATATTGTGTTTGTACATGCGTGGATTTTATGCAGGTTGCAGGTACCGGGTATCGACTTCCCTGAATTGCCAGGATGAGCGTACCTTATCGAATTGTCTCAATGGTAAGAGAGGGGAGATAAACTCTTAAGTCCAATTCCTAAACCCTTTAGCCAATTGTCCTAATTGATAATTAGGACAAGTATCTGAGTTAAGTACCCTCCGAATGCATCAGATGATGTAATTTCGTGACTATAACCCTTTTGTTTTGATTTAGTATGTGTTTTTCTATGTAGGGTTTTCGTATGTTGTTATATGAGTCCTTGATGTGTTTTCTATTAATTAAGTATAATTAAAAAGATTAATTAATGATTTAATTTAATGGAGAATTAATATGATATCTTTAATATTTAATTAATTGAGAAATTAATTAAATAAAAGAATTAAATTTGGAGATTAAAGTTCAAAGATAAATTTAGAACAAGATAATATTTATTTAATTTAATAATAATATAATTGGAGTTCATTTTTAAATAAATGGTAATTTTTATTGTTAATTAAATTAATTTAATATGTTATCAATTAAGTTTCTAAAATTAATTTAAAAGTTGAAAGACATTAAATTATTAAGGATTTTAGATCGCATGATCTAAGCATGAGTTTAAATTTGAGTAATAAATTAAAAGATTAAATTATAGAAATTAATAATGTTATTTTAATTTCATAAAGTGCACATGAGATTAAAGTAATAAATTAATTTAAAATAGAAGTCAAGTAGAATATTAAATAAAGTTAATTAATAAATCAACTTAATGTGCATAAAAGATGAATGCAAATTAAAAGAAAAGATAAGAAAGGTTAATTTGAGTTAACTCAGTTGTGCAAAGAGTCTTCTCGGGTGAACGCACAATTAGTGCCCCGATTTGAGGAGAAAATTTGCTTATCACAATGTTGGGGGTTCATTCTTGGGGGACACGAATTGGGACACGTATTTGGACGGAAATTTTTGGGAGACTACTTTTGGAAGCGAATTTCAGAAAGCTGATACCAAGAAAGTTTTCCAAAAGAAGGTTATTGAGAGGAGCGAATTCTCTTACTATTCCTGGAGATTGCATAATAGCATCAAGATCAGGTAGGGTCTTGTGTTTTGATTATCAATTTATTACGCAATTATCCTTTCCTGTCTTCTTCGTGTCTAGGGTTTGTAATTCTGAATTCTCTATGATGCATGTTTAACATTACAATATTGGAATTTATCAAATGCTTGTTTATAAACTTCTGTATACATGAGATTTAAATGGGAAGGGTTGAATCTAATACCGAAATTCTAAATTAGAAGTTCGGATGGTTGATTATATTTCTATACCAATATAAAAAATTTTAAAAAAGAGGCAATTCTTTAATATATTTATATATTAATATATTAAGGAGGAATTGAGTTAGTTTATTTATATATATATATATATATATATATATATATTTATATTTATATTTAAACGAAATTAAATTTCATTTAAAAAAAAAATTTATAGAAATCGATTTAAAAACAAATCATTGTTTTTAAAAAAATATACATAAATAAATAAATAAATATATATATATATATATATATATTTAATGTTTTAAGTGGGGGGGAGGGAATCACCCTGTACCCACCCCCACTGCCGGTGGCCGACAGTACCTGCATTGCAGGTACTGCGACGACAGGTACAGAGTACCTGCCGCCGCAAGCCCTGCGACCGCAAGCCTGCGGCAAAGCCGACAAGCTTTAAACGTGGGTTTTAAAGGTTATTTTGTTATTTCATTTTATATATATATAAATTTTATTATTTATAAAAAAACAAATTTTATTATTAATTAAAATTTTTAATTAATAAATTTTTTTATATATATTAATTAATAAATATTTTAATTTTTATTAATATTTAATAATTAAATAATAATACATTTAACATAGTTTGTAAATATTAATTTATTAATAATTTTGGGTTAAATATTAATAAATTAATAATTAATAAATAGATTAAAATAAGTAATTAGAACAAGTGATTATTGATTAATTTAATTACAATTAGTTTTAATTAAAGTTAATTAATAATGAATATTAATTGATTAAATGGTAGATTTGAAATATTGACTTAATGGAAGTTATTATAGAAATGGGTTAATCGTAAGGGGTAGTTATGAAAACTTAGTTACTTGAAATTTGACATTAAACTGAAACATAAACCTTACCTTAACTCAATAATATACTTTCAAATCCAATCTCTGAGACTTTGATGTTTTCTTTGTGTTTTGAGTGTTATGGGGTTGGTTTAGCGCTAACCAGTTTAAGTTGTTACCAGAGGCTCGGGGTTGTGAATGTGATGTCATGATGATTTGGTCTCGATCTTTCTTAACCCGACCATGGTAATGTGATGAAGTGCTCTATGACATGATTGTGCTTACTATTTGTTATTGGTTTCCAGTTTCCTTGTGTGAAGCTGAGATGTATGTATTTGAGATACCTGAATTAACCATTTTTGAGTCTCAATCAGTTATATTTGATAACCATTTTTGAGTCTCGATTAGTTATACTTGGATTGCTCTTCGGTCACTTGAGAGGACTGAAGTGTTTGTTATGTTCTTGATGATGTCATGTGTTGACTTGACCATTTTGGAGTCTTCGATCAGTATTGTAATTTACTATTGGGATACTTTCTAGTTGCTCATTGGAGAACCATTGGATTTTGTGATTTATCATTGATGCCTTCAGTTGCTGATAGAGAACTGTCGTGATCATATGATTATTATTGGATGCTTATCTGTTGCTCATGAAGAACTGATGTAATTTTGTGGCTTATCTTTTATGATGTCTTTTCAGTTGCTTGTATAGGACTGAGGTGGTTTTATTATGATTCTTTGATTTATGATTTCATGAGCCTAGGGTAGGTTATCTATGTGTAGAGTCGGGAAGTGGCTTGCAATGGGGGTCGGAGCCCTAAGAGGCTGCCTTGAGAAACCCATTGTAAGTCGTTTTTAATAAGTGAAAACATTTACACTAAATGAGAGAAAATGAACCTAACAAGATAATTGTAAGTTCTCTCCCATACCATGAGTGCTAGTACAGACTAGGATGGGGTAGAGAGAACGCTTGGTTACGACCTTGCACTCCGTAGTATGCCTCGTCAGTACGAGAGGATACTAGTGGCCGCAGGATCAGTAGGGACCCAGGATTCCTAAGGGATTGCTCGGATAACTTCTACATGATTTTTGTGATGACACTTTCCCACTTGCATATTGTATATGAGCAATGTTAGTATGCTAATAGAAACCAAATTTAAATAAAGCTTCTACAAACTAAACAAAATTCATAAACTTCAAGATAGACTAAGATGAGCTCTCAATTGAGAATATGAGCCATTAATGGGCTCTCTCAATGAGAAGCTCTCTTGTTGAGTAGCTTTGTCTAAAAAGATAGGATGTATGCTCAATATGCTTCCAAAGGCTTCAATGGATGATTGTGGATTTTTGGTGTGGATAGATGGCTTTAGTATGGATTTGGATCTCAAAATAGCATTATAACTTTACTTCATGGATTGTGTTATTTTGCAAAGGGGAAGGATCCAATTTATAGGCAAGAGGCTTGAGGGATTGAGGGCTAAGATGCAAGGATGGAAAAAAGCTCATGGAGGGCTTAGATTGCATGAGAGGAGAGCACATGGATTGTGCTTCCTTATAGCCAATCAAAGAGTGACACATGTCACATGGTGAGAGGATGGAGGAAAGGGCAAGGATGAGTCAACAAAGGAGGCTCAAGAGATAAAATCTTCATAAAGACCCTCATAATGACTTGTAAGAGCAATAAAAGGGCTTGTAAGAGTCATTTATGACCTAGTGGACTTCATAAAGTTTTATGGTTGAGATATTTTGAGGGTGATGAGAGCAAATTCGACTTGGACTTGATTAGAAATGTTTTAAGCTTGCTTAGGCTTGTGCAAATGATTAGAGGATGGATTAGGATGGTTTAGGATTAGCTTAGGGATAGGCAAGTGGATGACATTTAATGAGGGTGGGTGAAGGAGGAGATATTTGTTAGCTTTGGCTTGGGTTAGTAAGTCTTAACCCATGTTTAGGGAATGTGACAAGGTTAGGAGGGGATTAGGATTAGGTTTAAAGACATCTTCTAGAAGAGTCTAGATTTTGGATGAGGATAAAGACTTTCTAGAATAGTCTAGAATTTCCTAGGATGAGGATGGAGACTTTCTAGAAGAGTCTAGAACTTCTTAGGATGAGGATAAATTAGATTTTTAGGAAATAAATAAAGTTTTATTTATTTCAAGGGTTTGGGTTGAGGAGATATTTATTAAAACTTTTTTAATAAACATGAGGATTAATATTTAATTTTAATTAAATATTTTGAGTTGGGATTAGGGGTAGGAAATGATGGGATTAGCCTTTAATCAAAATTAAAGAAGGATTAGAAGATTTTGGAAGAGGTTATTGGTCATAAGGAAATTGGCCAACTTTTGAGAAAAAAATAAATTTTTTATTTATTTTAGGATTTTTGGTCAATTTATTAATTAAATAATTAATAAATAAGGAAATAATGTTTAAATAAGATTTAAACATTTTTGGGAGGGATTCCTTAATTAAATATTTTTAATTAAGATAAAAGGATTTAATGGCATAAAAATTAATTAATTAATTAAATAATTAATTAATTAATTAATAAATGATGATGTCATCGGGAATTTTTCAGAAAATAAAAATACTTTATTTTCTAAAGGATTTTTAGGTGTCTACACATATTAGGTTTTCTACGTGTCTTGTGGTACCTCTGGGTTTTAGATGTCAATCTTTATAGGAACCCTTGAGTTAGCATACTTATAGGATTTCCTGGACTTAGAGAGTATTTATGATTATAGGTTTTGTTATCTGATTTGGGACTTGAGACTATCTCCTCAACGCGGTGGGAGTGGACCATTTAGGTTCCACGCGGTCGGGTGGTAGTGCTTTTTACTCTTACCATTGAGATCCGTTCTGTGATCACCGTGGCTGGAGTTTTCGTGATTGGCATTTACCTTCATTATGTTCTTGGATTATTATGATGGATGGTTAGATTTTATGATAGATGTTTTATCATTATGGATGTATGGATGTATCATGTATGGTGAATAGTTTCATATATTTTACTGTACTTTGTATCATGAATTTGAGGATGTTGTATCTTTATCTTTACATATGTATATTCTTTTAAGCCTTTCATACCCTGTGACTCGTACAGTGGATGATTGAGCATTCTGAATTAATTTGCCAAGAGGCATTTGGAACAAATGTATATTATGGACATGGGACTTTCTGATTATTCTTTCATATGTATGTGATAGTCATTAGACTTAGAATTAATTAAATTTAAATGTGACTCAACGTCTTGGGATCCTTAGGAAATGTAACTTGCAATGTATGTTTGTCGATGATTACATGTTATTGCTTCCGCTACTATGTATTTGATGTGTATGTTATACTTTCTTACTTTTTAAAAAAAAAATGTTTAGCAAACTTAGTGAAACTTTAGGTTAATTCTTTTGGATCCCTTGGCGGGGCGTTACAGTCTCAAGCTTCTATCATGGAGGCTTTCATTGTACTTATGGTCTTAAGTGATTCTCTTGAGATGTTTCATTTGTGCATCCCTTTTCTATCTCTTTTTGGAGTAAAGTTTTTCCCACTAGGTTTTCTCTATTTCTCTGTTTCATAGAGATCTAGTTGTGATTGGGTACCTCATCAAGCCTTGTTGTTAGGACCCAAGTTTTCTCTTAGCATTGTAGTTTCCTTGCATTTTTTGTAGCTGCATTGTTGCTCATCTTAAGTGGGGGGTGTTAGAGAAAAAGGTTAATTTTATTTCATTTATTAAATTACCTTTTCTCCCTTCTTAAGATTTCACTTTATGCACTTTTACATTCAAATTTAATAATTAATTAGTAATTATTAAATGACTTTTACCTTTTAGGTTACCCTTTTTTTGGGTTTCAATCTCCTTCTATAAGGATATATCATTTGTAAGTATCTCTCATCTTTTTCATTTCTAAGAATACAATTTGCATATTTTTAGAGAAAAACCCTTGCCTCCTCTTGTCATTTTCTTCTCTATGACAAGTTTTTACGTGTAGGTATTTTTTGGGCTTTGTGGATTTGTATTTCTCAAATCCTTCATAAATGTAGTGCCAGATAACTATTATTTGACAATATTACACATAAAGAAGTGTCTGGAGCTTGAACAACTGCCTTGTCTTGCCTATCTAACATGTCTGGAGTATATTTACATTTTTAGTTGTGGGGAGCTATAGAAGATGCATTTCAAGGGTTGTGAGAAGTTGAAGGAGATAGATATCAAGTATTGTGAAAAGATCAAGAACATAATTTTACCGACAACCCTTGTCAATTTGTTTGTTAAAGGTTGCATAGAATTGCAAAGTATGATAGGCATCAATGACTTACTGATGTTAGATGTGTAAATATAAGGGGGTGTCCCAAGCTTGAGAAGCTACCAAGTCTTTCTAGAATGCATTGCTTGGAGGTAATTGAGATTGACTCTTGTGGGATGTCAAAGTTTGAGGACAGGAGTCTTAAAGGTATGTAGTTTCTAAAGAGGATAACACTGGGCATAAATGTAAAGGTGGGATATCTAGAGTTGAATATGTTGGCAAGTATTAATATCTACTATCGACCCACCATCCACAACCCACATAGCACCATCAACAACAAACAATAACCTGCACTTAGTTGTGCATCATCATTTGACCTTCAGCCTCCAACTCCAATTAGTTTCTCATATTAAATGCAACATATTAATAGCATATATCATGTAATAAGTGTGTTTGGTAATCTAGAGAGTTTGCATACCTCTATAAATAGAGGCTTCATGTAATGAATTGAGCAAGGTAGCAAGGGCAATAAAATCAATTTTATTTCTGTGTGTATTTGTCTTTCTTTTTTGCCTTCAAATTGGTATCAGAGCATGACAAGCTGGGTCTAAGAAGAAAAAATATATTTTTTGATATTTATAACTAATGTAGCAGTGAAATGGGGTTTCTAATGTTTTATTGATTACAAATCATAAGCTTCTAAAGTTGGAGGCTAGTGGCTACAAAGATCTAGATAGGATGAAGGTGTCAGTTTAATGTGTGAGAGAAGGTATAAGTCTAATTTCAAAGGCTGAAGTCCAATGAGAACATATTTGTTAGAAAGGGGAAAATAAGTATTATATTGTTGTTTGTTTAAGCTATAGTCAGTGGCTTAAATTTTTTTGGTATTTTTGTTTTGTAACGAAAAAATTGTAAATTGTAAATTATAGTTGTAACTTTAAGCATTATTATGGCACCAAGAAGTAGTATAGGTCAACCACAAATTATAATATTTTATGGTAAAATTATGAGTTTTGGGCTATAAAAATGAAAATTTTATTTTATTCTCAAGGCATATGGGATCTTATTGAAAAGGGTTTTAATGCACCACAAGATGAGTCTAGTTTATCACAAGATGAAAAAATATAAATTATAAGATAATAGAAAAAATGATGGTAAAGCATTATTTCTAATTCAACAATCTTTAGATGAATCAATTTTTCCTAAAGTCTCTATAGCCAAAAATTCTATGATTTCAAGGAATGTTATAGAAATGACATATCAAGGGACAACAAAAGCTAAGATTACTAAATTGTACAAACTACGCATGAGTTTTAGTTGTGGTGGTGCTTAGATGCTTATGCTTTCCTTCATATAATGTTTGGTTTATGAACCATGTATGGTCATCGCGATGTTGCTTTCTTATGCTATTATGGATTATATGGATAGATGTTTTCTCCATCCTATTGCATGGTGTCTTATCTTTTATGCTCTCAAGTGATCATTCCTTGATTTACATGGATCCAGTATTCCTTGATGTGGAGGTTTTATGTTTTTAGGCCTTTTCATCTTGCCTCAATTTTGCATTGTTGGCATTCCCCACACAAGAATGTATTATCTCACACAAACATACATTCTCCCTCATGCTAGAATGCAATTCCTCGTGTGGTGTGCTACATATCCTCACGTAGAATTATGTACTTCCTCGCACAGAGTAATGCACTTCCTCGTGTGCAATGATGCAAAGTCTCGCGTGAGACTCGAGACCAATGTACTTCCTTGTGTGAGAAATAGGGGGTAGTTAGGCTTGGTCGAGGAAGGTTTGAAAGTTGGTTTTGGACACCTTGTTGGATTTCACACCTTTCTAGTTCAAAACAATCTTTCTATGGGATTTTAAATATATCGTTTATGTATAAGGATTCCTTATTCTTAAGATATATTTCAATATATGCAACAATTCATTGAGATAGGTTCTGAACCTCTCTAAGTTAAGATAAAGAATCTAGGAAATTTTAGGGCTTCAAAAATTCAAACTTAGCCAATTTTCAAGAGTCAATATTTGTCCTTCAACATGGTGTCTAATAGATGAGTGGTGGTTATTGAACCCTCATCCTATGTTTGACCATCATTGGTCTCTTTTGTTTTCTTTTTTATGTTTTAGGTTTCAGTGTCACTTGGAGATTTGTTGATTACCTGGATTGGATGTGTGTTAGTGTTCTGTTGCAATCTTTGTTATCCTTGTATGTTGAATTTCGCATGCCTCCATAGTTGTTTTAAAAACAATATTGTTTGGCTTTTATCTATCCTTGTTCCAAGGATCTCCGAGTGGGGCATTACACTTCCTCCTGCTCTAGCAAAACTTTCCACTTAGCTCGACATTCCTTCTCATCTTGTTGATTTTCCTAAGATGAATAACCACAAGCCAAATTGGCTTGGAGGGACTCTAAGTTCTTCTTAGTCATCTTCTTTTCCTTAAAGATATTACCAAATAAATATTTACTCCATCCTTTGACCTCTTTGTGGACCCTTTCTAGTTTCCTAGCAATATAGAACATAGTCGAGCCTTGGACAGGAGTGTTCCGTCATCAAGTAATACACTCTCTAAACTTTGGGTGTGAGTGCCACATCATCTCATACCTAAAGGGTTTTCGTCTACTTGTTTGGTTCTACTTCCATAAGAATAAAAAACATATAATGGTCAGAGATGGTTCTCGAGTACATCATTAAGGAGGTATACAGGAGAATGTCCCAACCCGTTGAGATAAGAACATGATCAAGTCTCACCTGAATCAGGTTGTTCCCCAGTCTATTATTTGACTAGGTGAAAGGGGTTCCCTGAAGATCAATATCAATAAGATCATTCCTCCCTAGGAAGCTTGCCAAGTCGTCCATACTCTCAGAGAAGTCCTTTGATCTGCCTATTTTCTCTGAGGTATATAGGGCGGTGTTGAAGTCTCCCATACACAAAATATTCTCATGCCTCATAGAGTCAGCAATGTTCGTTGCCTCTTCGCAGAAAGAAAGCCACCCATTTCAGGTGTTGGGAACATAGAAATTAAATATGTTCCAATTAAAAGTTTTGGAGATGAAGTCCACAACTATGAAGTGGGGGCTTAGGAGGATCTCTCTGCCCATGACCTTTTTAGGATTCCAAAGAGTCACGATGCCTCCTAAAGCACCCGTCGCAACACTAAAGGAGAATTTTGCTCATAATCATATATGGTCTTCCACTCTAGAGAAGACCTCCGCCGTCATTTTAACTTCCTGCAAAAGAATCATGTCCACTTTCAATTCCATGATCTTTGTTTAACTTCATACTGCTTCCTAGGGCTATTAAGCCCTCTCACATTCCAAGATATTATCTTCATCTTTTTTGCATTTGGATCTAATCCAGGGTCTTTAGTCTCCCCTGTGTTATATCTATGACTATCTCCTTTTGTCGGATGTTCTTGGTTGGGGAGGTTCACAAATGAATGAAATCTAGTTGTTTAAATGAAGCATTTAAAAGGGCTTCACACTATTTCTTTATAATTTTATTTCCTTAACGAGAGTTGGGCCTTCAACAATTCTTATCTATTTACCTCTTAAAACTTTAAATTGATTCATGGCCAAGGATAAAAGAATGAAATATATAAATTTGTAAATGCATTTCAGACCATTTTGTCTTTAGGATTTTGATAAAATAGAAATATTACAATAAAAAGATGTAAATAACAAGAAAAACAATTCAAATATGATATGAAAGAAATCCTAATTAATAGAAGGTGATTTTAAAATTGTATTTCGCACCTCTGCATCCATTTAGTTTTGTTCTGTGAACAACATTGGATGGCTCCCTCCACTACCATAGCAATAGACTCGTTTATTTGGGGTTTCATCTCATCTTTTGCACGAGGAATTTCCTTGAGTTTCCGGACTACTTTTTCGAATTCATTCATAGACTTAAGAAGGTCTAAAAGCTCCATTTTGTTTTTCTCCATAGTGTTCAGCCTCTTGAGAACCGTAGCAACGAGCAACAAACAGAGGCCAGCCCAGTGAACAGTTCCAACTGCCTCTTAACACCTTTATAGCTGTGGAGTGTTCATCTCTAGAAAATTTTGAAATTTGTTCAACCTATGTCATACACCATTCAAGGCATGGACATTGCATTACAATAATTAAATGATGTCCTGATCTAAGCATGTGGGCCAACACATCACTTAATCTATTCTTCACCAAAGACCTAAGCAAAATAAGAATGTACACATGAAGAGCAAAAGAGATTAATATCATACCTGACACGTACAAAATGGTTATTGAAAATTATTACCTCTTGGGCAAGTATTTGGACATTTTCTGAGACGCCTTCAGAGATTTAAGTAGGGTCAGATGTGGTGTCCGAAGCAGAATGCAGTCGATCTCCTTTTGATTTCCCCTTTTTCGATGTTCCATCCTGTAATGGAAGATTGACAAGAAATAACATTCACTATGTTCAATAACAAAATAATGAAAAGTTTCTATTTGTATAATACAAAATAGATGGGATTTATACCTGATTAAGTCTCGATACCCTGTCAATATCAGCAATTAATTTATCAAGAGCAAAGTTTGGCTCGTCACGTTTACCGTTGATAATCTGCTCAATAAGCTGAGGAATGGTCGATGAAGACTGCGCGGATGGCTGTGGGGAAGCCATGTGAAGTGCCTACCAAAAGCAAAGATAGATGAAAATGGGAGTCACAGAGCAACTGGCCCGTGATGAGAAATTAAGTGCAAATGGTTGCTGAAAATAGGTGCGGGCTAATCTCACAAAATGCATCAAAGATAATTTTTAAAAAGTCAAATATAATTTTTTTTGGTTTACTAAAACGCAGTGAAATTTTTTCAAAAAAATAAATTGTTTTTTATCACAAAATATACAAATAATGAAGATCAAATGTTAAAATTTTCAAAAAAATTCATTGTATTTTTTTTTTTTTGAAATTTAGTTAATAGGGGAGAGGCACCAATAGTGGAGCGGGGTCCAATAATGATTTAGCAAATGTGAATATTAATACTATTAATAAAACAAATAAATATTAAATCGTGATTACATAGATTTTATTTATTGATGAAAATATTACCAGATATGTGATGGATGGAACCAATAATAGTACACGTGAGAACTTGTAATCTTTAATTTGAAAATAAAAAATATACATATATTATCAAATGTTATGCAATATATTTTGCTTTGATTAATATAAATAAGTTGACTACAATAAGTTCTTTAGTTTTAGAATAATGAGTCTATCATAACTAAATAGGTGTCTCATAAAATTATATAGATCTCTTGCATCTCACAATTACAAATAAATATATAGATTCATGATCCAATATGTCAAAATTTAAGATTTGATTTTGACTGGCAAATATTACAACTTTCACTAATTAAGCAATGCTTATTTCCTAAATACCATCACTGAATGTACAATAATAGGACAGTTTATAAATCTATACATATATTCTTCTTTTAATATTACACACAAGTGTACAACAACTAGGTACTTTACAAGTGTAAACAAATCTTTCTTTCTTTTAATATTACCCACTACTGTACAACTACTGAGTACTTTACAACTGTAAAAAAATATTTTTATTCCAAATAATGTTGAGTGGTGTACAACTACTAGAATAGGCTACCATCAAATCTAGTCTAAATCTAATTTGAAGTCTTCACTCCAGCTTCCTCCTCCTAGCCGATGCAGCATTAATTGGCTTATTTGACCTTTCACCTACAAATGCAGAAAACTTATAAGGCTCACCACAAAAATAAGACAAAGAAAAACCAATGTTTAATTAATAGGAGAACTATCAAAATTTCAAACTCTTAATTTATGAGAGCAAATTACATCATACTAAAACAGTCAAATCATGCAACAAAATTCAATCCGTGGCAACAAAAACCACCCAATCAAATTTGGATATTAAAAAAGAGTAACCAATTGAAATTTAATCTAATCATGGTTAAAGAAGAGTTAACACAATCTATAAACTGGATGGACAATAGTCTCTTTTCTTTCACTGTAGACATTTTCTCTGCTTCAGCTTGTATTTGGGATCAACGATATTTGTAATTGTTCTCATCAACCAAAGCATATTCAGAAGCATAATTTTCAACCAAGCTAAGCATATTCAGGTGCATAAACTTTTATTCATTTTCATTTATATTTTCTTTGCATAGATCTTTCCATTTATTTTTTAAATTGAAAGATATGCTTAGAGAGAACATACAGTTCAATAGGTTTGTACACATATATTCAAACTAGAGCTCAGACATTTTTTTTGGCTTGTAACAGTAGTATTAATTTGTTTGAGTTCAGACATTCAAACTAGAGCCCCAAACATTTTTTTTGGCTTGTAACAGTAGTATTAATTTGTTTGAGTTTAGACAGCACTGCACATAGTTAGAGATTTATGTATATATCTCATTACTTGAAATCAGTCAATGATATCATATTCCTTATTGCTAAAATTGGCTAGTGTTGTTATTTGATTACATTCTGTGATTGTGTGTGACTGTGTGAGTATTTGTATTAGATAACAATCTATAACCTACATTCAAGATAGTATAATATGAAGAAAAAAAAATCTTACAAATAATTCGTCAGATAAAAATTTAACAACTTTTTACATTTAATTATGTATCTTCTACATTCATTAAGGAGCTGTCTTATACAGCACTATACATACAGAAAAATTTATATAGTTAGCAAGAATTGGTTAAACCATATATCATAGAATCCACAACAATTAGTAAAATCTCACTCACTACTAGTACCATCTACTTCACAATCCAATCTCAGACTAAGAAAAAGTTGAGAAATATATTTTAAATAAAAGATATGCTCAAAGACAACATACAGGTCAATAGGTTTGTACAAATACGTTCAAATTAGAGCCCCAAACATTTTTTAGGATTTTCACAGAACCCCCATCACCCATTCAAGTCTTTTTATTGCATATTACTGACCTGTGTGAAAAGGAAATGATGTTTATATAACTCTGAGTTGTGAAACAAAATAGTTAGCAATAGCAAAAAAATGTTGACCAAAGCATTTGCATTATTTTTTGATTTATTTGTCATTGTATCGTTAAATATGTATACAAAAAGGAAGTGCAGTCATTTAGTAGGTAGAATTTGGTGACAAGCATTAGAAGAAAACATACTATTTTGTTAAAATTATTTCTCAACTTTAAGTCATCTTTGTTAAGATTGACTGCAATCTTATATTAAAAGAAAGAATGATAGTAATTTTCTAATAAATTTCACAGAGACTACATATATTTCACCATGAAATCTTCTAAGAGGAATCGAGTTCAAAGAACAAGGCCTCTACTTATGCACAAAAGAGAGGTTATGCTTCACTGCAATCTAGAAAATGAAAGCAATACCAGAGATCAAATTAACATACCAAATCAACCTCAAATACCAACTCCAGATCCAATAGACATATCGGATGTGCAAGGTAGAGTTTCTAGCACACAAATGACTTCTACTACACCTAAGAATGTACCAATAAGAAAGTAGTGGTCAAATTCAGACTTGGATAGTGCAATCAAAGATGTTGAAGATAATCTATATTCCATCCGAGCTGCTGCCAAGAAATGGGGTATTCCTTTTACAACCTTGTCAAATTGGTTGCTTGGTATCACAACTAGAACAAAGAGAGGTTCACCCACTATATTATCAAGTGAAGAAGAAATGGAGATAGTGCAATGGTGTCAAGATATGGCAGAGATGGGATATGGTCTTGAAATCACACAATTGAAAGCACATATTGCTCACATTTGTGAGACCAGGCCAAACCCTTTCGTAAATGGTTTTCTAGGCAAGTCATGGTGGAGAGGGTTCAAAAGAAGACATCCCGAGTTGGCAGTGAGAACAACAGAAGGTATAGATAAAGATAGAGCTACCATGCTTAGACCATCCATAACAACAGCTTTTTATGACAACTTGGCAAAAGTTTACAAAAATAAACAATGTGGCCCACACCAAATTTGGAACTATGATGAAACAGGTGTTCAAGCTGGGAGAAATTGTGGAATGAAGGTGTTAGCCAAAAAGTGCTCGAGGAGTGTGCCATATGTACTGTCAAAAAGTAGAGAATGGATCACCATATTATGTTGTGTTAATGCTGCAGGACAGAGCATTCCAGGATTCTACCTATTTAAAGGTCAAAGGCAAATAAAAAATTATATTTCAGGTTGTAAACCAAGGGCTTGTATGGCAGCCCAACCACATGCGTGGATGACCAAGGAACTATTCCTCAACTGGTTGCATCACTTTGCCAGATTTGTGCCTGGTGGAGTCTCACCTAGCAATAGGCATTTACTCATATTCGATGGTCATGGGAGCCATGTGGCACTTTCCACAATACAAGAGGCAAGAGTTTTACGAATTGATCTCCTTACATTGCCAAGCCACACAAGCCACAAGCTCCAACCTTTAGATGTAAGTGTGTTTTCTCCTTTTAAGAACTACTTCAAGAGAGAGAGATCGGAATGGATGGCAAAGCATCATGGATTAGAAATAAACAAGTCTGAATTAGCTACCTTATGCAGCAAAGCATTCAAAAAGGCCCTCACTCCAGAAAATATAAAGGCAGGATTTAAGAGGACTGGTATCTGGCCATTAGACCCAACATCAGTTATAAATGACATGAATCCTAGTAGAGCATTTCCGATTTCTGTTGAAGAGGAAGATGAAGCAATTGCTCTTGAAAGTATTCTACGATTTGCAGGAGTTAGTGAGTCTAATATTCAAGAAAGAGTAGAACGAATTCAAAGAGAAAATGATGCAATTGAAATGAAACTACAACATGATAATGCCACTACTGAACAGGGACAACATGATTCTACCACTGCTAAACAGGGTCAACATGACTCGGTACAGATTGTGCAAGATACATCAGATTTAAGTATTCCAACTGAAGTGAGTATTCCTAATTACATCATGGAAGGTGCTAGAAACCTTTCTGTGAACTTGGACTTAAATAATGAGGATATAGGATTGTCACTGCCATCCCCTCCTCCATCTCTTCCAAACACATTGGTTCATTACTATGCAACAACAGAGTTTGGTCTAGAAAATGAAGAAAATCAATCAACAGAGAATGATGGCAATGTCGACATAGTGGATGAAAACATTACAAATATAGATAACAACTAGCTAGAAGGTAACCGTATGCCATTACTATCATCTTTCTTGAAGTTACCAAATGCAAGGGTCAATGAAAAATACTCTCATGAGAGTGGTGGCACGATCAGGCTTAGTCGACAGTCCCAAATACTCACAGAAGATGAGTTTATACAAATTTACATGGAACAAGAAGCCAGAAAGAAAGAAATTGAAGAATTGAAGGCCAAAAAAAAGGAACAAGCAGAGGAGAGAAAAGCTAGTAAAGCTATCCAAAGAGAGCTGAAAGAACAAAAGAAGCTAGAGAATGCAATGAAGAAGCAAAAGAAGGAACAACTTCAAATGATACAGAGGAAAGAGAGAGAGCAAAAAAAGGAACAAGTGAAAAAAATTAGAGAAATTGAAAAAGTTAAAAAGGAGTTGGTAAGGCAGAGGCGTTTAAGCAATCCCTCAAATCATCTTACAGAAAATTCAATTCTCAGGGATATAATGAACATTTACACTCCTGCTTATTCATCTATTGCCAATTGTTCAAACAATAATCAAAATTCTACAAGCCAAGCAGGAAAAGGAGGATCTACAGCCATAGCTAATGGAGGGTCAAGTTCTAATATTACATCCATACCCATAGATGTTGTAGGTGTACATAAAAGCTAATATGAATGCATCACTAATATTAGCTGAGAGGTATATGTTCCTTGAGATAGTTTTTATTTTATTTGGGGTTTTTGGTAGGTGCACCAATCATTGGACCATTTTTTTTCAAGTAAAATCTCCTTGAAATTGATTTATTTTATTCTATTTTTGCAGGTATATGATTCATCAAACCATATTTTTTGAAGTAGAAGTTTCATATTTTGTGGTATATGCCATATGTTATGAAGTATTTTGGCTAACTTCATATATTGAAGTAACTTGAGACTGGATTATGTTGAAACTGGATATACCATGTGCTATGAAGTATTTTGGTTAAATCTGAACATTGATGTAAATCGAGACTAGATTTTAAACTGTGATGTAATGTTTCAAATTTTTGGATGGAATATAGGCAAATGAGTGATGACGCCATATACAGGCTCCTTGTAACTAGATATACCACTACCATTCACTATGAAGTATTTTGGTTAACTTCATACATAGATTGTAATCGAGACCATATTATAACTTATGAAGTAAAAATTTTGATTTTTGGAAGGAAGATAGGAAAATGATTGATCGTGCCATATATAGCCTCCTTGAAAGTGGGCATATTTACATAAATTCGCATTGTATTTATACATGCATATTTACATACTCATCCATATGTTTGGGCATATTTGATTTTAAAAACTTCATGTGACTATTTCTTGTCAGCTGAAAATTTTATAAATACACTACCTAGTCTAGAGTTGTGTTTTAGTATATATATAAATCCATGCAAATATCTACAAGTACATGAATCTATGTATGCTTCTTCGATATGTTAATGCATTAGTGATCTCCATTTAACTACAATAATTAAACTAATAAAACAATAAAAACTACAAGAATTAAACAAATAAAACAATAATCAAAATACGAACTCAAAATTGGGAAAGAATGGATCATTGCCTTAGTGAGGTCTAAATTAACCTCACATGAAATCAATAGTGGCTTCATCATACTTCTGAACAAGCATCACCATCTCAACAAGCATCGACATCAACATCTAAACAAGCATCAGCATCAGCATCTGAACAAGCAGTGAAGCTACAGTGCCATCGGTCCTATAGTCCACCTAAGATGCACAACATAATTATATATCCAACAATAAGAATATTCAAAGGTGCGGTTAATTGGAAGAAGACCCATCAATGTTATATATGAAACCTACAGATGTATTCAAATAAAGTTGTATCAACAGCAAGAAGTGACCTTTGAAATTTAGAAGATGTATGGAAGAGCAATATGATGCAAGTGACATGAAGATGAAAAGACTATAAAATATGATCATTTAACTCTATATACATTGCATCCACCTGCAAGTTCAATAAATTCAACTTGATTCACATCATTACCAAGCTATATTTTGCACTCCGAAAACTGAAGGAATAAATACAGTCAACAATGATATTGGGAAAAAATAGCTGTTAATTCGTCACAAACTTTAGAGCATTTATGTGTTTAGGGGCAAAATGTTCCATATAATAATTCCTACCTATCTTATAGAATCCATTTTGCCATTTTTGGTGACTGCTTGATTTCTATGATGCTAACCCTAGACTTTGAATTCCTTAAAGGATGTCTATAATTGTGCTAACTTTGCTTGCACTTCTCAGTTGGCTCATCTCAAACATAAGTTTCAAGTAAATATATAGGTTTTCCAACTCATTTCCATGTCATTCTCTCATAACATTGTTATTTTGCATTCATGCAAAGCAGAGGAGCATCTTTAACACCCATTAACATTTCAAGATCCATACAATAGTATAGATGAGGAATATGATATCTACCCATAAAGTGGACCTTAACAACATTAACAATCCATTTCTACACATACGGATAAGTTCACACCGTTGGAAAATGAAATCAAATTCTTATCAGATGTGCTGATATTTCAATGTATTAGTGCCTTTCATTTTTTTCAAAAATCTAACATATGTGTAACAATAGATGAAACTCCAGAAGCTTGTTATTATAAATTAATAAAAGAACACATTACCTTTAATAAATCCATTTTGTAATAAAACCTTCACGAACCTGTGGCCTCTGGTACGAATTAAAATTCTGCAAATAGCCAACTCAGTATACGAATGATATGTCACAAATTTAAACCAGAATGTTATGCCAAAACCAAATATGCACAAAAAGAGATGATGGAAGATAATTTTCCGCCGACAAAGATGTAACAAGCACAAGCGCAAGGTGCTTTGGAGCACAAATACTCCAAAAGATAGGGTATGGTATCAAAGATCAAAACCCTAATCACAGAAAAATAAAAGGTAAATTCATTAGAGGAAAATGAAATTATGTAACTATTTTGCTCAAGCCATCTTATTTCCTTTCCATATATGGTGTGAACACACACCTTTGAAAATACGCACAGATATAAGCTATTTTTCAAAAAAAGCTTATATTGAAAAACCCTGTACATAATGCATATGTTAAGAAAGTGGAGCTACGGAAGTCGACCCGTATTCGACTGACCCGCAGGTCCTACTATTCATGCCAATATTGAAAAGGGGGCACCAGGGCCTCCCCACAATTTTTCTGGTTACAGGGGACCCCCACGAAAAATATAAGTAAAAGCCCTACCCTCCAGTAATGACAGCCACAACGCCTCATGAACACCCGCCGTTGAATGCCCACCATAACTCGAAAGGTGTTGCCCCTACTATTATAAAGGGGACGTGGACAGAGGATAGCTCGGTCAAGGGCGACATTGTTGGAATGTCGACTCCTACCCCAGAGAAGCTAACCGTCCATCTCATTGTTTGAGTGGGCGAGTAGGCCATCTTCCCTCATACTGCGTTATTCGTGGGCTGAAAAGATGTGCTCATTTGGGGTAAAGTTCACCATACAGCAGACTGCCATAGCTCAAAGCAGCTTGGTATAAAGCTGATGCCCACACGAATTAAACCCCATGCACAATCCATTGCCGACATGAAATAAACCCCAAGCTGCGTTTAGGGCACAATCGCAAATGCAAGGTTGGAAGCTTCGGGATGAATACGTGTATGCTACGCCCAGGTTTGATCAACGCGTGGACATGTTAGGGCATAAAAAATCTCGTAAGCAGCATTATAGTGTTTATTTTTTAGTCAAATTTTTTAATTAATAGGTCTTGGAAGTAGCAGTATAGGTATAACAGTGTCCATAATAAGGGCATCGATATATTCTTTTGGGTTAATGGTGCCCAAATTTCAAGTAGGTTATAAACAATTTAGGTTGTCGGATGTAGTGAATTTGTGATTGTGTTAATTAATTGAAAATAGAAATGAATTAAATAGATTAGATTTTAAATAGGCTTATATATATTATTGTATATTATAATTAATTTTTAAAATTATAATGTATTACTATTTGAATTTAATTGTGTTCAATGTGATCCACAATTGGTCTATTTTTGTTTCATATAAGAATAAAATATAACTAAAATAAATGTTATTTAAAAATATTAGGAGTCTTTAAGTATTTAATATGTTGCTTTCATAACATGTATTTGTATATATTTTCATAAGAAATCATGTCTAAACAATCATCTATTGACAATTTTATTATTGAGCTTTGGTCAAATGTCTAAAAAGTCAATATTTAGACACTTCGAACTAAATAGATTATTTTGACAACTTGCGTGATGAGTGGCAGCTTCAAACCTTAGTTATAATTAGTTAAGTGTCTATTTTACGTTGGTAAAAAAAAAAACGAAAGTCTCACGACATTCCATGTGAGAACTATGTATTGACAAAGTTAGCCCGCTCAACTATTAGTGCCTCTCCCCTAGTGAGAAGGACAGCTGCATCCTAAAAATACTGAAAATACAGTATTAAGAACATTAAATGCTGCTTGCTGAAGCTGCTTTGTACCTTCCACTAAAGCGCGCTGAGCCCCACCATCCACATGCTAGTGTTACTGTTAGTGGAAATTTGGATGAGAAAAAGCGCGTTGAACGCCACCATCTTCGAGTTAGTTTAGCGGCTACCTGGCAGTTTCAAGGGAGGGGAATTAAGAAGTGTCTTTAACTACGTTCTTTGTTAGCTACAACTATCCGGTAGCAAAAATATTGTTTTGAACCAATTTAGAGTTTCGTACCATAATTTTCAGGAAGGATAGCCATTGACAATGACAGCCTTATAGCGCATCATTTCAATCTTCGGTGGCAACCAGAAGTTTGAGAGAAACGTCATTTCACATGGCTCGTCAGGGAAAAAGGTGAAACAAGAAGCAGAGCAAGGGAGAATTATTACACTTCATTTTTCATGAGTACCCGTTGGTATATTGTCTATTTTTGTGGCTGGATAAAATACGTTGAGGGTTCATTGAAGATTCGCCGAAAGACGAAATCACGCGTTACACGGTAAAAGGACATTTACATAGGAAAAAGTTGAAAAAAACATGGTGCCCACTCCAATTGCACGGTCTAGCTATACTTCCTTCAACTTTCCACTCCAATTGTACGGTCTAGTAATTTTCTTTTTTTCTTTACAGGAAAAGTTATGGATAAATATAATTGGTATATTTTATGAATACGTTGTGTATAAAAACATTGTGATGGAGGATTTTTTATTTATAAAGTTATACTTATATGATATTGTTAAGAATATTCAATTGTGTATTTTTTGAGTCAAGCTCATTGAATCATGTTTCGTAAGTAGTGGTTCACAAGACCTCATCTCTCGTGAGAGTGAATGGAACACTTACCATTCATTGCAATATTGCAACGAGGACTTCTAAGGAGGTTACCCAACCCACTTCATTTATCTACTTAATATGGTAGCAAAAATTAGGTTGAACCTCTCCAATTAAGAGTAACGCCTTGAAGAGTATCCATTCTAACAAATTTGTCTTATGCATGATTTCAACCTCATCCAACTTGATCGCTCGGAGATTAATTAAGAACTCGTCAACTTCACTAACAGACCAAGGATTGATTGACAGTTTTTTTTTTTTTTTTTTTAAATACAAAGATACTAGTACATTATTAGAAAATTAGGTGATACAAAGATGTGAACTCTTAAAGTTTATGTGCTACCAAAGTGAATCACAATAAATTATTTTAATAGAAGCATAAACATTAAGGATTTAGTTGATGACTAAATAAATTCAAAAATGGTGTGGTAAAGAAAGATAAGGCAATTGTTTCACTCTAGGAATAATAAAAAATATAATATGTTTGGTGTCTTGATTTGTTTAATGTTAAAAGTCCAATAATATTTCTATAAGCTCCCAATAATGTAGTTACCCTCATATGGATATCACATAATTTTGACTTTTGAAATTAACATGCAATGACAAGGCTCTTTATGAGAAAACAATAATAATTATGTAACATTGTGATATTGCTATAACATTGTTAAGCGCGCTCAAGCTGGAGTAGTATTGGGATGGGGGACCTCTCAGGAAGTCCCGATGCTTCACCCCTATGAGCATCACCTAGATCCAATGAGTGCTAAGTGTTCCATTTATTCTCATGAGAGATGGATTCGTGTTGAATCACTACTCATGAAACATGGGTCAAGAAGTTTGACTCAAAATCACACAGTTAAATCTTGATAGCAATATCACAATTTGACTTACTGTGGAAATTATCTCCTACTTATCAATTATGTAACAAACAAGTTATAATATTATGTCCTTCAATATACAAATATTTTGAATGCACTTAACGACATATCCATTAAATGTTAATATGTGATTGGTAATTTTATAGACAAATGAAAGCAGTTTAAATGTTAAGAAACACATTTTTAAAAAAAATTATGAAATATTATTTAACAAATAAAATTAGGCTCATATGATTGATGGGTTATGTTCAAATAGCAAGGTCTTAATGTTCTCATTTTGAAACTCCATGTTCCAATTGCCCAAAGTGACATCTACATGGCTTCTATTTTGACTTGAGTTGATTAAGTGGCATATGTGGCTTCTAAGTTGAGTATGTTGAGTACGGATGAGGTTCCACTTGTGATCTCCAATGTCATATGGAGCCAAAAAAAAAAGGATTGTACATAAGGATGCATCCATGTCCCCAGATGTTTTGGTGATGGTGAAATGATACAAATATATTCCCCTACTATCTCCCTTGGTGGGAAATTATCTAGAAATAGAGGAAACACCCCTAGACCATACAAAGGAGCCCCAACAATTTGGCATATGTAGTTAGCAAGAAAAATGTTGATTCACTTTAAAATTTGTTTCATTCTTTTGTGGCGTGAAGTTCGCACAGGCTCTTTAAAACCACTCTAAATCCCTAATTTAATTATGGATCTAATGCAAAGGATAAAGAAAAGAAGGACAAGAAAGAAGAGGAAACAAGATAGACTCTAGCATCTACAACTAAACCATCGAGGTGTGTTCAGAAACATCATTTTAAAAATCATACTTGTTACCAATTTTTACCACCCTATGGAAATCGGTAAAAGAATACAACTGCTTATTTTCTTTGGTTACTTTTCGTATTACTTTTTCATACCTCTTAAATCTTTTAAGTTGTGATGTTGCAAAAGTATTTTAGTTGCAACATCAGTCTTGTTTGATTAGTAATTGTTGTAAGGGGCATGAGGATGCAAAAAGGTCAGTAGACGGGTTAGCGTGTCTTTGCATCTATTAAGGCTAACTGCCAGGTTAGGGTGGCAAGGCAGCAAAATCATTCATCGTAGCTTCACAAAATTAAAGGTTGAGTTTAGTTTTCAAGTTGTAAGGAGGCTAGCGTCAAACACATGTCTCAATGGACCTTAATTCATGAGGACACAAGAGTATCTAGCAGTTTGAAGGAAATGGCCATCGCACTTTCGCAAGGGTCTTAAATCAAAGTAAACATTAAGTTGTGATTATGTGAAAGGCATTAGGAGGGCTAATGTCTAATCAGTCGCATGCTTGCAAGGAGTTAGTGTTAACTTGAGATTACAGTGACAAAGTTGCGAACATCCTTCAGTCATACTGTCACAAGGGTTAAGGGTAGGTTGATATTTCAATTTTCAAAGGATTCATCCCATCAGTAAAAGAAATTAAGGTTCAATTGACATCACTCTATCGAAATCAATCAGATGAACTTCTGATTTAAGTTGTGATGGTTTGAAGTAGACAACAAGCAATTATTTTCATGCTTTTGCATCTTCTTGCATGGTTAATGTTGACCTTGGGTTAAGGTGGCAAAGTGGTGAAAGCTCTTGTTCGCACTTCACGAGGTTAAAAGATGGGTTAAGAGTTAAGGCTACAATAAGGCAATAAGAAGTTGAAGTTGTCTTAGCAACTTCGTAGGTCAACATGGTTAAGAAAGAGATGTAGTTGTGAGTTTGCAATCACATGAAAGAGTTAAACCCTGATAGCTTCCGCAACATCGTTGGGATAGATGTTTGGGTAGACTTTTAAGTTAATAGTTATGATAAAGGAGAATCCAATCTTCGCCACATAACATGGTCAAGCCAAGAGTAACATTTTCTATTACGAACTTGTGAAGGGCATCTAATAGTCAAAGGAGATGGCTATCACTACTTTACAACAATTAGTCAAAAGGAGCAGTTAACAATTACAATAGAGTGATCAGTAGTTCAAAGGGATGTGTTCGTAACCTCGTAGGTCAACATGGTCAATAAGAAGATAAGGTCGCAAGGTTGTCAAGGTGAGAAAAATAAATATTTTTAGGTTGTGAGGTTGTGGCAAGTCTTTAGAACAATTAAATATTAAAAGGTATTTTTTTGCTTTTTTGAGCTGGAAAACAAAAGAAAGCCCTCAGCGAATAAAATTTCAAGAAAGGTAATAGAGCATGCAAGGTTTAATGAGTCATGTCTATGTTCCATGAAGGTGGCAAAAAACACTGGTGTCAATACTTAGATCGCAGAGCTAGAATAGAGGAAAAAGGAGCCAAGCGATGAGCATTGATTACTTGATCTACATTGCGTTGCAGAAATATAATTTTGAGGTAGAGTAAAGCTAAGAAAAATCTAGATGAAATAGATGATTTGAACAACCCATAAAAGGAAATGAATGTTATGGCTTTGTTGGCAAAGGTAGTTGAAGATATTACATAGTTAAAGCAGTAGAAGACAAATAGAATTAATTGAAGCTTCCTGTAGTAAGTGTTACCTATTGACTCTTCAACCACTTCCCTAGTTTCATCTGAATGCAGAGAATGTTTTAAATGTAACATTTTGGAAATATCTCTAGATTTTTGTTTCTTCCGGTAAGATTTTGACATGTGCCTGCCCATCTAAAGCTTGTTGCAATCCTTCTCTATTTAAATATTTCCAGCATGTGGAGAAGGGTTCTACTTTTTGTGCAAAAAAGAATTCTTTGTTGTGATCCCTCAAGAGTGCTTCATAATATTTTCTTGTAGATTACTTTCTAACCACTTTGAGAAATGCTATTGAACTACCTTAGAAGCTTGAATAAAGGAACAATTTAAAATCCCTTCTTGTGTTCATCTTGTTGTGTAAGTTGTTGATCTAATATAGCTCTTATTATTTATTTTGAATCCTTGAGTTCGAGTCTCAGTTTTATCTACAAGTGAATTTTGGAATATTCATATAGGTTACAAGTCATGAGATTGTGCTTCTTTTCATGTAGCTAACTGTAAATGTCATTATTCCCCTTAGCATCTTGTTTAAAGTCTATCCTTCTTGTGAAATATTTATGTATGAGTTTTTTGAGATCAATGTTGTGCCAATATTTAACCATTCGTAAAATCTTCATCATGTCAAGTCAACAATTTTTCTCATCTTAATATTTTGGTGTATCGCCTCAAGTTTACTTTTCAGCATTTGCATTCATGCAAGTAATCATTCTATCTCTTTCCTTCCCAAGTTTAAATTTATGTTTGAAGGGGAAATAGGTGAAACATCATAAGGAACCAACCTAGAACCTAAAGATTCAATCCTAACCCTGTTATACCCACTACCTAGGAGTGTTTCCATGTTACTCAAAGTGACTGAATTTTAGAATCCAATCAAGAAGCAACTTTTAGAGATAACAATACTATTGGTGATAAAAATAGATGAGTAGTCACTAGAAGTAAAGCATCTAAAGAGAAAGTTTTGTTGTGTTTAATTTCAAATACAGAATATAAATATGTAGAGGTTTCATGTAATGATCATAATCATGTTAGAGCAATGAACGAATAACTTGATTAGATTGGGACTTGAATCAAACATGGAAACTTGTACCTAGATTGGCAGATCTGCATTCCCTGCCTTCTTTAGGCTAGCCTTGGGACCAAAACTTTATAGAAAAGTCAAGTTGCCCGACAACCCCAAATCAACCCCCGAAGTCAACTTCATGTCAAAATTTGAAGTGACCCCAACATCAAGGGGGACCTCATTAGAGATGATTAGCCAGAGATCTAAATATATTTCAAGATTAGGGGGGTGGGTGTTCTGTAATGCCCCGCCTAAAGATTCTTGGAACAAGGATAAATAAAAGCCAAGATATATTTTTTTTAACAAGTATGGATGCACACAACAATCAACATAGAAGGATCACAAAGATTGCAATGGAAGACTAAACAAACATCCAAACACCAACGAATCTCCAAGCACCACTACTAACCAAAAATGACAAAACTACGGAGGTCAAAAACACATTCAAATCTAAAACATTGCAGATTCAAAAAGGTTCAACACTAGGAATCAAGAACTCCGTAAAGGGTATCCAAATCACCTCTCAAAATCTTTGGTCAAGTCAAAAACTGCCCATCGGTCAACCGAGTAGGTTTTCTTACAAGGTTGTGCAACATTTCCAAATTATAGTCATCCAATACTTTACTTGTATCATACGACATTTCTCAAAAGGTCATGCAATAATTTCAGGGACCAAGCAATACAGCTTCTAAGGTCGTACAATACTCTTCCAGTATTGCATGACATTTCACCAATGGGTGTGTGATACTCTTCTAGTATCGCATGACATTTCACCAATGGGTGTGTAATACTTTCTAGTATCACATGAAATTTTTCCTTTGGGTGTATGATACTTTCCACTATAAAACAACATTTTTCCTTTAGGTGTGCGATACTTTCTAGTATCACTAAATAGTGGAGCAATGATGCCCAAAAATGTAAGAAACATGTTGACAAACAAACATAAGGGAGAGATAGAGTTAGAACCTCCACACTAGGGAGTACCAGAGCCACAAATAGAGGCTTGGACACTCGAACACAAGAGTGGCAAGACAAAAATACAACTAAACATCTAAATCATAGAAGTATAAGAAAATGTACTGAAAGCAACATTGTAATGTACAAAAATAACTAAACTCTTGTGTGGGTCCTCCCAATCATAATAGCATCATGAGACCTCGAATGCCCTAGCCATCGCGCGTAACATCCCAAATTGCTACTTGGACAATTAGAGCTATCTTATGAGGGCATCACTACTACAACATAATAACATCATAAGAACAAGAACATCTAACATGTTAAACCAATAAGAAATAGATATTCCAAATAAGTAAATCATATCATCTAACCATATGCTAACATCATTTAATACAAGAATATGTTAAGTATACTAACATCATCTAAACATGATATCCAAGAATCTCAATAAAAGCATAAATCACAAGGTAACATACTCTGTAACCTGAAGTACCAAGTGAAACATCAAGCATTGGTCGCAATGGAATAATAGACTGTCTCTGTACACCGACACCTAGAAGTGGTATAGATAGCTATGCCTCCCAACCATGTGAAACTTGTAGGTCCACTCCCATCATGCTGATGGAGATAATGATCCAACCACAAACACACATAAAGATAATGTCCATGGCTATCACTCATGCTAGATAACAAAGAGGACTGCAACCAAGATCATGAAACAATGCAAGTGGATCAAGTCTTAGTCAGACACTCTATGGATCAGCTATGTATGGACTCACTAGAGGGTAAATTGCCTGGTATCAGGTAGCCCAAGCTAATATTGGCAGCATCAACTCCCCAATATGAGGTGCACATCCTGGTAGCATCAACTCCCCTGTGGAGGTGCACATCATATGTCTTCAGACTTAACCAGGTGCTCGCATAACATTTTATTGTCTTAATTTTATTACCCAATTAATTTATTTAGTTATCACTTATTTAGAAATTCTTCATGACATCCCTTTGGGAAATAGTCACCAAGGTTGTAAGAGAAGCCCATTCATGCCACCCTACATACCCATGCCCATCACATGATGAGTGTTCGTTGGCATGCATATTCCAACCCCAACCCCAATGAACATAACTCCATCGAAATGCAACCAGGATTTCAGGCCTCGTAAGTCACCCTAAAAATACACATGCACATGCTTGTGTGTGGCACACCACCATCACAAAAATCATAAAACAAGGGTTGGATGAGAACACAAGCAAAATAAAACTCAACTAAAAATAAGCTTGGAAGTACGGATGCAAAATGCACCCCAATGCAACATAAAAGTGAAATAGTGGTCTAACTGACATCCTATGAATAATCCAAGTCTACGGCCAACATCATGCCAAGAAAACCCAAAAAACTAGGCAGTACATAAATCAAGGTGAAAATGTGGAAACTCAAAAACTTCAAAATTATAATCCACTCACCCCAAGGATTAATAAGCCACAAAAATGTAATAAAATTTGTGTTCAGATACCGTATGCAAATACGGCCAGCATAATGACATGAAACTCCAAACCCTCACTCCAAAAATTAGTGAAATGTTCATACCCAATCAACCAAGCAGAATTAGTAATCATAAACATAGGAGAACACTAGTTCTCAACCTCCTAACATACAACTACTAGAAATGGAAGAAAAATGGGAGCTGAAACATAAAAATGGGAGAGCCCTATCTGACAACCAAAAGGGAAAAAATGAGAATCAACCAAATAAAATAAGTATCTTGCAGAAGTTGTCAAAAGTCGCAGCAATCCAAGGACTCCCCAAGTTGGATCTAACAAGACTGATCTCATGATGATCCCACGCTCATAGCTCCTACAATGAATAGAAATGCAATCCTCTAGAAGAGGGTTTGGAAAAAGCTCTCAATTTTCTTATTCTCGAAAGTGAGAAGTGAGTAATAAAATTCCTCTTTCGATACTTATTCATTTTTCAAGAAGTGAATAATCGATTAGGACCATAAATAACTAGGTAAGCTAGTTAAACCCTAAATCAACCCAAATGAAAATATGTTATTCCAAGTAATTGGAATTCATCTATGAAAAACCTACTGAAAATTAAAATTATTTAAAATAAAGCCTGAAAACCCTTAAACCAAAATCACCAAATTTCTTAATAAATTTCACAATAATTGCAAACCTCTAAATTCGCAGACACACTCATAGGTCTAATCACATAATGAAAATGAATCCAAATTTATTGCATCACTGGAAGGTTTAATTAAATAGTCAAATATGATACATCGACCATACAGGGACGACTTTGGTTAAATATAAATGGCTAAATCACTAACTCCATATGCCACTGCCAAGGATATAAATCATGCACACTAAAACACATGATCAAGTGAAATTGCATATAGTAACATAGCCGAAGCAAAAAATGCATTACATAAAATAATTTAACCATTTATTTAATTATATTGAATTATTCCATTAACATCACTCACATTCGCATAAAGCATAACAAAGCAAGAATGAAGTAAATAACCATAGCATTAAATCCAACACAAAACATAATCAAAGAATATGTCTAAATACCGAATAACCAGATATTATCATAAAATATATAGTCTTCTTAAAATGATATCATCATGCAAATATGATCAATTGAGCAACATAGTAGTCTAACATCTATGATAATGGAAATCAAAGTATAACATCTAACCATTAGGTTATCGCAAAAGTAAAAATAGCATGAGTAACAAGTATTTCTCGGATCAAATATAACAAGGTACAAACTACAAACATGAGAGGCACTATATCCTCCCTCATTGGGTGTAGGCTTACTCCTACAAGCCTGTAAAAAGGTAGGGGTAAAAATCTCTCAATCGTGTAGCATCTTCCCACGTAGTAGAAGTCTCATCACTTGAGTCCCACTGGACCCTTACCTGCTCTATGTCCCAACCTCTCAAATTTAGTCTTTGATACTGAAGGATATGAATGGGCTCCAAAGAAAGTTTCCAATCCTCCACTTGCAAAGCATCGCAATCAAGAACATGGGTCACATTAGGACTATACTGTCTTAAAACAGAAACATGGAAAACATCACGAATGCATGATAGGCTAGGTATCAATGCTAGTTGATAACCAACAGGATTGATCCTCTCGAGGATCTCAAATGGTTTGACAAAACATGACACCAACTTAGAGCCTTTCCCTTAATAGATGAGGCTCTTCCTTGGCTACACTCTCTAAAACACCCTATCACCAATAGAAATGTGATGATCCAACCTATGGGTATCTACATACTTCTTCTGCCTATCTTGGACAATGACCAAATGCTCTCTAATATGAACAACCTATTGCCCCATATCTTGAAGCATCTCTAGACCTAAAAGTACTCAATCCTCCAAATGATCCCAACTCAAAGGGGTGTGACACAGTCTACCATACAAGGCCTGAAAAGTGACATGCCAAGAGAAATATGATACCCATTGTTATAAGAAAACTCAACAAGTATAAATAATCCTCCCACTTTACCTGCGTGTCCATCACATACATGTGAAGCATGTCTTCCAAAACCTGGTTCCCTCTCTCTATCTAACCATCGGTCTCTAGGTGGTAAGTCGAACTAAAATTGAGTTGCACGCCCAAAGCATGTTGGAGAGACATCTATAGTGCTGAAGTAAACATTGGATCTCTATCTAAAATAATCTAATGAGGGATCCCATGCGGTCGAACAATGTCTTCAACGAAAACATGTGCTACAAAAGAAGTTGATTAGGATGTCCTCGTGGGTGAAAAATGTGCTACCTTGGAGAACTTTTCCTCTGTCACCATGATACAATCATGTCATCATGATGACAGAGGCATCCATATGATGAAATCAATAGATATGGTATCCAATTTCCACTCTAGAATGACATGCGGCTGTAAAAGACATGTTGGATGCTAATGTATTGCCTTCACTCTTTGGCACTCAAGAAATTGAGGAACAAAATCACCAACATTGCACCTGTCCCTACCCACAAGTACAATTTTTTAAGATCAACATGCATCTTCTTGATGCTAGGATGTGAGGAATATGGTGCATGATGTGCTTCTGACAAAATCAAGGTACAAAGATCGCTTGACACTAGTACATAGATACACCCCACATGTCATAGTAGTCCATCAAACTCAAGAACATAACCTAAAATCATCCCCTCAAAGGTATGTCTAGACTCGATCTTTGCCCTTACCTCTTGATACCATGTGTCACTAGGAAAATCCCCCAAGATACAACCTTGTAAACCCACTCCCAATGACAAAATTGACATCTCATGTTGCCTCCTACTCAAGGTACCCATGACAACATTCTCCTTCCCTTTAATGTAGTGAACATCAAAGTCATACTCACATAGGAACTCCATCTAGTAATGCTATCATGCATTCATATTTGGTTGAGTAAAGATATACTACAGGCTCCTATGATTTCTATGCAACTCAAACCAATGATCCAAAAGGAAATGCCTCCAATGCACAAGTGCATGCACCACAATTGCAAGTTCCAAATCATGAGTGGGATAGTTAAGATCATGGTCCTTGAGTTTTCTAGACTCATACGCAATCACATGACCATCTTGCATCATCACCGCACCCACACCTTGCAACGAAACATTCATGCAAATCATACAATTTCCTATAGGATTGGCACTACAAGGACTAGTGCACTAGCCAGACACTCCTTAAGAGAAATAAATACTACCTCACATTGGTCTGACCAAACATACTTCTTTCCCTTCCACTAAAGAGAATTGATGGGATGAGCTACATGTGAAAAATCCTTCACAAAGCAATGGTGATAGCCGATTAATCTCATTAAACTATGAACCTCATAAACATTAGTGGGTACTCGCCAATCAATGATAGCTCAAATTTTCTCTGGATCCACCGCAATACCATCACTAGTGATGACATGCCCCAAATACTTCACCTCTAACTGGAAGAATCCACATTTACCCAAATTTCCATACAATTCATGATCTCGCAAGCATAACAACACTTGGCATAAATGGATCTCATGTTCCTCTATAGTCCTAGAATAGATCAATATGTCATCCAAGAATACAATGACACAACAATTGAGGTAAGTACAAAATACTTCATTCATCATACTTATGAACATTGATGGTGCATTGGTTAACCCAAAGGGTGCAATCATGAACTCATAGTGCCCATATCATGTACGAAAAGCTATCTGATGAATATCAGCTTCATGAATATGAAGTGTTGATTGTATCCTAACTTAAGATCAATCTTCGTGAAAACTTGTGCTCCCTTGATTTGATTAAACAAATCATCTATCCTTGGTAAAGGGTTTTAGTTCTTCATTGTCACCTTATTCAACAACCGGTAGTCAATGCATAAATGCAATGATCCATATTTCTTCTTCACAAAGATGACTAGTGCATCCCATAGGGATACACTAGGATGAATATGGCCCTTGGCCAACAATTCCTCCAACTACAATATGATCGCACTCAACTCTTGAGTGGTCATGCAATAAGGAGCTCATAACATTGGCTCCACTCTTGGTATAAGATCAATTTGAAAATCTACGTCACGTTGCAATGGCATACCTGGTATCTCATCAAGAAACACATCTGCATACTCAAGAAGGAGTGGATGATCATCAAGTGTCACTATACAGCTCTTAGCCTCCTCAAGATCACTAATAGAGACTACAAACATCTCACATCCCTTCCTGAAACTCCGCTTCAATTGGTTAGCTGAGATCATCCGAAGTGAGAGGACCCCTAAAAGCTCCAACTACCCACTTGTGTCATCAACACAAAGCACTGACTTACAATGAAAATCTATATTTTCCTGATGCATGGTTAACCAATCCATCCCTAACGCAATATCATACAATCCTAAAGGTAGGATGCGAAGATCCACTATGGTGGTTAAGATACCAAAGTTCAATTTATAACCATTGACCAAGGATTGCACATCCACTTTGGATTTTGTTGCTAACTCAAATTGCCACCTATTGACTTGACATGCTGCCACTAGCCCACATCACTAAAAAAGAGATGGTGAAATAAAAGAATTTGAAGCACCAGAGTCAAATAACACTGAAGATGAAATACCATACAATGTACCTATAGTCTCAACCGTGGTACCCTGGTGCTTAGCTTAATGGTTATCAACCGTCGTAAATACTCGATGGTTTCTACATACATGGCCCACAGTAGGCTCCAACCTGGCTGCACCTCTACTAGGTCCTAAGGAAGGCTTTGAAGGATATCTCACTACTTAATGGCTGACCTGGCTACAAGAGTAACACTCTCTTGCAAAGTTGGAACTCGTCCCACATTCACCTTGGGTACCACTAGAATGTGGTGCACTCCCCTTGCTAGAGTTTTGTTGATTACTTTAAGAAGGGAAATTTTGCTAGAACTTCTCTTTGGCCATCCCCTTTCTTATTTGAGGCACTTGAATTTTGTCCACCCTTTGACCAATTCCCTCATTGTTGATTTCTATGACAATTATCACCATGAGAGAGTGTTGACTGGGTTTGGGCCCTTCTTGAGGACTAAGAAAACTATGCATCCTTCCCTACAATCTGTACACCATGGCTCTAAGAACCTGATTTACCACTAAACCCCTTAGCCAAATTACTATCCGCAATCTATGCCTTCTATGCAACAAGGATAAGTGTCCTAAGTTGATGCATCTGAACCTCTCCAATGATGGAGTCCTTTAGACCTCAAGAAAAATGTTGAGTAACAATTATCTCATCATGATTATAGCATGAGTATTGCCTAAGCTCAAAGAATCTAATCTCGTATTGGTCCATTGACATGTTCCCTTGTCTAATCTTGAGGAACTCATCAGCAGAAGCCTCCTTGAACTGAGGAGATAAAATAATCTCTCTCTAAATCTCTCCTCAAATATCTCCCAGGTGAGATCTGTGATATTGATCCAAAGTTTTTGTGCCTCTATATTCCACCAAATAGATGTGTGGTCTATCAGATGCATGACTACACAATAGGCCCTCAGATTGGTTGCATATGGATACATGGAAAAGCAAAATTCCATATCCAATAACCAAGTCTCTTCCCTGAGGTCACCTCCCTTACCATCATAGAATGGCAGTTTGGACTGTTGAAGAGATTTCATAATATCTAAATGGATGGAATCCTCACCATCATGATCTTGACCTCCCTGATGGCGCCTTCTACCACCAGGTGGTGTACGAGAATGTTCATGCTCATGTTCCTCCTCTCTATGCTCAAAGATGTGGGGATCTCCATGATGAGATCCCTCTTCCTGACCATGGTCATGTTAGTTTTCCTCTACATGAGGTCTCAACCACACTATGATCTCCTATAGAAAAGGCATCAATTCCCTAATGCCACCTTGATCATTTCTACCATGTTCTTCCCTACCAACCTAATGTTCCTCCTCTTAGTGTTCTTCTTCATGTTTATTCCATTGGTTACTACCCCGACTGTCAGGTCTACTTATAAGAAGCATCACTGTGGAAGCAATAGGATAAGGTCAGAATCATACATCACAATCATAAGAGTCACAAGCATGAACCACAACAAGATATCAAAATACAAAACATAAGATAGCAATATACGCACTGAAAACAAGAACATAGTGGAGCATAACACATAGATCCCAATGTTGCAACATGGGCTTTGATACCATATGTAATGTCTTGCTTGGAGATCCTTGGAATAAGGTTAAATAAAAGCCAAGATATTATTTTTTCAAAAAAGAAGTATGGATGCACACAATAATCAAGATACAAGGATCAAAAAGATCATAATTGAAGACTAAACAAACATCCAAACACCAACGAATCTCCAAGCACCACTACTGACTGAAAATTACAAAACTATGGAGGTCAAAAATGCGTTCGAATATGAAACATCCTAGATTTGAAAGGTCCAACACTAGGGTTCAATAAATCTGTAAAGGGTATCCAAATTACCTCTTGAAACCTTTCAATCAAGTCAAAAAGTGCCTACTGGTCACCCAAGTAGGTTTTCTCACAAGGTTGTGTGACATTTCCAAACAACCATGCAATACTTTACCAGTATCGTACGAGATTTCTCAAAAGGTCATGTGATACTTTTAGGGACTGGGTGATATAATTTCTAAGGCCATGTGATACTCATCCAATATCGTACGACATTTCACCAATGGATGTATGATTCCTTTTAGTATTGCACAACATTTTCCCTTTGAGCGTATGATACTTTCTAGTATTGCACGACATTTTTCCTTTATCACTCATTGTTGGAGCATTATCATCGAGAAATGCAAGAAACATGCTGATGAATGAACATTACCAAATCCACAAATCAAGACTTGGACACTCAAACACAAGAGCAACAAGAAGAAAATACAACTAACCATCTAAACCATTATAAGAAAATGTACTAAAAGAAACATCACAATGTACAAAAACAACTAAACTCTTGTGCAGTTCCTCCCAACCGTAATAACATCAACAAACCTCGAAGGCCCTAACCATCCCCCACACATAACATCCCAAACTACCAACTGAATAGTCAAAGTTGTCTTATGAGGGTGTCACTACTACAACATAATAACATCATAAGAACAAGAACATCTAACATGCTAAACCAATAAGAAATAGATATTCAAAATAAGTAAATCACATCATCTAACCATATGCTAACATCATAATATAGGAATACATCAAGTAAACTAACATCATCTAAACATGATATCCAAGCATCCCAATAAAAGCATTAGTCACAAGGTAACATACTCGAAACCCAAAGTACCAAGTGAAACATTAAGCATCGGTCATAATGGCATAATAGACTACCTCTGTACACCGATCCCCAGTAGTGGTATAAGTAGTTACACCTCTGAACCATGTAAAACCCATAGGTCCACTCCTACCATGCTGATGGAGATAATGATCTAACCACAAACACACATAAAGCAAACATCAATGAATAACACGAGGACTCCAATCATGAGACAATGCAAGTGGATCAGGTCTTGGTCAGACACTTTATAGGTCAACTATGTAGGGACTTGTTGGAGGGTATCTCGCTTGGCATCAAGTAGCCCAAGCTAGTATTAGTAGCATCAACTCCCCAATGGGAGGCACATATCCTAGTAGCATCAACTTCCTTGGGGAGGCGCACATCATGTGTCTTCATACTTAACTAGATGCTCACATAACATTTTATTAGCTTAATTTTATTACCCAATTAATTTATTTAGTTATCACTTGTTTAGAACTTCTTCATGCCAACCCTCTGGGAAATAGTCACCAAGGTTGTAAGAGAAACCCCTCCATGCTACCCTACATACCCATGCTCATCACATGGTGAGTGCCCCTAGGCATGCATATTCCCAAACCAACCCCAATGAACATAACTCCATCAAAATACAACTAGGAGTTTAGGCTTGCAAGTCACTCGATAAATGCACACACGTGCTCGTGTGTGATACACCACCATCAATAATACTCAACCAAAAAAAAAGCTCAACAGTATGGATGTGGCATGCATCCCAGTACAACATACAAATGCAACAATATTCTAACTAACATCCTATGGATAATCAAAGTCCACATCCAACATCATGCCAAGAAAACCCAAGAAAATTGAGCAGCATGCAAATCTAGGTTAAAACCTCTAAACTTAAAAACTTTGAAATTAAAACACATTCACCCCAATGATGAATAAGCCACACAAATCTAATAAAATTCAGGTTTGGACATTGTATGCAAATATGACTTGCATAATGGTGGAAAACCCCAAACCCTCATCCCAAAAAATAGGGAAATCTTTATACCCGACCAACTGGGTAGAACCAATAATCAGAAATGAAGGGGGACACTAGTTCTCAACCTCTTAACATACAACTACTAGAAACAAAAGCTGAAACATAAAAATGGAAGAGTCCTACCTAACAACCAAAAGGGCAAAAATGGGAATCAACCAAGTAAATAAATGTTTTGCAGAAGCTTTTGAAAGTCACGACAATCTAAGTTTTCCTTGAGCTGGATCCAAGGAGAACAATCTTGCCACAATCCCATGCCCATAGCTCCTACAGCAAACATAAGCGCAATCCTCCATAAGAGGATTTGGAAAAAGCTCTCAATTTTCTTATTTTAGAAAGTGAGAAGTGAGGAATAAAATTCCTCTTTGGATACTTATTCACTTTTCAAGTGAATAATCGATTAGGGTAAATAACTAGGTAACCTAGTTAAACCCTAGATTAACCCAAATGAAAATAAGTTATTCCAAGTAATTGGAATTCATCTACGAAAAGCTGTTGGGAATTAAAATTAATTAAAATAAAGCCCAAAAACCCTTAAAACAAAATCACATAATTTCTTAATAACTTTCATGACAATTGTGAACCTCTAAATAGGCAAACATGCTCATAGGTCTAATCACATAATGTAAATGAGTCTAATCAAATCACTAGAAGGTTTAATTTTAACAATCAAATATGATACGTTGACCATATAGGGATGGCATTGGTTAAATATGAATGATTAAATCACTAACTCCATGTGCCACTACCAGGGATATAAATCTTGTACACTAAAACATATGATCAAGTGCAATTGCATATAATATCACAGCCAAAGTAATAAATGCATTAAATAACCTAATTTAACCATTTATTTAATTATAATGAATTAATCCATTAACATCACTCATGTTTACATAAAGTATAACAAAGTGAGAATGAAGTAAATAACCATAGTATTAAATCAAACATAAAACGTAATCAGAGAATATATCCAAATACTGGATAACCAAATATCATCATAAAACATATTCTCATCTCAAAATAGCATCATCATGCAAGTAGGATCAATTGACCAGCATAGTAGTCTAACATCTATGATACCATCTAAATCAAAGTATAACATTTGACTATCAGGTCGTCTCAAAAGTAAAAATAACATGAGTAACAAGTATCTCTCAGATCAAAATATAACAAGGTACAGGCTGCAAGCACGAGAGGCACTACATGTTCAAGAGAATATTCCACAAGTGACAGAGGTTAAAGCTAGGTTGCAAAACTATTTTTAATAGAATGTTCATATACCTTTTATTCCTCTTTTAGAATTGCTAACAAATTTTCTCTATGTATTTACTTTTGATACCTTACAATTATCTTCATTTTCATCTCCTTGAAGTGACCAATCAACCTTCACAATGGTTTTCAAACCTTCTTATGCATCAAAATGCTACAAAATAAGACCAATATTAGTTGTTTAACAAAATAGAAGACTAATTTTTTTGTTATGTTTATTGTTGTTGTAAATTAATTCTGGTTATCGCTTGTTTGCAGTTTTATACTTTGATGCAAAAAAGAATGGTTGATGGAAGAATTAAAATGCATAGACCTTTTGGTTTAGCATGTCCAATGAATTCAAATCACTTAGCATTTATTTAAGAATCTAGTTCTAAGCACAAAATTTGCATTAATATTTAACATAATGTACAGGGGAGTTATTTAAGCTTGTTAAAAATCTAAAAAAGAACAAGGTACAAGTGTTCCAAAAATTAGACCTGAAAGAATGATTTCTTATATAGAGCTATAAAAGCTATGAATACTTTTTTTGAGATGATGAATGAAATTAGTTCAGTCTAGCATATGGAAAGCTAAACTACATGAAACCTTGTCTTAATTTTTTTTTTATTAGGACAATTTAAAATAGGTATTAGTGAGGTATATCTTATGAATAAAATGCATAAATACAGGCATGGAATCTATAAGACAAAATACAAAAAGTTATAAATGTTTAACCTTATGTTTCATGTAGCTATATATGTCAATAATCAATGTTATCGGAGTAGAATTTTGAGTGAGTGTCGTCGAGAGAATGGTAAATTTTTGGATAAGTTATTAGTTATGGGTGGTGATGAAATTGCTCTTTCTTAATTTATTTGTTGTGATGACATTGCTCTTTTTAAATTTATTTGTGTATGAGTGTTTTAATTTTAATCATGGGGGAAGCCTTGAGCAAGTGACTTTTGTTGCTAGAAGCCCAAAGATCTAGTAGGCAAACTTTAGGACAACACATTAGATTGTGTGATCATTCGACTTAAAGTTTGGTTACTTAAGTATGTATATTTTGTTTTTCCAAATGCTTATTGTACTCAACAATATTGATATATTTAAATGTATCATCAAGAGATGCAGTGTTTTTCTAGTTTTTGCAATGAATATTCCTAGAGTTTGTACCTTTTCATTATATTTATTTTTAACGTTGAAAGTAATGTTGAATCAATAATTTTTCATACCGAATCTAGACACTTTTAGTAAGGGTAAAAGTTAATGAATTGCAATCAATTTTATTGTAAATGAACTTTGATTCATTTTTTAGTACTCACGCTTCAATTGTATGTCAATCCAAGAAGACTTGATTGATGCTTCACTAGACTATAGAAAAGAAGAAAGGGGAAATTGACCTTCAAGGATTATGCAGAGAGATTAAAATTTGATTAGTATTGCAAGGGATCAATTTTATAAATTCATTTAAGTGAATGGGTTCCTCAATTCATATTATCAAGTATGTATCATATATGAATGTTAAAAGTGTCTTTGTAATCATTTGTTTTCACATGAAATGTTAAATCCAAAATTTATGCATTAGGAGTATCAATTTATCATAGCTATCATATCAGAATAATCTATTTTGAAGCTTATGCCCTTGCATTTCCTTGTAGACCACATATTTTATTCTATTTTTCTACCATGCGCATAACACACATCTTGTAGGTATTTTTATCTAGCTCTCAATGAAGTCTAGATCTACATCGACTTTTTTGAAAGAACACTTGCACTGGACATCTTTTTTATTTTTCTACCTTGTACATAGCCTACATTTTATAGATTTGTTTATCTAACTATTATTCATATTTGGATTTTGTTTAGTTGATTCACAAAGACTTGTAGACTACATACTATCATCATTCTATGACAATTTTATCCCAATATATGTTTAGTAAATTCTTATTTATGTTAAAATATCATCTAAAATCATATCGTTTTTATATTATTATAAATTTATAATAATTTTGTGAGATAAACACTTCTTTTATTCATTGCACTTTTAGTTTGACAATTTAGGTATGATGTAATGCAATACTCATTGTCTAATAAAATTTATTAAAGTGTTTGTATTAGGTATCACTGATATAGTTATTTTATTTATAGATAATTAAACATTTATTGCATAGAAAAACTTAATTTTGAATTCTATTATAAGATTAGGCTTTACACTATGATAATTATACTCTGTAAGCAATTTAAATAGGACCCATATAATGTTGTGAATAGTTTTGTAGTTCTTGGCTTTTGTATTTTCTAACACATTTCTGCAACTATAATATCAAATCCTGTCTTTAGTTATAGGATCATTGCTTTATATGGTGACAAGTTCATATATGTTTGCAATGACTCAAAAAATCACAATTTCACAAGATCTTTGTAATGAAATAAATTTATTTGAAGTCAATTGCATTATAATTTGAGATGGGAGTCACAACTTTGTTTCAACTTCATGGTGGAATGTATATATGGAAATTGTAATAAACAAGGTTATGAAGATAAGAGGAGACCCACATTTATCAAATGCTCATACCATTAATATGGAACCAGGGCCTCCCCTTTATTGTTCCACTTAAGGAAATAATTATTATTCTTTATTTATACTTCACTATTTGTTTTTTGGTTGCCAGGGTGGGGGGGGTGTGGTGCATACCTATCAATATTCTCACCAAAATAGTATTAGATAGTGTAAAATAATGAGCATAGAGAAGTAGTTGTAACTTTAAAGTTCAAAAAGAGTTATAGTTTGAAATATAACAACATCAACAAAGATGCACGATAGTGACAGAAATAAAGATGGAGAGATGGAGACGAATCATCCAATTTATCACATGTATTAATATAGTCCTTTCAGATTTATCAAAAATTTGGTAAATTTGTTTTATATTCATGTGTTCGATAGAAAATTATCTGACCAGACAATGCCTTTATATCCTTTCCTTTCCTACTAGCAGTAGCATCCAATAATACGTTGAAGACACTCGAGGAGGAAGGCACACTCCTTGGCTAAGAATTTTCCTATTTTAGGTGAATATTGTGCTGATGGAGTTGATGTGGGAAGAAATCAACAGGGTTGAAGGTGAAACACCACAGCTAAGGGGTGATTGGGCAACCTTTCCATGTCATAAGCGAAGTCCACAGGGCTGTCGAGCATCGCTGGAGAGAGGTGAGCGATTTCAATGATAGAGAAGGCTCAGACTGTGTAGAGAGCAAGGAGTGGAAGTGACTGTTGTAACAGGGATAGTTTTTTGGTAGTAGGATACATCAAATCGATGATAATTGATTAACTTTAAGATAAGTTTTTTGATGTATGAAAGACTAGTAAGTAGGGAGGGTAGTATTAAAACAATATGGACAGATTTTTTTGTATGTATGAAGGATATCAGAACTGATGTTTTGCGATGATGTAAGTATTACTTTTATTAATATAACACTTAGTATTATCGACCAAAAAAAAATGATCTACTTAATTAAATATTAGGCATTTCATCATTTTGGACCTATTTCTCTGGCTTGTAGATTTTGGTCTTATTAAATCCTATTTGATAACTTTTTTTTTAATCGATAAAAGGCTGAAGGAAAAAATAAAATTATTAATTTATAAAGTGTAGATAGGGTTCCTCCATTCAAATAGGCATTGAAAGGAAGGAATGGAGTCAAGAAAATATGTAACGCCCTGCTCGAGAACTCAAAAATAACATTGGTTCTCAAAACCCAAGTTCTCATGAATGCTCAATAGCATAAAGATCATAAAACATAAATCTTAATTCAAATCATAAAGTTCATCATGACATCTAGTCAAATAATCATATAAGAAATCTCAAAAATGCCTCTAGTTTCAAATTCTTTACTCATTTCTTCATAAAAGGATTTGCATAAGTCATCATATCCAATGAATAATATATCATCTACAAAGATTTTTGCATATAATATCTTATTTTTTGGTCCTTCCTTGATGTATAGACTATTGTTGTCATTTGTCCTTTGAAAACCAATTCCTACCAAATAGCTTTTTAATCTTTCATACTAGGCTATGGGGCTTGTTTGAGACCATATAAAGCTTTATGCAATTTGCAAATCATATCTCTTTTTTTAGGATCCATGAAAACTTTAGGTTACTCAATGTAGACTTATTCTTCTAGGATTCCATTCAAGAAAGCTAACTTAAGATCCATTTGATATAATTTGAATCTTTTATGTGTAGCATAAGTAAGTAGTGTTCTAACACCTTCTAGTCTTGCAATAAGAGAAATTTTTTCTCCATAATCTATACCTGCTTCTTGAGCATATCTTTTGCATACTAACCTTTCCTTATTCCTTGATACTTCTGCATCTTCTTTCAACTTATTTTTGAAGACACATTTTGTGCCAATTACATTTTTTGTCCCTCAATTTGTTCAATGTCTTCATTCATTTCCTCAATCCAACTTTCATTGTCTAATGCATCTTTAACAGTTCTAGGTTCAAACTTAATAAACAAACATGTAACTTTTAGTTTGTTCCTTGTCATTGTAGACACCTAAATCCTTTAGAAAATAAAGTATTTTTATTTTCTGAAAAAGTTCCTGATGACATCATCATTTATTAATTAATTAATTATTTAATTAATTTATTTATTTTTATGCCATTAAATCCCTTTATCTTAATTAAAAATATTTAATTAAAGAATCCCTCCCAAAAATGTTTAAATCTTATTTAAACAATATTTCTTTATTTATTAATTATTTAATTAATAAATTGACCAAAAATCCCAAAATAAATAATTTATTTATTTTTTGCCCAAAACTTGGCCAATTTCCTTAAGACCACTAACCTCTTCCAAAATCTTCTAATCCTTCTTTAATTTTGATTAAAGGCTAATCCCATCATTTCCTACCCCTAATCCCAACTCAAAATATTTAATTAAGAATAAATATTAATCCTCATGTTTATTAAAAATATTTTAATAAATATCTTCTCAACCCAAACCCTTGAAATAAATAAAACTTTATTTATTTTCTAAAAACCTTATTTATCCTCATCCTAGGAAGTTCTAGACTCTTCTAGAAAGTCTTCATCCTCATCCAAAGCCTAGACTCTTTTAGAAGATGTCAATCCTTATCTTTGACCCTAATCCTAATCCCCCCCAACCTTGTCACATTCCCTAAACATGGGTTAAGACTTGCTAACCCAAGCCAAAGCCAACAAATATCTCCTCCTTCACCCACCCTCATTAAATGCCATCCACTTGCCCATCTCTAACAAGCCTAATCTAATCTTAACCCAAGCCTAATCCAAGCCTTAATCATTTGCACATTCCTAAGTCAAGCTTAAGACTTTCTTAATCCAACCCAAGTCAAAATATCTCAACTCTCTCACAAATATCCCAACCATAAAACTTTATGAAGCCCACAAAGCCATAAATGACTCTTACAAGCCCATTCATTGCTCTTACAAGCCATTATGCGGGTTTTTATGAGCTTTGAGCCTCCTTTATTGACCCCTCAACCCCTCTTGCTCTAACTAATGACCCTGTGACATGTGTCACTCCTTGATTAGCTGTAAGGAAGTACAATCCATGTGCTCTCCTCTCATTCAATCTAAACCTTCCATAAGCTTTCTCCCATCCTTGCATCCTATCCCTTGATCCCTCAAGCCCTTTGCCTATTTAAGGAATCCTCTCCCAAGCCATTTTAACACAATCACCCATAGTAACAAAGTAATGCCATTTTGATGATGAAGTAAAGCCATAATACCATTTTTGAGAAGCCATTTTACATCAAATCCATTCACCCAAGCCAAAATCCATCAAGAACACCATTGAAGCCTTTGGAGAATTGAGCATACATCCTATCTAATTAGACAAAGCTACTCAACAAGAGAGCCCATTAATGACTCATATTCTCAATTGAGAGCTCATCTTAGTCTATCTTGAAGTTACATTTATTTAGTTTTGTGAATACTTTTGATTTGATATTTAGTGTTCTTTGCATTACTAATCCTTGTATACAGTCATCATACCTTTTGACTAATCTCCAATGATCTACTTAGGTGGATGATGCCTTCTGACATATCTAGCAAGTGCGGGTACGTTATCTTTGGATTTAGAACTTGTTTCACTCAATTCACCATGCTCAAAATGATCTTCTAAATCATGCTCAAGTCCCACTATCTATAATTTGGGTCCTTCATACTATGACTTGGGATCCACTGTTTGGAACTTCGGTCCTTCTAACTGAGACTTGGGTCCCTCAGACTGTGACTCAAGTTGCAACTCAGGTTGAACTAGGGATTTACGGGACTCATGTGGTGAAGACTGTTGATTTCCAATTGCATTTTCATGGATTTCAGGTAAAGTATCAGGTTCAAAATAGACAAAGTTTCTATAGTTTTTAGGTTCTTTGATGCTTTGTTCTTCACTTTTTCTACAGACTCATCAATTTTTACATGTGCACTTTCTATAACCTTTTGAGTAGTAAGATTTAGACATTTATATGCTTTTCCTTTGATGGAGTATCCTAGGAATATGCCTTCATAACTTTCCACAACAAATTTTCATTTCCTTGTTTCTTTTAAGATATAACATTTGCTTCTAAATACTTTGAAATAACAAACATTAGGTTTATAGCCATACCATAATTCATAAGGTGTTTGATCTGTAGCTTTCTTCAGTTGAACTTGGTTTAAGGTATGAATTGATGTACAAATTGCTTCCTTCTAGTATTTGATTGCAATATTTTTCTCTATCATCAAGTGTTCTTGCATAATCCATAATGGATATACCATGTGCAGATACCTATCTTTTGATTCCTCTTTCATTGTAGAATTCATTTGAGATGAATTCTCCTCCTCTATCTAACCTTAGACATTTTAATTTCTTTCCCATTTCTTTCTCCACTCTAGCCAGATACCACTTGAATTTTTGAAAGGCTTCATATTTATCTTTCAAGTACATCATTGTCATCATCCTAGAATAATCATCAACAAATAAAATGAAATACTTATCTCCACAGTAGATTTCTATGCCAATAGGTCCACAAAGATATGTATGAACTAGCTCCAAAACTTCTTTAGAATGATAATTCTTTCTTTTTAAGCTTGTCTTTCCCATCTTTCCATTTTGACAATTTTTGGACATGCCCATATTAGGTTTCCTTAGACTTGGAATGCCTCTCACTCTTTTATTCTTTCTTATGTTGACCAGGTTATCACAATTTACATGACACAATATTTAATGTCATAACCAACTTTCCTCTGCTTGAGTAAGGAAACATGAACATTCAGTTAGATCTAGATAGAATAGATTACCTCTTGTTCGATTGCCAGTTCCAACTAAATTTCCTTTCCCATCCAGCAACTTGGGCTTTCCATTCACGAATTCTACCTTGAAACCAATGTTGTTCAACTATGCCACACTAAGTAGATTGTGTTTCAGTCCTTCAATCCAGTAAGCATCATCACATCTAAGTTCATCAGTTAATGCAATGCAACCTTTTCCCCTTTAAATAACAAGGTTCATCATTTCGAAATTTGACACTCCCACCTTCATAATGTTCCAAGTGCTCAAATGTTTTTTTAATCACCAGTCATGTGGTGAGAACAACCACTATGTATGATCCATGTGTCATTCTTGCTAATTTAAGAAATGAGGGTCATATTTTCATTTTCATCATCCAGTTCATCTTTAATTGCGACATAAACCATTTCATTATCATCACTACTATAAGAGTCTTTATCCATGTAACAATATTTCTTACCTTTACCCTTGTATTCTTTACAATTTTTGAAATCTTTCTTGCCTTTGTACTTGTTATTCTTCTTTTCTTCTTTGTCTTCTTTGTTTGGACACCTTGCAACAATGTGACCAACTTCTTCACAAGAAAAATAGATTAGGCACATTTTTTTACCTTTGTACTTTTCTTTGCCTTTAGGGAATCTTCTTGCAAGCTGGGCTTCAATGGCTTCAAGATCATCAACAAAATCTTCTTCTTCTTCACTTTGAGACTATTTGCCTTTAGATTTTCTACTATTCTTTTTTGGTGAAAGTTTATCTTGAAATGCAAACTCAATGCTACCAGAGTTAGGAACATAGTTATCAAAGTTGTCTAACTCAAAGGCTATCAACCTTCCCACTAGTGTATCCAAAGTTATATCATTGTTGGGATCACATCTCATTTCTTAAATAGTTGAAACTTTAATTGCATAATTAGGAAGAAGATTTTTGAGTACCTTGCTAATCACAATTACATCATAAATTTTCCCTCTTGAGGCTCTGATTACACTCACACTTTCTTTGACTCTTTCATTGTATTTTGCAACATTTTCATCTTCTCTCATCTTTATTTGATCAAAATAACCTCTTAGAATTCTACGTCATCTCTCCTCACATTGTCATCTCCTCCATAAATATCTTTTAGCTTGACCCAAAATTCATGAGCAATAGGAAAATCTTTAACTTCATCAAATTCAACATAATTGAGAGTAGAGGCAATGTCAATCATCATTATGTTGTGATTCTTCTTTTCCAGAATATGATTCATAGATAAAGGTCTGGTAGGTGCCACATACTTGTTCTCTAGGTATTATAGGCCTAAGTCTCCAATGGTTAACAAATATAGCTTCATGAATTCCTACCATGCTTGGAAGTTATCTTTGTTCAACTTAGAAATCTCCCTTATGTAAGACATCTTGATCTTTAGCTTAGGTCCTTGAAATGTTATCTATAAGCACCAAAATCTCTAATACCAATTGTTGGAAACGGAAAGGAGTAATTGAGAGGAGAGGGGTGAATCAACTATAACTAAAAAATTCTTAGATCCCTTAAGATGTTAACACAAAATAAAACCAAAACCTTTCTAAATCTCAGTTGACATTGAATAATTATCGTCACTTGATTAATAGTTAGCATTGAATAATTACTGTCACTCAATTAACATTGAATAATTACTAGCACCCAATTAACACAGAAATAATTACTTCTTAAGATGTTTAATGTGATTAGCCTTAATTAACTTAGTTGCTGAAACATAAAGGAAATAACATGAACACAAGAGACACCAAGATTTAATGTGGAAACCCAATTTGGGAAAACCACCAATTGCAACTAGTTACTATTTTTCACTCTTTGAAAATGAGCCATGTTAGGATCCAACCCTGTTAAAGGTTACAAAACACATTGTTAGGTGTGACCCTATTAGAGGATTTAAATCACACTATTAGGAGTGGCCTAGTTAGAGGTCTTCAGATACTTCAATTGATAAATGCCACCTTGTTACAGGATTTACAAAATAGCTATTAGGCTAACTCTGTTAGGAGATTTTGATTCGCTAGTACAATTATTAGAGAGTAACAATGAGTTAACCTAGTTGTTGATGCAACTAACTTTGTTGATTCATATCTCAATTTTGGCTTGATTACTTGATCCTCCTTGATTGGAATGTTCTTTGCAACTTGATCAAATTAGATACTCTGCCCTCTTACAGATATCCTTCTAATTCACTTCCTTTATTCATCTTCTTCAATTCCATGTATGTTCATTCTTCAATCCTCAACTTGACCTTTTCATTTATATGATTTACCTTTCCAAGTCAGCTTGAATACACTTTTAATCAAACAATTATCATCTCTTAAATTGGCTTGTATTAACCAATAAAATTATCAAACTCAATATGTTGACAGTTAGCAAATACAAAATTGAGTACTCGGTTAACTCAGAGAAACCTTTCATTAACCAACCCAACTCGGTCAATACTGACTTTGTGTTGACTTTCCTTTGGTAACCAAGTGAACTCGGTTAATACAAGATTTATGCTGAATTTCCTTTTGTAACTGAGTGAAATTGGTCAATATAGGATTCATGTTGACTTTCCTTCGGTAACCCAATGTACTTAGTTAATATTGGATTCAAATCCTCAGTTATAATTAGAATACTCGGCATATACAGGAAATTGCCTTCAATGCCTGAGTGACCTCGGCTACCACTGGTTGCTCGGTAAAGGCTTGACAATTTTTGTAACATCAAAGGCAATATACAATTGAATAATTATTTCAACAATATGATATATTACTAGCACTTACATCATAGGAGGTGCAAGGGAATATTTGATAGGAAATTTTGTACATGTTTTAAATTAACTATCTATATGCCCAATTGTGTAAAACTGAACTTATTATCTAGGTAATTCCTACTATGTGCATCATTTGTCCCAATCAAAGAGTTTTCTTGGCTCTTGTAGTCAAGGCATGAAAAAAAATGTTGACTAATAAATAGGTTACTCTTCCTCAAATTCTTTTCATGGAAAATGGACCCAATAACTCAAGAAACAAGAAAATAAAAGGTATCTCAACCTGCTTGACTGGTGAAAATTCTAGGGAAACTACCATGAACTATCTTGCTTCTAAAATTTATAGGGAGCATCAAGTCCATTCTCCTTCATTGTGAAATTGAAGGATGCCTCTAAGAAAAATCCTTCTCTTCTCCCTTGCCATTTATCATGGTTGTATTGAGGCAAGAGTGATTTTCCTTTTAAAGCTTCAACACTCTTTAGTTTGTTCATAGGAAACTTGATCATTGGAGGTGACAAACTATTGGGTTCAAATAAAATTTATTTAGAGCATAACCTTGAGAATCCTTTCATGTTTTGCAGTTGCTCGCTTGATGGTTTAATATTTTAAGAATTGTTGAGTGATCCCTTCCAACATGTTTCTTTTCAATCTTGGACATATAACTACCCTTCATCCCAAAGGAGGTATGAAAAACATTTTGATCACCAACTACTGAATCTCTCCACATAATTGCAAACCTGGAGATGTAGGAAAATTATTCTGATCAAAGTTAGTTCAAATAAATTAAGTGTCTGTCACAGTCTACTTTTGATATCAATCATAGAGATGTTAATGAAATATTCTACATACAAAGTCATTATATTCTGATCAAAAGGTTTGAAAAGTAAAGAAAGTAAATGTTAGTACATCTAAAAGACCTAACCATCCATGTAATAATTACTTACTAAAATTGAATTCCAATTGCAAGATTCTTCGAAAGACTAATTTGACCCTAAAATCATACCACAAAGTAAACCAAAAAAATATTAAAATCTAAAACATGTGTAGATATTATTACCACATGACAAGTTTTATCTAACAAAATATCTTAGGTCTATTCAAAGGGCCTTGAAACACAAACTCGCAAATCTTGAATATCCGTACTTGCAACAATTGTTCCATTTTAGCAATAATCACTATATTGAAGGGATGATTGATACTTAACAGTATACAGAATAGACCACTACCAAGATACAAGTAAAAATCTAATTTGAACTTCATTCATACAAATATATCAAATACATTTCAATATGTGAGCCTTCTCAAACTTGTGGTTATTTGAAATACTATTGCCCTATATTTATAAGCAAAAGTTCAAAAGATGACAAGATTTATGCATAGTTTTAAATAAATTTTAAAATAATAAAAATAGATGAATTTTTTTGTTTTATTTATTATTTTAGAGATTGACATGTCTTATATTATTTATTTATTTTTTTTAATTTTTTAATAAAATGGATCATTTATATTGATTATTTAAAAAAGAATTAGCTTTATTGCTAAAACTAAAATTTATTTTATTTTTAATTAATAGAAAAATGAATTCTTCATACAAGTTTATTTTATTTAGTATTCTAGGGATTTAGATATTTTATTATTGTTTATTTTAATTTAGATATCTTTATTTAATAATAAAAAAATGCTTTATTTTGATTATTTAACAAATAGAGAAAAAAATTGTATATAGTGGAAAAATATTGAACAAATAATTATTTAATTTTTTATATAAAAAAATCTTAAATTTAAATTTGTTTAAATTAATTAAATAGATGATAGTTTTTTTTAATGAAAATAAAATATTGACAAACTATTTATTTAATTGTTCATATAAAAAGTATTATTAAATTTAGGAGATAAAGTTTTCAAATGTTATTATAATTTTTTTAAAATGTGAAGATATTACCATTACATTTATATTTTTTCTATTTTATTCATTCAAGAATATTATTTAATTATAAATAGATTTTTTTGATAATTTTAATACTTTATTTGATTAATAGATATCTTTTTTACTCTACAAAACATAAGTTTTAAGTTTTATATGATTAAGTTTATCTCTTTTGTTATTATCTTATGCAATATTACTGTTTATTTTAATTTTCAAAATGATTAATAAAAATATCAAGTTAAAAACAACATACCTTTTCTAAATGAAATTTGTATGGAGGTTTTTTTAATTAATTAAATACATGGTATTTATTTTTTATGGTAATACAAATATTGAAAAAATATCTTCTTTTTTTTTGATAAATAAAAAATAACCTTAACAAGGTGTGTTAAATTTGCTTAAATTAATTATATAGATGAATTTTTTTTTTAATAAGAAAAAAAATTAGACAAAGTATTTATTTAATTCTTAATCTAAAAAGTAATCTTAAATTTAAAATTTAAAGGGTTGAACATATTATTAAAATTATTTTCTTTAAATGTTATCATTGCATTTATATTTATATTTTGTTTTATTCACTGAAGAATATTGTTGTTTTTAGTTAATACAAAAAGGAAACTTTGGAATAATTATTTTTATTAATAAAAAATTATTTATTTTTTCTTTTATTACTTAAAGAACAATTAAATTAAAGAAGAAATAAACTTGTTATACTATAATTTATCAAAAAAATATACATATCATTTTTTACCTAAAAAATATAATTTTTAGGTTTTATACAATTAATTTTATCCATTTAGTATTATTTTATACAATGTTATTATTTATTTTAATTTTCAAATTGATTGAATAAAAATATAATTAGTAATAATTATTTCACTCATTAAATCATATAGATAAGAAGAGTTTTTTTCAAATAAAATTAAAAATATAATGTTGGATATCATTTTCTTAACCTTAACAAATTTTGCAACCACTCAAAATCATTTTATTGGTTTCTAAAGGTTGTTTAGTGGATTTTAAAGTACATTCACAGCAAAAGACAAAGTTTTCAAACAAAAAATACAAGGACAATCCCACATTAAAAGCCTAATGACTAATTATATAAGTTCAATAAAATAATATAATATTTATATGAATAATTTCTATATATAAATTATAAATAATTGATTCTTTTATTTATAAAATAAAATTTAAATAATAAGAATTCAAAATAAATAAAAAATAAAAAATGATTAATATATTATAATATTTATAGTAAATAATATTTATATTATATTTACATCAATATATAAATATATATATTAAACAAAAAGTTAAAATATTATTAAAATACTAAATTTACAAACAAAAGATTTAATAAAATAAAATAAATTGTTTTAAGTGGTCGATAGATGATTTTAAAAAATGTTTCTCATTCAAAGCACAAATGCTCACAAAGCTCGTCTAGCAAACCCTGTTAGAAGTTTGCAACGGTGGAGATAGTAAGTGGGAATCAAATTGATGAATGAGCAAGATTCATTTTATTGGATTAGTAAACTTTTGACAACAAATTTTTGGATTAATTTTTTCAAGAAGGGATTTTTAAATATATAAAGGACACATAAAAAGACAAAAATGCAAAGTGAACTTTTGGATTGATTTTTCCAACAAAAGAACTGTTAAACAATTAGAAGACACTCATTATCAAGTTACACCAACAAAAAAGGGGAGAGATAGAAAAAAAAAACAATATGTGAAGCCGTCCATTTTTTTAACCATCTTTTGGATTATGCCAACATACTAGGAAACCCTACGAAAGCCCTAGGAGATGATGTATCATACAATATGAAGTAAACATCGACAAAGCCAAATCAATCCACTTGGTATATAAAACTGTCAGAAGTATCAAGGGATATTAGCGACTTGATGAGAAAAAGCTTGTATGGTCCTATTGTGAGGATGTATAGGCAACACTCTTGGGCTTTTCCATTGCTTTTTCCTTTTTCTAATGAAGTATTTTGCAGATTTGGTGATTGATGAGGAGGGAATCCTGTTGGTGGATTATGTTCAATTGACATGAGTGTTCTAATTTGTATTCTTCTTATCCAATCCATTGCATAACTTTCATGGAGATAAGCCACACATTTTTCTTACCAATAATTTATCATAGATTCTTGATGTATGTAATAGTTTTGTAGTATTTGTGCTTCCTAGTTGAAGGTGTAATTGGAGTGTGGAAGATGTGTTATGGAGGGAGGGAGGGTAAGCTCATATAATGTGGGAGATATTAATTATAGTTTTGAATTTGAAAGTTGGAGTAGTGTCCAAAATACAAAACCATTATTAGAAATAGCTTCCAATATGCATGAGTATCTTTAAAGATCCAAGAGGCTAGACATCTAAGATAGGTGAAGATAGCCTAAAATGCTTTTCAATAGTGCCAATGATATGTTTAGGTTGAGAAATGGAGCAAATGAGTTATGTGGATGTATGTAAGAATAAGATAACACGAGCCTTCAAAAATACAGTAAAAACTCAAGTAGTACTACAAAAAGTCAAGCTTAGTAAGATCATGTTTAGTATATTCTACAACTACGGTAGTACTTAACCTAGCCAACAATCATCTTTGATGATATGAAAATTTGACCAAACTAGAAAGGTAGTATTATTCTGGACAAAGTATAGGAAATGACATATGGTACAACTATAGTGAAGACACATTTCATATAAATAAATGCCATGACATCAACAGCATGTCAATATGAACTTAGCATTATTGCATATGCATAAAATTTTCAGAAAAAATAAATAAATTTTCAGTTGTATTCATGTTTCATGCCAGAGTTTGAATATTTGTTTCTTGAGTAAGAGTTTGAGTAGCAAAAAGTATATGTAACAAAAATCACAAGCTAGTTACAAAAGTCTAACATCATACAACATACAAAAAATTAATTATATAAAAGTGTGTGAATAACCAATTAATCTATTACAACCATAATCACCAACAAGCACATCAAGAAGCAAAATAATACAAAAATATTGAAATGTGTTGCTTCCTTACTAAAGCATGACCTTTAAGATTACCACATTTACAATCTCAAACAAATATAAAGCACAACAAACAATGAAACGTGAAATTGTAGTTTGTTGCATAATAGTTGAATATTATAAATTGGAATACAATAATGTCTTTCAATATGCAAATACTAAATAGTTTGCTTTCACAACTAAGATTGAGATTTGTAATCATCCCACATCCTTTTTGCTATGTCATCTCTAAACTTCCCCCAATCCTCTCTATCATGTTGATTCATCCCATATGTCTCAAGTATTGGTACATGTATCCCCTCATGATCATCTTCCTCATCAATGTCTATTTCAGAAGGAATACTATCTTCTACGGTAATGAAGTTGTTTAATATACAACATGCCAAAACAATCTTCATTTGGATCATGATTTGATATGGCGTTGCTTGCCTTAGGATAGGAAAGCGTTGCTTCAAAATGCCAAATGTGTGTTTAATTGCATTCTTATGCAAGGAGTGGCGATGGTTAAACAAATCTTCAGTAGTTTTTATTGGATCTGCTCTTGAGCACTCTTTTATGTGGTAATGGGTGTAACAATAAGGTGCAAGGAATCTAGGTACATTGGGATATCCAACATCAACCAAATAAGATTTTCCTACATTCAATAAAAGTATACTACTATAAGTTTGTAATAATTGTTATGTGCATCACTATATAAACATATTTGACATACTTGGGGGAACCACCAATGGATCAAATCTAGAAAGAGCCAATGCTAGGACACAACTATCTGCAGCAAACCCTTGCCATCCAACAAGGATGTATTGAAATCTATAGTCAAATGAAGACACACCCAAAATATTTTGTGACAAGTTACCTTTTCTATCGTGATATGGAGCTTGAGTGTCAACATCAACAATGAATGGAATACGAGTTCCATCAATTTCTCCCATACAATCGTACAATAGGAAAATTTATAATCAAACAAACATGCAATAATAGCATTAATAATGAAGAAAATAAAAATGTACTGATAGGATCTCTACCTTGAAGTATGGATCAAAATGATCCTTCCCACTAATTTCTGGTTAGACTAGGTGGCAAAAGATAATCGCTATGGAGTGTCAAGATTGCTATCAAAACCTTATGGAAGTATTGACTGAATGTCTCTCCTAAGTGACCAAATCTATGGCCAATCTTACGATTCCTCAAATTATTTCCAAGGGTATGGAGGAACATCACAAGTTGTTCTTCCAACATTAAGTGCACCATATTTGTGATGCTTCCTTTTTCCCTAAGAATAGTTGCTAGATGAAAGAAGGCTCCTCTGCTCATTCAAATTTGATCATGACGATCAGTGTCATTCAAATAGATAATACATTTATAAAAGGGAATCTCACCTCTTTTTCGATTACGTATTGCTCTTCTACCTTCTTGTGTAGATGTTGTTATAAATGTAGTAAAGGCAACCAAAACCAACTACAAGAGCACAAATGACTCTTCTCTTCCTAGCAACATGTCCTAGAATTTTTTTGTCCTAGAATGTTTTTGTTTTTTGGTAGATCCATCAACAACCTAAACATAATGTGGAGACACATTTCATTAGATCTATGAAATTACTAAAATACAATTAATAACCTATGTAGTCACTGAAGAAACATCACTAATCATACCATTTACAAACAACCCTATCATGTAGAAGATATTAAATTTTAAAAACCAACCTCTTCACATAATTCACAAATACAAACAAATATGCTCAAGTATATGTTTTCCTCATCTTGGTGATAGGATGGGAAATGTAAATGAAATCGAATTTACAAATTTTCTGTGAAACCATAATTAAATGTAAAGAATCAATGAGGTGCATGTTCATTCCATAGCCAATTTTTGTATTTTCTATTCTTTAACAAATTTGTTATGAAATTAGAATGAAACACAAAAAATGAGTGATATAACAAAAAAATAGAATACTGTTGAATTTATATTTGACTTGACATAGTTTTCACAAACACATATAGAAAGGATTTAATTTTCTTCATGGCCCTCGCCAAATTTTTCATGTAGGTTGAAGTGGTACAAAGTAAATCATTATGTGTGAAAGAAGAAAATTGACCATATTTGTTTCCAAGCTCCTATAGTTTCACAGAAGAAAAAAAAGCAACAAAAAGAACATTTATACACTGTACACAAATTGTTTCTATAAAAATCTAGAAAGACATGTTAATGCAGGAAGGCTGCATCCTTAGTTCCTAGCACTTATACGAATTCTCCTTTGTTGGACATAACACCTCCTCTGATTCTTTCTGAACCACCATTCCCATCACATGTATGCCTACAGAAACACCATTCACATCTCAAAAAACCCATTGAGTGAATGCTAACCTAACCTAATCCACCCATATAGTGGCCAAGGAGCGAATGAGTTGGAATGATATGATTATCCTTCTTATGCCTTTTTCATCTTCTCATAGCTACGCACATGTGAAATATATATCTTTATGTCTAGGCATACATTTTATGCATTTACCTATATGTTGTTTTGTGCACAACTGGACTGGACTAGATTGATGTACTAAGCTTCTATAAACCCTAGACATACATTTCAACTATATTTATTTGATGGCATTGCCCAGATAATAAGATCTTGGACCACTAAGAAAGCATTATGAGGCTGATATTGAGAAGAACTTTTGTTATGATAAAATGACCTTACTCAGGATCATGGTCAGAAGTATGAAGCCTAACTCAAACTGCATATGCAAACTATGTCATTTTCAAATAAAATGGAAAAAGGTCAAAATCTTCCCAAAAGGGTATAAAAGGAAAAAATAAATCAGACTACAGGAATGTTAAAGTAGTTCTACTCTCAAAATAGGGAAAAGCTCCATGAAGTTACTCCACAATCCACAATTTACTTGGCTACTATAGTCATCATGGCAAAATTTATAGCCACAAATCAAAAACAACTATCATTAGCAGACATTAACAAATATTTCAAACTACTAATGCAAAGCCATGAAAAACTAATTAGATGCTTACCTGGAAATAATGACTAGATTGTTGGATTGAAGATGGAATGACTGGATGTTGGCTTCCTTTACTATTTCCCCCATGTTCTATCTATAGCAAAATAAAATCATTTTCAAACTTGAAATGAAAGACCCAAAAGCCCTAATGACAGACCAACAAAATAAAATCCTTCTCAAGCTTAAACAAAAGATGAAGGAAGTAGCTCAACCAAAACAAATGTTCAAAAGAGAGAATAGTAGGAGCAAATAATAGAGCATATACAAGCAAGCTTCAGGAAACAAATTGAGATTCGACGTGGAGCCAACTACCATTAATGCCCCCTTTTCTACTGTCGCCAACAGATAGTTTATCTATAGCAAAATAAATTCATTGTCAAACTTGAAATGAAAGACCCAAAAGCCCTAATGACAAACCAACAAAATAAAATCCTTCTCAAGCTCAAACAAAAGCTAAAAAGCATAATGCTAGATAATGAAAGACCACAAATCCCAAAGGATAGTAAGTTGGGCAACCAAAATAAATGTTCGGAAGAGAGAATAGTAGGGGTGGGCAAGCTTTAGGAAAGTAGATTCAGATTCAACATGGAGCCAATTGACATCAACACCCCTTTTTCTACTGCCACCAATAAATAGTTTATGTCACCCAACTGATCAGAAAGACCAGATGAGAGAAAAAGAGCCTAAACAAGAGACCAATAGATACCGGTGCAGAGTAACCAGAGGCAGGCAAAGAATCTGAGAAAGCAAAGTTTGCTACGAAGATTAAGATCCAAGAATCGAGTAGGAAACAACATAGGTCATCTGGACTTTAAAAAAAATACATTTTAATCATTTTGCAATGCTCGTTTTGGATAAAAGTGCAATTAAAATGAGAATACCACCAATTCCACCTATTTAGATGGAAGACCAAATCCAAGTTTTAAGAGTTAAATGGGCATACCAGATTCTCATTTAGTCTAATTCTAATTCTGATTGTGCTGACCCAAATAGTAAATTAATTTTTTTTAAGAAATTCTAATTCCATTCTAAATCCAGTAACCAAAGGGGCCCTTAAAAGGCACTAGCTAAATAGCCAAAAATTTGCACCCAACAAATTTTATGCCCATGCCTTTATGTCAAATCACCAAAACCACCTGATTCGCATGGAAGCCGCTGAAGTCAAAAGTCAGTAAGTTGACAGGAAAAAATTAAATACTAAGCTTTAAACTCTTATGCAAAACAATTTGCAAACCATTTTTGTTATCTAGTTGGGAAACTTCTAAAAATTCTTTCAAGTAGGAGTCACTTAGTTTTATTTTTAGTATTTAAATAAATTTTAGTTTTAAATATTTTTAAATATTTTATTTCAAATATTCAAACAAAAAGTATTAATTAATAAGTATAAATTATAAATTAATCTTTTCAATTTAACTATTTAGATTGTGGGTAAAAAAATCACAATAGTAATTCAATGTAAATTAATTATTATTTAATTTTAAAATATTATAAGGATATGATTAATATTATAAGTATTTAAAATCTAAGAAAATGTTGCTTAGATTTTAAAATATAATAAGTATATGATAAATATTATAAGTATTTAACTTTTAAAACTATAATATTGCTTATATTATAAGTATATGATATTCTTAAAAACATTTGCTTAGATTTTAAAGTTTTTCTTAAACAAGGATCGTCACTTTTATCTTATTTTAAAGTTTTTCTTAAAGTAGAATTGTTAATATTATTCAACTTTAAAAATATATATTCAATATAATATTATTCAATTATCTCCTACTTATCAATATATATTCAATTAAATAATAGAAAGTTTAATAAAAAAATTTAGTTGTATAATGATATATATTTATATATTAAAATATATATTACTACAATAATTATATTAATTTTAAATATCTCTAGATGTATATTGAAATAAAATGATGATATATTATGATACAATTACTCACAAAAATAAAATTATAATATCTTTTAAAAAAACAGAATTTGAATATACATATTTAATAAATATAAATTATAATATCATATCCTTATTATGTTATTTTTCTATTTTAATTAAATTTTTAAAATAATTTATGATTTTTTTGGCCAACCAACATTGTAATGCATTACTTATATTAATTATCAATTAACTATTTCAATTAAATATTTCAACTATGTACAATTATATAGTTAGTAAATTCTTAGTGTAGATCATTATTTAAAATTAAATTATTATTTTCCATCTTCAAATGATTTATCAATATGTTTTATGTAAATATTTTTTATATAAGAAAATAATTGCCATAGATAATAGCTATTATAATAAATTTTAAATTATTATTTATAAAAATTTTAATAAAAAATTATTTTATAATAATCTATATTTAATATATATAGTAAAATAAAGGACTTTTAAAATAATTATATTATATTATATTTTAAATTATCTATTTTAATTTGTGAATGGTAAGAAAAATAGATAAGTAACATGATATGTATAATGATAAACATTTTCATTTCTTACCTGTTGAGTATATTAGAACTATCAGAATTCCACAATCTATCAATGTTATAATTTAAATATAAATTCAATTTTTATTTTTAAAAAGATATTATAAATTTTTAATATTAAATAATAATTAATTTATGTTAAATTACTATTGTAATTTTTTTACCCACAATCTAAATAATTAAATTGAAAAGATTAATTTATAATTTATACTTATTAATTAATACTTTTTGTTTTTAGTATTTAAATAAATTTTAGTTTTAAATGAATCGGGTGGTTTGACTTTTGACTGCAGCGGCTTCCATGTGAATCAGGTGGTTTGGGTGTTGGTAATTGATTTGACATAAAGGCATGGGCATAAAATTTGCTGGGTCGCTTCTCTTTACACCATATTGCAGGAAGAGTCAAGATGGAACATCTTCTTTCTTCTTTCCTCCATCCTTTCCAGGAAGGTAGATACATCAACCATCTCACCTTCCGAATTCGTCTTAACATTTTCTATTTATGCCATCTATAATCAACTTCATTTCCGACTTTCCCCGTCTTTCGAAGCATTTTCCTTGTTGACTCTACGCCTTGTTTTGTGCGACTATCCCCCTTTTCTCCACCCTTTCCAGGAAGGTTAGATACGCTAAACACCTATTTACATGTGCCCTCTCATAATAAACTGCATTTCAAGTTGCCCTCTCTGCAAACAAATCAGCCCTAACCCTGTATTACAGAAATGGCATCTTCTTCTTCATCTCACCAACACAGTGTAGAACGTCTTGCTTTCTCTGGGATAGAACCTGACAGCAAAAGGAGGAAGATCTCTGAATCTTCAAGATTATTTGATGTATTCATCAACCACAGGGGACCAGATGCCAAAGAAACCCTAGCTGTTCCTCTTTACAATTCTCTTCAAGAGCTGGGTCTAGGGGCGTTTCTTGATAAAGAAGAGACGGAAGTTGGAGAATATTTTCCCTCTACAATTGAGACCGCCATCCGATCTGCATCTGCTCATATCGCAATATTTTCACAAAGATATGCGGAGTCAGCTTGGTGTCTGGCTGAGCTAGATCTCATGCTACAAAGTGGAGCCAAGATTTTTCCTATATTTTATGGAGTGAAGCCTTCAGAGCTTCGCTACATACAGAGCGGGGCCTATGCCGATGCATTCATAAAGTATAAAGTGAAAGGCAGGTATTTGCCGAAGCTTGAGACCTGGGAAAAAGCTCTTCAGTCTGCTTCATTAATCACCGGCTTGGAAATCAACAGCGCAGATTTATTCCGCGATTCAGAGTAAGATTATGTATTTTTTCGATTTGTTTTGTAGCTACACTGTAGGAAACTATTAATCTATCATTTTTCTTCAAAATTGGTTGATTTAGCCTACAAAAAATGCGTTTCCCCTTAAATTCCAGTTTATCTTGGAATGTTTTCAGGGCCTTTAATAATTTAGTGCTAGATGTGGAAAAGGAAGTAGAAAGGACAAAACCTCTATTTGTTGCTCAACATCCAGTGGCTCTTCACAAACTTGTAAAAGATTTTGAAAGCCAATGTCTTGAAAAGCTTGTTCATGACTTTGAAAACAAGTGTGGTCTAAATATACAAGGGAATGATCATACCAAGATCGTTGGGATCTTTGGTATGGGTGGGGTGGGAAAGACAACCCTTGCAAAGGAGCTATTCAACCGAAAGCGTTCGAACTACGTGACAAAATGCTTTTTGTTTGATGTGCGAGAGAAGTCCTCCAGATTTGGGTTACCTTCCTTACAAGCTGAACTTATCAAAGAGCTTTTCCCTGGAAGCCCAACTGAATTTCGTAGTAGGGAGGAAGGGATCAACTATGTTAGGAATCGCCTAGAAAGGAGCAGATTTTTGAGCTTTCTAATTGTTGTGGATGATATTGATCATGTGAAGCAGTTAGATACCCTGTGTCTCATGGATATGGCCAAAATTGCTCATAATAGTTTGGTCATTGTTACAACTCGTGATGTGGGTGTGCTTACAAGTGCAGGAATCACCAATCGGTATAATTTAAAAGGATTGAATAGAGACGACGGCAAAGAACTCTTTTGTAGGCATTCTTTTGGTCAGCCCAATCCAGCCAGCGGATATGAGAATCTTGTTGATGCCTTCGTAGATGTATGTAGAGGATTACCCCTCTCTCTCCAAGTTCTCGGCCGGCATGTCAATGGTAGGCCTCTCTATTATTGGGAGTTGCAACTATGTAAAGTCCATGAATCTCTTCATCCGGACATCAAAGGTATACTTAAGATAAGTTTTGATGCACTAGACAGAGTGGAAAAGCAGATCTTCATGGATATAGCGTGCTTTTTCATAGGCAAAAGCAAGAATACAGCCATAAGAGTGTGGGAGGGATCAGGATGGGGTGCTCGTTATGCACTGGAAACACTCAAAGATCGGTGTCTTGTTGAAGAAGAACAGGGGACGGATGGACTGCCGTGGGAGGACGAGCCTGTAGTATTGAAGATGCATGACCACCTGCGGGACTTGGGAAGAGAAATGTCTGAAGAGCTCAATTCTCCTCCTCGCCACTGGTCTCCCAACTATTGCAAATATTTGGTATGTTTATTCCATGCTCAGCCCCTGTCGTATATTTTCTTAGTTGGGCACATGTCTGAACATTTTCTGTGGAATACAGGAAACGAAAGGGTTTGAAACTATCCTCGCCCAAACAAAAGGGAGGTGTTTCCATTCCTTTTACGACACATCAATGGGTGCACAAATCACATACTTCATTGGCCAATCAGAGGAATGCGCCGAGACATCTTCTTTGCTATGGCTTCAGCTTCATTTGTACTACACGGAACTCTCAAGCATTCCTCCATGGATTCCTCTTCAAAATTTACAATGTTTAAGAATTAAATATGGATGGTTCAAAAGACTGTGGGAGAGCAATGCTCAGGTACGTAGTTTTTCTGTAACAAAAATTACCTTATTAAACACCTTACATTCTGGTGCTATTTCTGAGGATTAAGAAATGTAATCTGAATTGCAGGTGCCCTCCCAGTTGAAAGAGTTGCACATACGTACAACCAATTTGGAGGAGTTCCCAGATTTCTCAGGAATATCAAATAATCTTGAGCGGGTGGTGTTACATGCTAGGGATTTTCCAATTGAAGGCTGGTCTTTATTAGAATCCCTTAAAGTTTATCCTAGGAATCTGATTTTGGCGTCTTCAACATTACGAGGAGAACTGGACTGTAGTAACAGGGGACACCAGACTACTTCTAAATCTTCCCATTTTAATAGTTTGGTCATCGAGAACTTCGTCAAGGGCAGTGACGAACTCAGTTTGTGTAACGTCAGAGAGTCTACAGCTCTTGAGTGCCCCCTGAGCAACCTTGAAAGTCTGGATATTAACCACCAAGTATCTGTAACAAAGATTTTGATTTGCGGGAATTATTGTCCAAGCCTTTTGTCTCTCAAAACGCATGACATGGCATATCTGACAGAAATGAATCTATTGAGGGCAGAGACACTGAAATGTCTTGAAATTAGAACATGTGGGAGACTGAAAAGACTGCCCGAAACATCCCATTTTAGAAATCTTTCAGAGTGTAAAATTAGTGAATGCCCTGAGCTTAAAGAGTTAGATCTGGCCAATCTAACCTCTTTAGAAATATTAGCAATTGAAAATTGTGAAAAGTTAAAGAATTTGTCAGGTGCATCCAATCTTAGGAAGCTTTTAAAATTAGACATTATTGAATGTCTGGAGCTTCAAGAGCTAGCATTTTTTGGCAGTCTAACCTGCCTTGAGTATGTTTGCATCCAAAGCTGTGGGAAGCTGCAGAGCATACATCTAGAGGGTTGTGAGAAGTTGAAGGACATAGATATCAAGCGTTGTTGGAAGTTGCAAAACGTAAGTTTATCTACAACACTCATTAGTCTCTCTGTTGAAGGTTGCAAAGAATTGCAAAGGGTGGCAGGTAGCGGTTATCTTACAGAGCTTAGAGGAATTAATATTAGTTGGTTTGAGGAGCTGCCAAGTCTTCCCAGAATGGGTTGTTTGGAGGTAATTGAGATTGACTTCTGTTTGCAAGTAATTGAGATTAAGGAGTTGCGTATCGTAGGTATGCAATTTCTGGAGAGAATAAGATTTGATAGAAATGTAAAGGTGAATTATCTTGAGTTGAATAGCTGTCAAAATTTGGAAACAGTAATGTTTGGTTGTGAAGAACTTACAGAACTAAGAATTCAAGGTTGTCCGAAGCTTGAGGACTTGCCAGTTTTTGAAAATGCAGATTACTTGGAGAGGGTTAGAATTGACGGATGTGGGAAGTTTAATTGTCTTATACTGGATCAGTGTCAAAACCTGAGAAGTGTGTCAGGTAATTTTGAGCTTAAAAATCTGTCCATTAACCGGTGCCCTGAGCTTGAGGAGCTGGAATGTCTTTCCAGTATGTCCTTCTTGGAGGTGATTGATATCAGTTATTGTACAAAGGTAAAAAGTATTACACTGCCAACAACCCTCACCAGTCTGTCTATATGCTATTGCGGAGATTTGCAAAGAATATCAGCAACTGGTGATTTAATGGAGATCTCAAAGAAGTTGACCATTTTTGACTGTCCCGTGCTCGAGGAGTTGCCAATGTTTCCCATGCAGAGCTGTACAGAGGAGATTAAGATTTATGCGTGTGAGAAGCTACAGAACATTACAATACCAACAAAAGTCAGCAATCTGACTATTTGCAATTGCAGAGATTTGCAAAGAGTATCAAAAACTGGTGAGATCTCAAAGAAGTTGACCATTTTTTACTGTCCCGTGCTCGAGGAGTTGCCAATGTTTCCCATGCAGAGCTGTACAGAGGAGATTTATATTTATGCGTGTGAGAAGCTACAGAACATTACAATGCCAACAAAAGTCAGCAATCTGACTATTTGCAATTGCAGAGATTTGCAACGAGTATCAAAAACTGGTGGTCTTATGGAGATTTTGGGAGAATTGACCATTGGTGACTGTCCTGTGCTCGAGGAGTTGCCCATGTTTCCCATGCAGAGCTGTACAGAGGAGATTTATATTTATGCGTGTGAGAAGCTACAGAACATTACAATGCCAACAAAAGTCAGAAATCTGTCTATTTGCAATTGCAGAGATTTGCAAAGAGTATCAACAACTGGTGATCTTATGGAGATTTCGGGAGAATGGACTATTAGAAACTGTCCTATGCTCGAGGAGTTGCCGATGTTTCCCATGCAGACCTGTGCAGGGGAGATTAAGATTTCTGCGTGTGAGAAGCTACAGAACATTACAATGCCAACAAAAGTCAGCAATCTGTCTATTTGCAATTGCCGAGATTTGCAAAGAGTATCAACAACTGGTGATTTTATGGAGATTTTGGAGGAGTTGATTATTAGTGACTGTCCTGTGCTCGAGGAATTGCCGATGTTTCCCATGCAGAGCTGCATAGAGGGGATTGAGATTTATGAGAGTGAGAAAGTGGAGAACGTAACACGTGTTGAAGAGTTGCGCGTATTAAGACGGATACATCTCAGTTATTGCAGCAAAGCATTAATACAGAATTGCATTCATAAATTAAAGGTAATAATTTCAATTACTCTTTTCAAAGAGTTACTTCCAAATATCATTTTGGTGCAAGTGTCCTTTTATTTCCTTAGTCATCTTCAGCTTTGTTGTGAGATTTGTCATCGAATTGATAGTCAATATCATTCATGTTTTAGGTGGTATTACATAGAAAGAGTTTACCCTAGAGAGATTTTGTCTTTTATTGCAGACACTGCCATTGCATGGAATGTATATGTCTGGAAGAGCAGTCGACGGAGCGGAGTCAAGTTTGAAGGAATCTCTGTTTTCAGAGAATAATATTAGCGTGGAAACGGTGATGGAAATTGGTAGTCACGAGTGGTCAGATTTGAGCGTAGCAGCAATTATTGTATGCTTTGTGGTTGTAGTTGAGAGCTTTGCTGATGTGTTTGATATAAATACATCACTTTTATTATACCATGGTAAGTATTCTGAGGTCCGCAAAGGAGAATGGATAATTACATGGGTCTACCCATGTAATTATTGGAAATGTAGTGAATTTGTCAAAATGGAAGATTTTTTGAGAGATAGAGGAATCCTGAAGAAGACGTTGAGGATAAAATTGAAAAAAGATGAAGAATTTCAAAGTATGCTACGTATAATTGCCGATAAATTATACCATTTATGAGTGTAAGAAGGCAGTTGTCTTTCAGAGATGCTATTTATATCTATTATAGTTTATTGGAATAAATTAATTTTATTTAATTAATGAAAACTATAATTTAAAATTAAATTATGGTGTTAATATGGACTTTAATCATAAATTTTAATTTATATTTTAAAAAAGTTTGGTGTATATGCTGTCGGTTGTAGGTAGGGGATATAATATTACTTGAAATGTTAGACAACTATTTAACCAATTGCTTTAGAAAGAAATGCAACGATTGCAAGAGTTGGCTTGTACAATTTTGAGTGCATTAACTTTGCTCCCCGCATGCGGTCTGCATAAAATGAAAGATTTATAATAGAAGGTTTGTATCCACTGAAGCAGATTAAAGGTCTTGGTCCATTGGAATAATTGCAGATGTCTTCTCATGAATGAAATAAATGGAATCTGCAGCATGATAGCTTAGTAAATCTATTTGTTGTTTAGCCAAGAGCCTACAACACAATAGTAATTTGTGAGCTTCTCATGTGGGAGGTCTTGGGTTTTAATTTGCTTAACACATAAATAATTAATTACAACAAATAACAATAATTAATCTAGACTTCGATCGGATCAGTATATTTTTAATACCTCTCAAAGAAGAAAGTAATCATTTCATTCAATTTTACAATTAAAGTTATTATATATGCATTTAATTGGACATGAAATGCATTAAAAAAAGGATGACAACTGTTTAAATGTGTGCTTGTTTGAATCTTGCCATTGATTTCATTCAATTTTACAATTAAAGTTATTATATATGCATTTAATTGGACATGAAATGCATTAAAAAAAGGATGACAAGTGTTTAAATGTGTGCTTTTTTGAATCTCGCCATCTCCATCTCTATTTAGTCCCCACCTTTAAGCAGGAGACTATAGTTTTCATCCAATTTATACTATTAATAACTATTTTGGCAAGATTTGAAAACATTAGTTAATCTTGTTTGTTTGTCAATATTATTATTAAAGTAAATTTTTTTATATTCCATCATGTATTTAATTACCTACTCCAAATTAAATTTATTTCTTGACACACATTTTTATATTATTACTTTTCAGTGTCAAACATTATGTATATGGTTCCTTGGGTCTATCATATTCTACGATATTATATACTTTAATTTAGTTTTTCATATTCACTAGTAAATTTATATATTGAAAATAATTTGGTTTAAAAATAAATTAAATCTATTTTTTCTTTGGTAAAATAAATCTTTATATGTATTATATTATCTCTTTTAATTGTAAATGAAGTGTGGTGAAAACAACTTATAAATCATTCAATATTCACATAGATTTTGCTAATAAAATTAATTAAATATCAAAATCTTTAAAAGTCTTAAATATAGAAGAAACCTCCCAATATAATAAGATTTTGAAATAAAAATAATAATATAAATATATAAAAACTCTTCCACTGAATAACCTACTTACATAGTTATTCCATATAGCTATTGAAGAACCTACTTATATATCCAAAATTCATAATTCAAAATTCAAAAACTTGAAAATATTTATAAAAAAAAATATCTTCATTTTATTTTAGATAAATGAGCGGATGATATTATTGTTATTGATTCTTTTTGAATTTTATTTAAGATCTTATGGTTGATCATCCTTTAATCTTTTTCCTATATAGTTTTCTTTTATTTTCTATATTCTAATCCAAGTAAACATTAATGTATAATAATTATTTATTTAATTTTTAATACTATTTCATTTGTTTATTTAACATTCTTTATACTTATTCATCTTGTCAATAATAGTCATTTTACAAAATTAATAGAATCAAAACATATGTGATTATTATTCAATTTATTTGTGCATGATTTAATATGAAATCTAAAAAAAAAACTATGTTTTGTCTTTTGAACATTACATTCTCTATCTTATGTTCCAATGCCATCTTCCCTTTTTCTACCCAAAAGGAAGGGACTCTAGCTATAACAGAACCCTTGTTTTTATTTGTCCTTTTCTTATCTTATTTTAATTCAAGTCTTTTTAATTGTATTCTAATATGTCCAAATAATATTTTATAATATTATCAAAATTAATATTAGAAATTTAATGAACAAAAATATTTAGTTAGTTTATAAGTCATAATTTTAAGAGCTAATAATCCTTGCATTTTTTTTATAAGCTAATAATCTTTGTACAGGGTACTTGGGCGAATGGGGTGTCAATTTGTTTCACAATTCGATTTGATAAGGTTGGTAGAGCATAGTTGTAAAGATAAATGTACCTCCAAACTATTCATTCTGAAACCTAGCAATAAAGACAAAAGACATTGACTTTGTTTTGTCTTTAGTATTTTCTTTTCAATGAAGATTAGTTTGTCCCAAAAAAAAGTGACCGTCACAAATACACATAAAAAGAAAGGAAATATGGCCTACTTTCATACGGTCTACTCTTGCATTGTCCATCTTTCCTACCATTTTCCCTGCTTCTTCTCCTTCTTGATGTAGGTTCGAATAGTCAAGATGGAACATCTTTTTTCTTTACTCCATCTCATCTTTAGATTTTGTATGGACACTTAACATTTATCTCTACCATCTCATAGGAATCCCCTAATTACCTTCATTTCATCTTCCCTTGTTTTTGTAAGCATTTTCATTGTTGCTGCTACTCTGCAGAATTTTTTTCATCATTTTCTTGATCCATCTTCGTATTTATCTGTGCCATCCCATTATCGATAACATTTCAATGTCCCCACTTCCAAAGCAAATCGGCCCTAAAATTGTGTTGCACAAATGGCTTCTTCTTCTTCTTCGTTTCGCGAGTACAATGAAGAACATATTGGCTTGTCTATAATTGAACTTGACTCTAGAAGGAGAAAGGTTGCTGAATCTTCGAAATTATTTGATGCATTCATCAACCACAGAGGACCATATGTCAAAGAATCTCTAGCTATTTCTCTTTACAATTCTCTTTTGGTTGTTGAGATAGGAATAGAAAATTTGGAATACATTTTCTATTTTCTGTTTGGTTCGTCAAATGAAATAGGAAATAAAAATACATATTTCCATTTTGGAAATAAAATGAGCTTATACCCATTCAAAAAAAGGTGTTATTAAAATAGCCATTCCTATTTCCAATATTTTAGTAAGATAGGTAGAAACAGCTTATACGATTGAAACTACCATCCGCTCTGCATCTGCTCATATTGCAATATTTTCACAAAGATATGTGGAGACAACTTGGTGTCTAGCTGAGGTGGATCTCATGCTACAAAGTGGAGCCAAGATTTTTCCTATTTTTCATAGAGTGAAGCCTTCAGAGCTTCGCTACATACAGAGCGGGGCGTATGCCGATGCATTCAGAAAGTATAAAGAGAAAAGCAGATATTTGCAGAATCTTCATAGTTGGGAAAAAGATCATCATGATGCTTCATTGATCACTGGCTCGAAAATCAATAATGCAGTCATTCCTCAATTCAGAGTAAGGTTTTATATGGATTTCCGATTGTTTTAGTAGCTTTATCTTAGGAAATTGTTGATGTGTTATTTTCCCTCAAAGTCAGCTGATTTACAGTACAAAATGTGTTTCTCTATAAAAACTTCTTGATGTTGTGAACTTTCAGCGAATTTGAAACTATTATCGTCCAAACCAAAGGGAGGTGTTTTCCTTCCTTTTTTGACACATCTATCAGTTCACAAATCACATACTTTATCGGCCAATCAGAGGACTGCCTTGAGACACCCTCTTTGTTGTGGCTTCAACCTGATATGTATTGCTCGAAACTCTCAAGCATTCCTCCATGGATTCCTCTTCAATATCTGCAATGTTTAAGAATTAGTCATGGATGTCTCTAAAGACTTTGGCAGAGCAATTTTCAGGTAGTTTGTTTTTCTCTATTCAAAATTAATGTGTACAACGCCTTATGCTATGGTGCTATTTCCGATGATTGTATATAAACGCAAACATTAAACTATGAATATATTTTGAATTGCAGGCGCCCTCCCAGTTGAAAGAGCTGCACATGCGTGAAATCACTTTGGTTCCAATTAATCACTTTGGTTAATCAACGAAAATTTTACTATTTTATCATACAATTATATTTTTACACTTTTTATGATCATATTTTAGAATATTTTGACTGATCAAGACATTTAGATATAAACTTTGTTAAGATTATATAATAATCAACTAATATTTATATTGATGATTTTATTTTTATATTAAAATTATTTCATCCAAGTAAGAGTTAGTTATTTGTTTAAAAAGTTTATTTTAAAATTATTTGGTGATTAAAAAATTAATTTCAATTAATTTAAATTTAGTAAATTTTATTATGATATAAAATTAAATTTTTATATAGTCTAAAGTCTAAATACATACATTTGAAGATTTCAACTTAGAAAAAAATTATGACAATTTAATTGGTTAAACTATTTGTTTTATTATATACCAATTTTAAGATTATGGATACAACAACAAATGTGTAGTATCACAAATTTTAAGATTATGGATACAACAACAAATGTGTAGTATCACAAATTTTAAGAATTTGATAGATAAATATGAGAAATTCAGTTTCAACTTTAATTTTATAAAATTTTGGTCTTTATGTAATGAATGTGCCAAAACTTCTTCTATCTACTTTGAAAGCTCTAAACAATTTGTCTAAAAGGAACCCCACATTGGATGCTAAAATGTATCTTTGTAAAATATCAAAATGATAGCTTCACAAAGGAGGATTTATGAATCTTAAAAATTATTTGACGCATTCATCAACCACAAGGGCCTAGGATTATTGTTCATCCACATGTAATTATTTAGTAAATAGTTATTTTACTAACTAATTAGTTAGAGTGGGACAATTATTTGTTAAATAATTGACCACTTTAAGAAGCAACTAGAAACCAATATTGTTATTGGTTGTTAAGTTGTTTTTAATCTCAACCGTAATTAACAATTAATCTCGCAGTCATTGGTTTTCCAACAGGAGTAATATAAATGGGGGTCAAAGGGCATTTGGAGAACACACAAGTTTGAGAAGCATTTACAGTGTTAGTAAATGAATTTGCATTGATAACAAATAGTCCTGCAGTGTTAGCAAGGGCACAATGATAGTGTTGGGAATAGTAATGGTGGAATATCAACGGGAGAAATTGGGAGGTTCTCAAAGTTTTGCCAATAAGAGGCAAGAAATTTTGTATCTCTTGATTTGTTGAAGTTTAATATAACTCCTCATCTGTAGAAGTGGTTTTCCCTAATTTATCTTAAAATATTGTGTCAGGGTATGTACAAGATCATGGTGTGCCAAAAAGTGGTGATGTGAAAAAAAGAGAGTTTGAAGACGCCTAAAAGCGCTTCAAAATCCGCTCTGACTTTTTTTCACCTATCCAGGAACCAAACCTAGAAGGTAAGGTCGAGCCTTATCGGATATCCGATTTAAAATCAGATATCCGACATGTGACCAGATATCTGATAATTAGAGTAATAATATTACACCACTATTATTATTATTATTATTATAATATAATAGTATGATATATTATTTAATATTATTATTATTATTATTATTTAATATGATATATTATTTAATATTAATATTTACTACATGATATTATTATTATTTAATATGATATATTATTTAATATTAATATTTAATATGATATTATTATTATATTAAATAATATATCATATTAAATAATAATAATAATATTAAATAATATATGATACTATTATATTATAATAATAATATTAAATAATAATAATAATAATATTTAATATAATATTATTATAATATTATAATCGTATAATATTATTATTATATTATAATCGTATAATATTATATTATAATAACAATATTATAATGTATTATATTATAATAATATATTATATTATTATAATATAATATAATATTTAATATATTATAATATATAGTAATGTAATATAATATATATATATATAAGATATAATATAATAATAAAAAGTAATATCTTATAATATAATATATAATAAAAAAGTATAATATATTATAAATTATAATAATATAATAATATTATTATTATATAATATAATATTTTATATTATAATATATAGTAAATCAATATAATATATATAAAATATAATATAAAAATATATAAAATGTAATATATATTATATGTTATATGTTATATATTATATGTTATATTATATATATTACATTCATTATATGTTATTGCGACCATATCAGATATCCGATGTTATATCAGATATCCGATACTTGCGCATAAGATAAAATAAAATCACAAACTCGCGGGCCCTCATTTCACGTGAATTTGGGGCCAGTATTAACATTATCCATCAGATATCAGATATTTAGGTATGTTTTTTTTTTCCCCAACTCATTTTTAACCTAAATTTAATAGATTTTAGGATGATTTTGTTTGTTTTAGTTGAATCTAGGGTTTTTTTTGGCAAAAATGGTTAAAATTTAGATTTTTTTTAATATATATTACGTTTTGCAATTCAATAGGAATGGCTGATCTGAATGATGACACTGAGGTAGGGAATAATATTCCTCATAACCCACCACCAAACGATCTAGTACCCCCACAAAACCATCCACCAAATGATCCTCTACCTCCTCAAAACCCTCCTCAAATCGAGGATTTGATAAATGAAAATCTCACCGAGTTGAGAGGTTTGCATAGAACATATAATAATGTACTTGCACTGGCTCCTACGTTATCCACGTTAAACACCATAGTGGATAACATTGAAACCCTTACGAACCAACAAAATGTCACTCTTCGTTGGCATGATGAAATGCACTAGATGTTTGATGATGGTTTGGATTATGATGAGGTCGCGGCCCTCAACATAACCAAAGACGATTTGGCTAGCCTTTTTGCTAACCCGAAAAAGGGTATACTAGTTGACCCAAAAAAAACCAAACTATCGATTAAATGGTGCACAAATGATGCCATACGTGCAAATTTTTGGGATCGTTGGTGGATGGTCTTTGATATCCCTCCACATGGCAATTTAAACATACCATTTTATTTTCTTAAAAAATTATATGCAGAATTTGTGTTGAAACTTAAAGTGAACTATTAGAGCATGGAGCCCAACATGGGCTTAGGACTAGGAGCTCCTCAGGATAGACCCTCTTCCCAGCAGAGGAAACTTGGTACTTTTGTCCCCCCCATTGATATCTCCCCCCCTCCTTGAGTGCAACATCCAGATATTATGGCAGAGGCTAGCTCTCAGACCATCAAAGCCATTCATAAGCTGAGTAGCCTAATGATATCTCAGGCTAGGTCAGTCCTACCTCCTCGTGTTGATGATGTTGGTGCCAGTTCATCATCGGCTAGCTCATCACACGTTTGTGTGCCTCACACTTGCATTACATGCAAGAATATTTGCCTGGGTCCCATAGGTGATCTTCCTGAGTATCATTTTGTATTAGACGAGGATACACCAGACGCACGTGTAGAGGCTACAAACCTTGATGCGAGAGACGAGGGGAATGCAAAGGCATGGACTCCTTTGGTGTCGATATGTGTATACATTTTTTTGTTATGAAATATGCAATTTAAAGTTAATTTTTATAATAGAGTAATTTAAATTTTTAAGCCATACTGACTTTTACATGTATGTGATCTTCATTCATGTTTAGTTGATGATCGAGGAGGAGCTCAGACATATAGACGATGCTACACTCTTGACTATTTCATTTGGCCTTGAGACATCTACGGTACATTATGTTGTGTTCGCATTTTTTTTTTCTATTTGATATTGTAGCATATATGGTTGCTAATCTTTCTTTTATCTTGTAGATACCACCTGCCTCGGGGGGACAAAGTGCGGGGGGTGAGCCAGCATGCACTGACAAAGGAAAGGTAATTAGATGTTTCTATTCGATTAAATATCGATGCATTCTTGTAAAATGTTTGTGGTAATCCCATTTAATTACATTCTTTATTGCATATAGGGTGTGGCTACTGGCGATGAGCCTGTACAGATTCGATGTCCTAGATCATCAGGGATTTCCATTCGCACAGAGAGCCCCATTGTATGTATAAGTATCATTTATTTTTTATTTTTCTTATTGATGCAGAGGAAAGTATGATTGTTGTTCCGTACAATTTCTATGATTTTTTTCCGTACCAATAATGATTCATGACTTGCATATGTTCATTACAACTTAAATAGGCTTATATGCACCCGTCCAACTGACCAAGTTAGTTACAAAGGTTTATTTAATCAAACAAATACCAAATTACTACTTTCCCTCCAAAACTAATATGACCATTTGAATTTGAAATTCAAATTTCAAACTATAGTTTTTATGCATTCCCTAACTTTCTAAACTATTCCATTGACTGAAAATTGGTCATATGGATTTATTAAATGCAACTAAGTATGAAACTATCCTAAGACTACCCCATATGGCTCTTTTGGCCATTTTACATCATGTTGCCCTTAGGTCCTTACTAGGAATTTTATGACTATTGTCTTTCAAAGTACATTGTTTATTACATAATTCCGTTATTGGTTTTAATATATCCCAATTAACAAACAATGATGTCTTTGATCCTCTATCTTCATCTGGTACCAAGGCTCTCTTAGATGATTTAATAGGTGCCCCTACACCAAACACCCCACCTTCAAAGCAACTCTTGTCCCAAGAGTTAAGGGGTACTATCTTCTTTCCTCCCATCCTTCTAGAGGGATGTTTGCAACTTTGCACCTACAATGTATTATCCTGCACAACTGCATACAAATCATTAGAAACAAAAAGCATTGGATCCTTGTTACCAATCATGGTAACCTTACTGCCTACTGATTGTGAACAGTCATGTTTTATCCTTGAAAAAGGCTGAATAACTTGTTGTCTGAGGTCATGTTGACCCTGTCTCTTATCCTCCATGGATATGTTCACTTCTTTGTTCACTCTCGTCACCAAAGGACACCATACTATTCCTATCATCACTCCTTTTGCTGTCACTATCTGCTTGTAAGCAGAATTCTAAGTTTTGTCTTGAACAATCTCGTCCTTCATAACCAAAAGAGATGGCTTCAGTGGCAGATCTATCATATCATGTTTACTTTCCCTCTACTCCTACAAGTCCACAAACTCTTTCTTTCCAAAACAAATAACTCTTTCCTCATCATGACCAGTCAAACGATTTAGCTTAAACTTCACACCATCTTTGTGTACTATATAAACATTTGATGAGCCAAAATGAATAGTGTTCCTTGAGGCTTGCCAAGGCCTTCCAAGGATTACATGGCAGCATATCATTAGAATGACATCACATATAACTTGATCTTTATATTCTCCTATAGAGAAATCCACTATTGCTTGCTCCCTTACAACAATATTTTGTGCATCACTGACCCAAGATGCCCTATATGGTCTATCAATAGGATACTTCTTCAATCCTAGTTTATTTACCATTTCATAAGACACTAAATTATCAAAGAAACCAGAGTCTATTATCATCTTATAAATCTTACCATGGCTCATGCAATTTGTCCTGAAAATGGATGGTCTGGTCTCCTTTTGCTACTGCATTTGTGGTCCTCTTCTCACCATCAAAGATTCTCCTTCAAGTTCAGGGTCTGCATTATCGTACTTCTTTTCTTCCTCTTCTCCTTGGGTCAAGGTGACTCTCCTCTCCTCCTTCCCAAAATCCACACCTTTCTCAGGGCACTTGTAGGATTGATTGCCTACTCCTCCACATGTGAAGCATTTACCTGTGAAAACACTATTACCTCTTCCACTTCCAAATCTTACTCTCCTGAAACTTCCTCTTGTCTCAGATGTAATCTCTTTTCCTTTATCTTTGTCTTGATTTTTTAAGTGTCAAACTGACTTCTTACACCTCTTCCTCTCATTCTTCCACCTCCTCTTTGATTTGCTTGCCTCTCATTCTTTCTTTTCAACTTCTCCTCTGCCCAGATTACCAACTGAAAACATTCTCCAAGTGTCCTTGGAACATTCAATCCTATTTCATCTTGAATATTGTACTTGAGGTCATTAATGTATCTAGCCACCTTCTCATCTTCATCTTCCAGTCCTCCCCTAATACTCAGGGTATGGAATTGCTCAGTATAGGACATGAAATCCATATCCCTCTGTTTCAAATTGTTCCTTCTTATCTTTATTTGGATTGCTAAATCAGATGGCAAGAATTGATTTCTCACCATGGTCTTCATTCTCTCCCAATCTAAAATCTTATTCAATCCCCTTTTGATGCAGAGTCTGTAGCAACTACCTTCCCCAAGCCAATAAATGGCTGTCACAATCCAACTTAGGATTCTAGGACTTCTCAAAAGTCCTCTTACCCACTCCGGGTATACTCAACCTCCAAGCCGAACAAGGCAATCCCACTTCAAAAGCCTCACCAACTGTCACCAAAAATGGAGACAATCATGGACATACTGTTCCAACCCAAAATCATCAATTTGTTTGGTTCCACCAAACTCTCAACACACCTTTTCACTTCTAGGCCTACAAAGCTTGTAGCCTTCCAATTAGCTTCTTTGCACTTTTCTCCCAGTATCCCTTAACAGCATAGGGACTTCTCCATAGGTCCAAACACCCTTCTTGGAACCTACTAAGAATCCAAAAGCTTTTGGGCTGATCTTGCTCCAACACCCTCCAAATTGCTTCTTGGTACCGAGGCCTAGTTGATCAAGTTAGGCTAGGGCTTCAAGGAAGAATGGGCAAGGTGGGTTCCCAAGACCCAAAACACTTAAGGAAATCTCCAACACACTCAATGCATCCAACTCCAGCACTCAAACTGCTCAAAAGTGCCTGCAACCATGACTGTCACCAATTACCTTGCAAAAACTGGTCAAGTACATGGGCTTGCTTGACCTAGGCCAACTTGGAAAAATAGTTTCCCTTCTCTCCAAGCCTCCAACCTTTGGAATTATTTTTCCTAGTCTCCTAACTTGCATATCCCTTAGTTTTAGAGGGTGCCACTGGTGGGAATGCAAGTTAGGAATGCATTTGTGGAAGGGTCTAGGAAACAAGGCTTTTCAGACCACCTTCTACTAAATGCAGATAACTTTTAAACCCCAACTCCTTTTTGAGTCAAACCAAAACCAAAAGTTTCCTAACTCACCCCTGCAACTATTTCATACACTTAGCAATCATCAAAGTTCTATACGGATCCGTACCAGCGTAACAGCTGAGCGATTACTAGTAAATTTTCAAAAAATTGAAGTTTTTATTATTTTTTCTCCAAACCACCGTACACTCTAATCTCCCCCTTTCAACTGAGATCTCATATGAGATATATAAAGTTCTAAATGACTATTGGAACAACCATATAGGCATTCCCAACCATAAAACAAACAAACAACCACTTTTTGCTAATACTGTTTAGACTCTAAATACCCTATTCTAAGGCCTTTTGGTCCCATGGAGTCACTTGGTTTATAACCACACCAAAATGTTTATGGGCCTTACATGTGCCTTTATTAAAAAACATAGACCAACTTGTAAAATATGGACCAAACCTTTATTCCAACTTCCTAATCTACTTGAATCCTTGCTTTCATGGAGTGGCAAGGTGTCCGGCAACATAGACACCTGTTCCCCCCTGCCACATAGGTTAGGTGCCCTACACCAGCTTTCCTCTCTCTCATTCTGAATACTAGTCCACCAAGTGAGTGTTGTTCCTCTCAGTCTTGCTTTTGCTACTTTTACCTTCTTATATAGCTCTATGTCTTCAAGATCAAAGTAGTTCTCAAGGGCCTCTATCCACCCTAGCACTTCTTCACTATCCATTTTACCTTGGTATATTGGCAAATTAATATGGTTCTTCCCACAATTACCTTGTACCGCCTTAATGATTCTCATAAATATCCTTTATTCAGGATCATCTATTGTCTCATGCTCTTGGCTTGCATTACCAACCTCTTCTTCTTCATGGTTCTCTCCATGATTTCTTCCTCTAACCTCTTCTCCTCTAGGTTCTTTCCTTTCCTTTTCTAAGGATTCTATCCTTGCAATAAGTTGTAGCCTCTCTCTTCTCATCTATCTTTCTTCCCTCACTCTAGATGCTTCAAGTTCTCTCCTCTCTCTTTTCTCTCTTGCCAACTCTTCTCTCAATTCTTCAAGTTCTTTAGCCATTTGATTTTTAGGAGGCATTTTCACAACAAGTTTTCTTCCTTCCCAAGGGCCAACTCACTGATTCTCTGTCTTTCCTCACCAAGAAATCTCTGGACACCACTTATGTACCTTTCAACTCTGGGACACACAAGGAGGAATTAGACACTCCAAGGCTTCAACAAAGGGACCAGCACACTAAGGATGACAAAGACTCCTATGATGATGAAACCTACAACTTATCTACTCCCAAAAGACCTTGTTGATGCTCTGATACCATTTGATGCAAAGGATGGAAGATCTAACCACAAAATTGCAAATTCAAGCACAATATGGACCCAACTCCTATGTTTCAATGCTGTTCCCAAATGCACACAATGCCACCAAGACTCCAAACTTGGATTTACATTCACCAAGCATTCCCTCCACCTCTACACACCTTAAAAAACTTCAACCAACATGTTTCTAAGGTTTCCAAACCCACAAATCTTCAGTAGATACAAAAGAGACCAGTTTTGCCGTTTACTAGGCTATTCTCTTCTTTGGATCAACAGACTCTGTTTTCTTGATTTTTCTCCCAAAATTTCCAAAACACCAAGAAAATAAACTAGATTTTTAGATACCCTTTTTTTATTTTTATAACATATCCAAAAATAAGATATCACTCCTTTGGAAAGATTGTACGGAACAGGGTAGTTTGTCTCAGAATTAGGCCTAATTAGACCACTTTTACAAAGCAAGTACCCTTCAAACTTGTAATCTGACTTAATCCTTTTTCATAATCTCTATTAATGATCTAACTCAAAGGATTTTAATATTATAGGTCTTGGTCACACTCCTGAACACCCAAACTTCAAAACCCTCCTTAAAATGGCTTAAAAACCAGGGCCTGCTTGTTCAAACCCCAAAACTCAATTCTAGAACTTCGCCTTCAGCATTCACCATGAATTTAAATATCTAAGATGATATTACCACTCATTCCAATATCAAAAAGTGTAGACACCTAAAAATCCTTTAGAAAATAAAGTATTTTTATTTTCTGAAAAATTCTTGATGACATCATCATTTATTAATTAATTAATTATTTAATTAATTAATTAATTTTTATGCCATTAAATCCTTTTATCTTAATTAAAAATATTTAATTAAGGAATCCCTCCCAAAAATGTTTAAATCTTATTTAAATATTATTTCCTTATTTATTAATTATTTAATTAATAAATTGACCAAAAATCCTAAAATAAATAAAAAATTTATTTTTTGCCCAAAAATTGGCCAATTTCCTTATGACCAATAACCTCTTCCAAAATCTTCTAATCCTTCTTTAATTTCGATTAAAGGCTAATCTCATCATTTCCTACCCCTAACCCCAACTCAAAATATTTAATTAAAATTAAATATTAATCCTCATGTTTATTAAAAAAGTTTTAATAAATATCTCCTCAACCCAAACCCTTGAAATAAATAAAACTTTATTTATTTCCTAAAAATCTAATTTATCCTCACCCTAAGAAGTTCTAGACTCTTCTAGAAAGTCTTCATCCTCATCCTAGGAAATTCTAGACTATTCTAGAAAGTCTTTATCCTCATCCAAAATCTAGACTCTTCTAGAAGATGTCTTTAAACCTAATCCTAATCCCCTCCTAACCTTGTCACATTCCCTAAACATGGGTTAAAACTTACTAACCCAAGCCAAAGTTAACAAATATCTCTTCCTTCACCCACCCTCATTAAATGCCATCCACTTGCCTATCCTTAAGCTTATCCTAAACCATCCTAATCCATCCTCTAATCATTTGCACAAGCCTAAACAAGCTTAAAACATTTCTAATCAAGTCCAAGTCGAATTTGCTCTCATCACCCTCAAAATATCTCAACCATAAAACTTTTTGAAGTCCACTAGGTCATAAATGACTCTTACAAGCCCTTTTATTGCTCTTACAAGTCATTATGAGGGTCTTTATGAAGATTTTATCTCTTGAGCCTCCTTTGTTGACTCATCCTTGCCCTTTCCTCCATCCTCTCACCATGTGACATGTGTCACTCCTTGATTGGCTATAAGGAAGCACAATCCATGTGCTCTCCTCTCATGCAATCTGAGCCTTCCATGAGCTTTTTCTCATCCTTGCATCTTAGCCCTCAATCCCTCAAGCCTCTTGCCTATAAATTGGATCCTTCCCCTTTGCAAAATAACACAATCCATGAAGTAAAGTTATAATGCTATTTTGAGAGCCAAATCCATACTAAAGCCATCTATCCACACCAAAAATCTACAATCATCCATTGAAGCCCTTTTTGAAGCATAAAGCTTGAGCATACATCCTATCTATTTAGACAAAGCTACTCAACAAGAGAGCTTCTTATTGAGAGAGCCCATTAATGGCTCATATTTTCAATTAAGAGCTCATCTTAGTCTATCTTGAAGTTTATGAATTTTGTTTAGTTTGTAGAAGCTTTATTTAAATTTGGTTTCTATTAGCATACTAACATTTTCTCATATACATTTTGGCACGCCCGGTGGGACCCCGCATGGGTCATCTTCATTAGCTTTTTTAGTCAAGTTTTGTATGTCATTTGCTGATTTTGGCTAATTTTTCTTATTTTTGTGATTGGTAGGATTGTATAAATTGGTTTTGTAGGTCTACATGAGCATGAAGAAGACAAAGGAACTCATAGTCAATCTCATAGTGTTTGCAGATTTTTCAAGCTTATAGGTGGAGAAAGCACTTGGGATTATTCTTCCTCTTCTTGTCTATATTCTTCTTATTCCATCTACTTCTTCTTCTTCTTCTTGTGGGAGATCTTGGCCATTTTTTTTGTTAAGGAAGCAAAATCATACACACTTCTTTTTAGTGCTTAAAATGAACCCCCAAATCATACTTAAATCCATTGAAAAACTAACAATTTGCAAAAAAGAAAAAATCTTTTAACAAGGGAAACTAAACCAATCTAATCATTTGCATCCTTGCAACATCAAGGTTTTAGATGCATTCATGCAAAATTAGGAACACTTCATTTTTGGGAATTTAAAAAGAACTTCAAGTTTCTATTTCAAAAGGTTCAAAATCAACACTAAGTGCACACTAAAGTTCTTTTAAAAAAATTCATGAAAACTAAGAGTCCTAAATGGTTGCCAAAAATTGTCCTAAAAGCTTTGTTATTTGTTCCAAACAAATGTCTTATTGCAAAATCTTGAATGTTTCTTAGGATTTTCATGCATCAAAACAATCTAGGAATATCATTTTTGGGCTTAAAACATGCAAACTAGAACACAAAATTTTGAATGAAAACCAAAGTCCAAAGAGTCATTTTCACTTTTGAGTCCAAAAAAAAATCTTGAATGATCTAAGGTTAAAACAAAGCACTTCAAAGTTCTTAAAACAACACACAAAATCTCAATCTTGAATGCTCAAAAGAAAACACTTGAATGTTTAACCACTTGTCTTTGAATGCATGTTGCTAAAATCACTCTTGAATGCCATGGATTAAAATCAAATTTTCTTTGAATGCATGATTAAAACAACAAATCCAATCTTGAATTCTAAGGATCAATTAACCATTGCAATATCAAACACTTCATTTGGAGCTTCTAAAAATTGAACAAAACAAATCTCTTTTTGCAATCTAGGTAAAGTTTGATTTTTGGACATTTAAGAAACCTTGTTAAGTTAAAATACAAATTTGCAAAAATCAATTTGAGTAGTTCCTTGGACTCACCTCTTTTCTAATCACCCATCAAATATTAACCATTGGTTGCAATCTCAGCGCCATTTATGGGGATGGGTCTACTTGAAAAAGGTGTTAAATGTTCCACAATCTAACTCACTCACTTGGTCTTTGAATGTTTGCTTTAACTTTATCAAAATTCTTAAATGATCAAAACTCTAGATTAAATCGATCACACTTCAAGTTTGGGCACTAAAATTGAACAACAACTGACGTGGAGAGCCTCCGGGCGCGCGCTTGAAATCGAATCTCACACACTTTTGTTTTGGGCCTAAAACAAACTCACACTCAATCTTGAATGCCTTAAAGAAAATTAATCGACACTTGACGTGGAGGGCCTCTGGGCGCGCGAGTTTGCTTTTGTTGACCCTAACTCTTCTTATTATTTTCATTCTTCGATCGATTTACTTTTGTTGGCGCTTCAAGTTGGAATAAACATTGTATCTTAAACATGAGTGCTTGCAAAGTCTAGATTAGCACACATAAGAGTCAGTTGGTAAAAGAACAAGCGTGTTTTTTAGCCCAAGGTCATCCAAGTCTTCTCTCCCCTTGTCGTCTTTCGAGGCCATCTTGGGTGCATAAGATTAGGATCCAAAACCTTGTTTCTTTTTAGGAGGCCTGCTTGGGGATTTCATCACCCCTTGGACGACCTCAACTCCAGCGTTCTGGCGGAGTATAAGAATTGGGAGGTGAATCGAAAGACACCTCTCTTGGGATCAAGATTTTGTCACTCGGGCTAAGCCTCAAGGAACTTTATACCCTTGAGAAGTGAAAGAGGAGAAGTGGGTTACCGCTCCTCTCGGCTGTGTGACATCTTTTTGGTCTCATCTACGGATTTGGGCCTCACGTACCTTGGGTATATCGAGGACTCCTTAGCTAAACCAACTGTCAGCCTTGTAGACAACCATCTAGGATGTTAATGTGTTTGAGGTGACTGATCGAAACATTTGTAGAACATACACACTCCTTGGCGCAAGTATCACTTTCTGAGAATCAAAAACTTCTATCTGGTTGTTTCTATCTATTGCTTGATCTTTTATTTGTTGAATGAATGTTTGCCAAACTTGGTCAATCCTAGCTTAGGGCATACTTAGCGTAGTCACTGCCTATTCCAGAAGTTGAATGAGTTGAAGCAAAACAACCAAGATCTCTCAAAGCCAAGCAAATTCAGAAATTGATGTCAGAGCAACCCAAACCCAAACAGAAGTTCCACAAAGTTAAACTCAAACCATCTCTAGCATACCAAGAACTTTCAGCCAAGAGAAAAGAAATAACACCAAGCCCACGAATTGCCAAACTCCACAAAGTAGAGGAAAAAGCTACCGACGAAGCACTTCAAGAGGCCTGGTTACAGCGCACCATCAAATTTAGCCAACATCCAGGAGTTAATCCTGCTTATGCCTTACCAACTAGGCATGATTTCTATGATTAGACACCCTTGTTTCTCCACATCTTCTTGGATAAGCTTCACTTTAGAGTCATTTTTGTAGAAAATCCAGCCATCTTAGGTTATCCCCTTAAGCATTATTAGCTCATCCATCTCATTTAGAATCAAACCATCTAGCCAGCAATCAAAACCTCACATCCAAGCCTTAAAAATTGTTGTCACTTTTGCCAAAAGTTTGCCACTCCTAAAATCTTCCAAATCCATCAATCTCACCAAGGTTATCCCTTTGACAGAGCTTTGTCTAGGGTGATCCAGCTTTGTCACTTGTTATCCCTCATCACCTTGAGCTAAAGGTTGGGATCCACAAGTGGTCAATCTCGTGTTCTTCCTAAAGGATCATCAGTCTATCCTTAAGTTGACACAATCACCACCAAGCTTACACATAGGAAAGCAGACCTTTTGTGCTTTGACAACATATCTTTGAAGTTAGAATCTCCAACCCAATCCTCCTTAGGTTTTGTCGTATAGCTTTGCCTTAACCTAGGAAATCATTTGCATAGAGAAGCCTTCCCCCTTTTGCATCCATTAGCATTATTGCATCTCATCCCTAGGAGCATTTTTCATGCCACCCGTCACTCGCTTAGCCAAGAAGAAAGAAACAATGGAGCCCTATCATTTGGATCGAACAACCTCACCCCCCTTGAGCACTCAGCCATTCTTCAGCCCAGAGAAAGCTATGCCATCATGTACTGACATTGAAGCTTTCATGAACCAACCAGGAAATGCAGTATTGGTAAATGCCATTATAGACAAAAACAAAGAGACAATCATGGCTAATTTTCGAAGGGAAAATGTAGGAACCTTTGACTTTGGAAGACCCCCTCCATTATCAGATCCATCTCACCCATTGTTTGGGCAGCTACCACCACCCATAGGCTCTTATGATCCAAATTATCCTCAATATATGCCAAAAGAAGAGCCTCCAGCCAATCCATATGATCCAACAGACCCAAACATACCATCATCCACCCAAGTTGAAATCTCCATGCCGCAAGCCAACCCAGCCACCACCACTCCATCCTTGGTTCATACCTCTCCGCCCCAAACCCCCTTTACCCAAAACAGCTCACCGTTCACCCCCTTCACTATTGCTGCTGCTGCTCCCCAACCTAGCCTTCCAAATCCACCCATCTCCCAAATCAGTGCTAGCATCTTTGGCCAACCTCAGCAATATACAACAGGGATGCCACCCATGGGGCCAAGCAATCAACCTTTCATCACCCCCAGCTTGTTCACTGTAGCCCAAAGCACAATCCCATCATTTCCATTAGGTCTTGGGAGCTCAATACCATTAGCCACAAATCTACAAGCTACTACCCTCACTCCACAAAGCTATCAAATCCCACAAGCTACTACCAATTTTCTACCAAGCTCCCAAGTGACCCCAGCCCCTGCCACCACTCTACCAAGCTTCCAAATCCAACCACAAAGCTATCAAACCCCATCAGTTCCATTCCCAAGCTTTCAATTCCCACCACCTCCACCACCAACTAATCCATTACCTCCAATTACCAACTACTTTTCAATGCCACTTCTAGGAGGTAATCCACCACCCCAGCCAGCCACCAATTATTTGCAGATACCATCCCAAATGGGGGCACAACCCACATATATTGGTCAAACCCCACAAGCCCCCCGATCCTTTCCCCAAGCCTCTCAACCATCTTATACCTTACCTCCACAAAGCAATCCATTTATCCCACAGCCAGCTTATGTTCCTCAATCCCAACCTCAAATCCCATATCAACAGCAAGCCTCACAGCACATGCAGCAATATGCGCCACCTCCCCCTCAGCAACCTGTCATCCACCATGCAGCTGCCCAAACAATGTACAATTCCTATCAGCAAATCCCTCATAGCCATCCATATTCAGTGGCCCCATCCAGTACATACCTACCTCAAAGCACTCCTACATTGGGGGCACCCCAACCATCACCTATCAATTCAGAATGGGAGCAAATGAAGATAGCTCTAAAAGCCATCCAAGAAGGGAATGATCCGAAGACATTCAAGTTTGAGAATGTGTGTCCTTACCCATTTGACAGAGCCATTACCATGACACCATTTCCCAAACACTTTGAGGTACCCAAATTTGACAAATTCAGAGGAAAAGGAGACCCTGTCACACATATCAAAGAATTTTACATGCACTGCCAGGATGTAGCATACAATGATGTCTTCCTCTTGCGCCTTTTTCCCAAAAGCTTAGCTGGACCAGCTCTTGAATGGTTTTATAGAATCCCCTATGGTACAATTAAAAACTTTGCTGAATTATCTGAGGCATTTGTAGCCCAATATGCCCATCTTGTTGAAACAGAGCTATCAATAGTTGATCTTGTCCACACCAAGCAAAAAGGTGGAGAAAGCCTTGCCGAATACCTACAAAGATGGCAAACCCTTACCACCCGCATATCCTGCACCTTGCCAGAACGCCATGTTGTGAAAATGTTTATTGATAATGCCCATCCTAGCTTGGCTCACCACATGACCATGAACTGTTTGCAAACCTACAAAGATATCAAAGAGAAAGGAATGATCCTTGAGCAAGGACTCATTAAAGATGGTGTGGTCAAGCTTTACAAGGAAGCCAACCAAAATCAATCACATTCCAATGACAAGTCTAGGTATTGGAACAAAAACAAGCACGTTGCAACAGATGGCGTCACTGACACCAGACATGTGAATATTGTTGGCCCTTCTCACAACCAGTCCAACCCACCATATCAACCAAAAAATCAACAAGCTATCAACTACCAACAACAGAATAACCAAAGCTATCAAAACCACAATCCAAGACCCAACTTCCAAGGGTCTAGCAATCAAGCTAATGCCATCAATGTAGCTGCAGGACAAAAGCCTAGATTCCAACCTACACCTAGAAACTATACACCCCTTGGTGAACCATTGGATGTCATTTTTGAGAAATTAGTCAAAGAAAACCTCATCAAATTTCCTCCTACCCAGCAAATTGACCCAAGCCAATCCAAAGCTGCATGGTACAAAGATAATGAGTACTGCAAATTTCATAGGGTAAAAGGTCACACTACCCTCAGATGCATGAAACTAAAAGACTATGTGCAAGACCTCATTGATCGGAAGGAAATCACTGTTGGTGCCCAAACCTCTCCCAATGCAGGCTTACAAATCTATCAAAATGCTTTTCCTCCACACCACAACCAAAATCTTGGAAAAGCACCTATCCAAACCAACAACAACAACACCAACAACCGTCAGCCAAACCAACAGCATGGGAAGAACAATGACCACACTTCATCCTATATAGACTATGGTAGCCTTATAGGTTGTATATCCGAGAAAGAGCCTTTCGTCAATGTTATCAATATCCAAGGACCAAACAATGAGTGTGCAGTCACCACTCGAAGAGCGCGATTTAACATCGCAGGCCCATCTGTTACACCAACACCATCAGCTCCATCAAAAAGCCAGTACAATATCTTGGAACACCTTGGGAACATGCCAGCCCAAATCTCCATTTTAGACCTTCTCCGCACTAGTCCTGTGTACAAGAACATCCTTGATAGTGCTCTCATAGAATCTCGTGTCCCTTTTGATATCAATGCTACTGATTTTCGTAATCTTGTTGGACACCTCTCATCCTCATGTGCCCTATCGTTCAAACCCACCGACATACCCGTGGTCGAGCCAGATCACACCCTTTCGCTTCGCATAGCCATCATGGTATCCAACTTTGCTGTAAAAAGAGTAATGATAGATAATGGATCAGCCTTGAATATTTGCACCCTAAAATTCATAAAACAAGCTGGGTATACTGAGGCAGATATCATCAGTGAGGTTATCACCATCAAAGCTTATGACAACTTGGAAAGAACCACAGAAGGAACTATTTTGCTGCCAATCAAGGTTGGGCCAGTCATCCAAGAGACACTCTGCCATGTTATTGATCTAAACCTACCATTCAACATCCTCCTTGGTCGCCCATGGATTCATGCCATGAAAGCCGTTCCATCCACTTACCATCAGTGCGTCAAATTTCCGCATCAGGGCACTGAGGTAACCATCCATGCCGATCCAGAACCCTTTGCTTACTGCAATGCGGTTGAAGCCTCATATACAAACCATTGCCCTGGAATTGATATCGGCACATCCATCGCCAGCTCATCCCACACTTATAATGACCCAGAAACCATCCTCGCCTCTACCCTGTCTACCGTGAAGATCAATAACAAAGGTTGTGGAGAGTATAGTCTGTCAGATGCATTTGCTGTCGGGGCACTCCCACTTGATCCACATGCCCATGGACGACCGACATATCACAAAGCTAAGGAAATTCCACCTCCTCGATACAAACAATTTGGCCCAACAACCTTTGTATCCTCGAAAATCCCTCTTCATGAGGAGCTCACTCCAGATATCAACAAATGGTTACATAAGGATGCACCTCAAAGAAATCAAGCACGCCTTGATCACTTTAGCCAAAAGTATCCCCAAGAACATAAGCTCATCACTAACAAATGGAACTATCAAGGTGGTGGTCTAGGACCAGAAGAAAGAGGCATGCAGTGCCCCATCGACGCACACAAGTGGGAATCGAAGTCAGGTCTTGGCTTTGGCATACCCACAACTGGGGGCACCAATGAGAACGGTCACGCTTTTTCAAACATTCACCGCGACCTTGTTGAAATTGAAGACATTCCTGAGGAAGTTGAAAAGAGAGCCTACGACGATATCCTAGACCAAATCTCCCTCGGAGACTCTGTTCTCCAAGAACTATCCATCCACCTCATTGACCTACCACTCACCCATCCACAACTCATAGATTGGGACCAACCAAGTGTCATACACATCGATGAGTTCACATCAGAGGAGGCACTTCTAAGATTCATGGGAGCTGAAACTCCTCACAAGAAAACAAAGCCAGATTCTGCCTATATCTACAAGCTAGATCCCAAGGGGTATTTTGGAGAAAATCCCCAACCTAGTTCCGATACACCCAAAACTGGAACTAAGGTGAATCTGAGACTAGCTAAGGCAACGAAGAGAACCCCTCAGCAAGAAAATCCAGAGCCACAAGAAGAACATGAGGATTTAGCATTGCCTCCTCAAGATAATCGACCAGAGGTGTCTTCTATTCTAATTGAGGATACTCGAGAAGTCAACATTGGTTCTTCAGAGATCCCCAGACTTGTTCACATTGCTGCATCCCTATCACAAGACCAAGCTGACCTCCTCTTTGAGGTCTTAAGAGAGAATATTGGCCGATTTGCATGGTCATATCAGGACATGCCAGGACTTGATCCAAAGCTTGTAGTTCATCATCTTGCAGTTGATCCAAAGATCAAGCCCGTCAGACAAAAGCTTAGAAAAATGCACCCCAAAGGTGGCATTATTGGTCAAAGCTGAATTAGAAAGAATGTTAGCTGCTAAGGTTATCTGACCTATTGACTACTCAGAGTGGATCTCCAACATGGTCCCTGTCACTAAACCTTCCGGTGACATCAGAATCTGCACTGATTTTAGAGATCTTAACAAAGCTTGTCCAAAAGATGATTTTCCCTTGCCCAACATAGATATGATTGTAGATCTTATAGCTGGACATGAAATTTTGTCCCTCATGGATGGATTTTCTGGGTATAATCAAATCAAGATTGCAGAAGAGGATCAGCATAAGACAGCATTCACTACCCCTTGGGGAACCTTTTGCTACAACATGATGCCTTTTGGCCTAAAGAATGCTGGGGCTACCTATCAAAGAGCTATGACAGCCATTTTTCATGATCTCATCCATAGCATTTTGGAGGATTATGTGGATGATATCTTGGTCAAGTCTCATACCTTCATGGATCATCTTGCTGACCTGGAGAAAGTCTTTGATAGGTTAGCCAAATATCATCTCATGCTGAATCCCAAGAAATGTGTCTTTGGGGTCACATCTGGCAAGCTTCTAGGTTTCATAGTTTCTAAACGAGGTATAGAGATTGACCCCAAGAAGGTCAAGGCTATCTTAGACATGCCTCCTCCCCAGACACTGCGACAGCTTCGCTCTCTTCAAGGAAAGCTCCAATCTGTTCGGCGCTTCATCTCCCAGCTTGCAGATAAGTGTACACCATTTTCACATTTACTGAAGAAGGATGAGAACTTCAAGTGGGATCCTTTATGTCAACGCAGCTTCGACCATCTCAAGCAATATCTCATCAATCCCCCTATCTTGGTTCCACCAGTTCCTGGTCGTCCCCTAATTTTGTACATATCGGCAACACCTACTGCTCTAGGGGCACTTCTAGCACAGCTTGATGACTACAAAAGAGAAAGAGCCATCTACTACATCAGTAGAACCCTAGTTGCTTATGAACTCAATTACACTCCTATGGAAAAAGCTTGTTTGGCAGTTGTCTTCTCAACTCAAAAGCTTCGCCATTACATGCTAAGTCATACCATCCAACTAGTCTCCAAGATTGACCCTCTCAAGTATATGCTCTCTAGAACAACACTTACAGGCCGTTTGGCCAAATGGGTTATGCTCCTTAGTGAATTTGACATCCAGTATGTGGATAGAAAGGCAATCAAAGGGCAAGCTATAACAGATCACCTAGCTGATGCACCTCTAATAGATGCTTATCCGTTGATCACAGAATTTCCAGATGAGCATATCTGTCTAATTGAAGAACAACCCCCATGGAAACTTTATTTTGATGGCTCATACACATCTCATGGATCAGGGGCAGGAATATTGTTGGTCACACCTCAAGGAGATTACATTCCAAAAGCCTTCAAGCTACAATTCCCTAGCACCAACAATATAGCTGAATATGAGGCCCTCATAGCAGGATTAAAGATAGCTGTAGAATGGAACATTGTTGAGCTACAAATCTTTGGCGATTCTCAGCTCATCATCAAGCAAGCCCTAAATGAATATCAAACCAAAGATGAAAAGCTATTACCCTACAAAGAGCTAGTTGATCAGCTAACCCAACATTTTACAAAGCTTCAGTTTACACAAGTGCCTCGAATACAGAACAAAGCAGCAGATGCTATGGCTACTATAGGCTCGCTCTTGGAAATTCCCCAAGTAGCTACACAATATGAGTTTTTAGTGGAGCAGCTCCTCACACCCGCCTATGGGAATGAGGATTCAAACCGTGTTTGTATCTTGGTTGGTCCCCAATCCCCTTGGTACCATGAGATTCATGCTTACCTTAACGATGGTATCATATACCCTCACCTCACACGTACCCAACGCCAGAACCTCATCCGAAAATCATCCCGCTATGTTATCATAGCCAATACCCTATATCGTCGGGGTTATCACGATACTCTCTCTCGATGTTTAGACCAAAATGAGGCCGCGATGGTGTTAAAGGAAGTACACTCTGGACTTTGCGGTGCCCACACGAGTGGTATTGTCCTAGCGCGACAAATCCTTAGAGCAGGCTACTATTGGCCTACCATTGAAGAAGACTCCTGTGACTTTGTCAGAAAGTGTCTCCCATGTCAGCAGCATGCAAATCTTGTGCACGCTCCGGCACAGGATCTACAGCCTATTGCACCACCTTGGCCTTTCGCTTGTTGGGGCCTTGACCTAGTTGGAACTATCACACCCCTCTCATCTGATGGACATAAATGGATAATAACAGCTACAGACTATTTCACTAAATGGGTGGAAGCAGTCCCCCTAGTCTCAGCTACAGGAGTTCAGGTCTCCAAGTTCATCTTGTACCACATTGTTTGCCGCTTCGGCATCCCATCCACCATCTTCACCGACCACGGAGGTAACTTTGAAAATCTCAACATGGAAGAATTATGCACTTCCCTCCGCATCCATCACCGCTTTTCTAGCCCATATTTCCCACAAGGTAACGGCCAGGCAGAGGCAACTAACAAAACCCTCCTCAAAATTCTAAAGAAAGTTGTCAATGATTCCGGCCGTGATTGGCACCTACAAATAAATCCAGCCCTATGGGCCTATCGAACTTCCTTCCGTACATCCACAGGCACAACTCCATACTCCCTAGTCTATGGTGCCGAAGCAGTACTACCTATAGAGGTTGAACTTCCCTCCTTGCGCATATCTTTGCAAGGGAAAATATCAAATGAAGAATATAGAGTAGCTCGGCTCACCCAGCTAGATCTCTTAGACGAGAAGCGACAACAAGCCTATGATCATCTCACAGTCTATCAAACTCGTCTCAAAAGAAATTTCAACAAGAAGGTGCTTCCACGACACTTTCAGCCAGGTGACATGGTCCTCAAAGAAAACATGAAAGTCCAAGTAGATCGAGAAAAGAAAGGCAAGTTTGAACCTACATGGCTTGGTCCTTATGTTGTCACTGCTTCCTTTGGCTCTGGAGCTTATCAGCTATCTACACCAGAAGGAGAACTCTTGAATGATCCTACTAACATCATTCATCTCAAGAAGTTCTATGCTTGAAGATCCTTGGTATACCTAGCTTTTGAAAAATACAAAAGAAAAAAATAGTAAAGAGAAATAAGCGTCCAATGGTGAAAACTTGGCAATTCAAGCACCTTGGATAGGTACCTTGGTGAAAACCTGGTAATTCAGGCGCCTTGTGTACTAAAGACTAATCCATTATCTATCACTATCCTATCCCTCATCCATTTACCCACCATCCCATAAGACACACTTGCTTGTTCCCTTGGTGTTCCAACCAAATATCCAAAATCTGATGAAGCTTGTAAATACCTCCTGTACAGCTTGTAAATCTTGTACCAAAGCTTGTATTATACCTTGTAAATCTTGTACCATACCTTGTCTATCCAAATCTTGTCCAAGGTTTGTACCATATTCCAGCCTATAAATAATCCTGTATCCTAGCTTGTATACTATCACGTGCACACACAAAATTCCATTTTCCTTAATCTTTTCGCAAACCATCTACCTATCCACCTATCACCTATTATAGACATCCCATCCTTCACAAACATTTCCATCTCACAAAAACCAAAACATGAACAGACTTGTACATTTGTAACATATCTTGGTCCATCAGCTTGTACATCCTCTTTATCTTAGTACCATTCTATCTATCCAGCGTTCGTGTCAGTTCGTCCTTGATCAACATCTTGCACCCATCACACATCTTGGTTAGCTATTCCAACGCATCCTTTAGCTAGATTTCCTATCACCAAAGTGTTATCTTTCTTAGTTCAGCTTGCCAGACGCATCACTCATCCAAATCCACAAGCTTCGGTGCTCTCCGATAGGTCCTTGCAGGATATAGCTTTCCTCATGTCTGATCTTGGTCCGTTAGTACCTTGTCCTACCCATCTCGTTGGCAAACGGCTCTCTTTTGGATTTTCACTTTCTTTTGATTTGGGATCTTCCCTTTTGGGTCTTGAAGTATCTTTTCCAAGCAATCTCCTTGTTCCCTCCTCAAGGTTGCCACGATCTTCCATATCATGGTATGCTGCGAATGGGGCAATTAGAGCGTAAGGTCTTGATCAAGTCTTTCGTTTGTTTTTCTTTTCTGCTTGTGGGTTCTCCAGTGTCGTTTCCACGCTGCTTCCTCTAGGATTCATGTGTGATGCTGGGGCAATCCTTGTGTGTTTGTTTTGGGTTAGTTTGTCAGTCCTCTGGATGGTTGGTGAAAAGGCCTTGATGTTCTTGGTAACCTTGGCAATTAACCAACAGTCCTATAGCAAATCTAGTGCTCAACTACATGGTGGTACTTCTCTTTGAAGTATCCCCCCGCTCAAAAAGCTTCAATGGGTTTCCTTCATCTCCATTATCCCCCATCCATATCCAGCATCCGTCTCTCCTACCCCAGCTGATGCATCAGTATCTCTTTGAATCACTCATCACTCTTACCTTTAGGGATCCACAATCCTAGTCTTAGGGATCCACCAATCCAAATCAACCCACCAAGCCTCATCTTTCGAGATCCACAATCCTAGTCCTAGGGATCTCCGAAACCCATCTTCCGCCAATCTAACTCTTTGAAATCCTGTTCCATCAGCTTTATAATCCCCTCATCCATCTCCCTATCCTGGATTCCTTTTTATAGCGCTCTGCTCCTTCATCCTCCACCTTCCCTAAGGTCTTAAGCTTGCTTCCTCTTGTGCATCTGATTCTCCTTTATCATTCTCCCATAGTGAGAGTTTGAGCTAATTCAGCCCCTTCTCTTTGCCAATTTGAGTCTCCTTGCTCATCCCAGATTCTTGTATTTTTCAAGAAGCCACCAAGCCTCGCTTTCTCTCCTCGCTGCCTTCTTGAGGGGGCATCTCATAGTCCATTCTCTCCTCTTCTGCTCTAGCCTTGGGCATCTTATTTTCTTATCTTTGATGTCATGCCACTTGCGGCATCACATCAAAGAGGGGCAAAATGTAGACACCTAAAAATCCTTTAGAAAATAAAGTATTTTTATTTTCTGAAAAATTCTTGATGACATCATCATTTATTAATTAATTAATTATTTAATTAATTAATTAATTTTTATGCCATTAAATCCTTTTATCTTAATTAAAAATATTTAATTAAGGAATCCCTCCCAAAAATGTTTAAATCTTATTTAAATATTATTTCCTTATTTATTAATTATTTAATTAATAAATTGACCAAAAATCCTAAAATAAATAAAAAATTTATTTTTTGCCCAAAAATTGGCCAATTTCCTTATGACCAATAACCTCTTCCAAAATCTTCTAATCCTTCTTTAATTTCGATTAAAGGCTAATCTCATCATTTCCTACCCCTAACCCCAACTCAAAATATTTAATTAAAATTAAATATTAATCCTCATGTTTATTAAAAAGTTTTAATAAATATCTCCTCAACCCAAACCCTTGAAATAAATAAAACTTTATTTATTTCCTAAAAATCTAATTTATCCTCACCCTAAGAAGTTCTAGACTCTTCTAGAAAGTCTTCATCCTCATCCTAGGAAATTCTAGACTATTCTAGAAAGTCTTTATCCTCATCCAAAATCTAGACTCTTCTAGAAGATGTCTTTAAACCTAATCCTAATCCCCTCCTAACCTTGTCACATTCCCTAAACATGGGTTAAAACTTACTAACCCAAGCCAAAGTTAACAAATATCTCTTCCTTCACCCACCCTCATTAAATGCCATCCACTTGCCTATCCTTAAGCTTATCCTAAACCATCCTAATCCATCCTCTAATCATTTGCACAAGCCTAAACAAGCTTAAAACATTTCTAATCAAGTCCAAGTCGAATTTGCTCTCATCACCCTCAAAATATCTCAACCATAAAACTTTTTGAAGTCCACTAGGTCATAAATGACTCTTACAAGCCCTTTTATTGCTCTTACAAGTCATTATGAGGGTCTTTATGAAGATTTTATCTCTTGAGCCTCCTTTGTTGACTCATCCTTGCCCTTTCCTCCATCCTCTCACCATGTGACATGTGTCACTCCTTGATTGGCTATAAGGAAGCACAATCCATGTGCTCTCCTCTCATGCAATCTGAGCCTTCCATGAGCTTTTTCTCATCCTTGCATCTTAGCCCTCAATCCCTCAAGCCTCTTGCCTATAAATTGGATCCTTCCCCTTTGCAAAATAACACAATCCATGAAGTAAAGTTATAATGCTATTTTGAGAGCCAAATCCATACTAAAGCCATCTATCCACACCAAAAATCTACAATCATCCATTGAAGCCCTTTTTGAAGCATAAAGCTTGAGCATACATCCTATCTATTTAGACAAAGCTACTCAACAAGAGAGCTTCTTATTGAGAGAGCCCATTAATGGCTCATATTTTCAATTAAGAGCTCATCTTAGTCTATCTTGAAGTTTATGAATTTTGTTTATTTTGTAGAAGCTTTATTTAAATTTGGTCATCTTCAAGTTGCTCTTGAAAACCAAGCACTTTCATTCAATTTTCTGAGACAATCCATACAAATCTGACCCTCTATGTCGTATAATCACAATTTATAAGTTTCAAGGGATGGTTAGTAACCCCCTCGACCACCTCCAATCAGTTTCATTTGTTAACTCTTCATAAAATTTAAATTATGGAGTTTTCCTCCAAAAAACACATAATTGTTACTATTCAAATTTCTAACTATTAAACTATACTTTTAATGGGCTTATTGAATGTTTTGACTTGTCTAATGACAAGATATGATCATGACAACCTACATAAACCTATCAAATGACTCATCTACCATATGAAATCCTAAAATCCTATCTCATGCCCAATTACAACTTTTTTCCACATATGAGTCCAACATTATAACTTTTTATGCTTCCATGAGCCATAATAGGTGCAAGGATTGCCCAATTGACTTCAAGAGATGCTCCACGACCTCTATAATGCCTTGGATCTTCAAGTTTCCCCTGATGAGCATGGGATGCTCCTGCATCACTTATCTTCATAAATAAATTCAAAACTAATTTTCGTGATATTAACAACTACTATTTTGTATCTCATAGGAGACTCCTAGTGCACATGAGGTTCGACGGGAGAGTTATGTAGATTTGATGATGCAACCACTCTCTCCTCAGGTGGAGCTTACAATAGTAAGTTGTAGTTTGAATTCATGATTAAATATGTTATAAATTTAGCATTGATGAGTTATAATGTTATAGTTTAAATTGTAGATTGATCTGACAAACGTATTTGAACATATACAACCCACAATCAGCAAGGAAACATCATTGTCGATGGCATACGAGAGGACTCCTGACCGATGCAGGAGGTCGACGAGAGAGACATTTATTATAAAATTTTGATAGTATAAATCTTCATTACAAAAAAGATCATTATGAATTTGAGTAATTCAATGTTAGATATAAAGAATTATATAAATTTAGTAGTCTAACTTTTGGTTTTCTTTTTTTGTTTATGTAAGAGGCATCTGATCCACCTAGTGTAGTGAAGAGGCTGCATTTTGATCATCCACTAGCACCCTAGGATAGTATAGTTTTTGTAGGATGCATGATGAGACATTTTGAGATGGCATATGCCACATTGTATACAAAAACATTGATATTATACACATTCTGATGACATGATCAGCCACATTTTGTATATGGATTTATGTATTTTGATATATATTTGAGTACTTTTTCTATGGATACATGATCTTTGATATATATTTGTGTAAAAAAATTTCTATGGATACATGTATTTTGATATATATTTTTGTCATTTATGTGCACAATGATATACATATTAATTTAGTATCTAGTAATGTTCAATTTATCGTGGATCATGTGTATTGTTCATGTTTATGGAATATCATTAATTTTGATTATGTTTGTTATATTCGATTCAAATGCAATAATTTTTTAATAGCATTTTAACAACCTTTATTATCAAATTTGGATGCAATCTATAATTTGAAGTGCTATCATAACATAAACACACTTGTTAACATCCTACACAAGGTTCAAATAACCCCAAATCTGATTTTAAACTCCACCTTCAACCTTGAAACTAACTCTTGGCTTCAAATCTAATCTCAAAATAGTTAAAAACTCCACTCCTCAACCATGGATTCTATTCTTAACCACCAAGTCATTCATAGATTCATAATCTTTGATAACTAGCACTTCACTTTGTTACTATCCTCATACTACAACTTTTCAATTTCAACAAAACCTCAAAATATATCAACTTAAGAGACTTGATTGGATGGTTCATCAATAGCCTTCACGAACTTTGAGTTATTTTAGGCCTCAACATCACCATCCTATAGCTTTCAACAGTTCATCAATAACCCTCACGAGCTCTGAGTTATGACCCTCAGAAGATCGACCTCGAAATGCACTTAGAGCACCTTGGAGACTCTTCAGTACGAGATGCTCGCGGATGATGGATGGTCTCTATGGCCAGAACAAGGGTGTCACAAGGGTTCACTTGCCCACTCGAAGCTAATGGCACTGACGATTCGATGCCAAGATCAGCAGTTTCAAAGTTACGTTGTGGTGCACCTATGAACTGAGGCACACTACGAGTTTTGGCATCGAGCGAGATCATTGTGCCGAATCCAAATGGAATGTGATCTCTTGAAAATGAGATAGGTTATTTTAAGCCTCAGCATCATCATCCTGTAGCATTTGACAGTTCATCGATAGCCCTCACGAGCTCTGAGTTATGACCCTTGGAAGATCGACCTCGAAATGCACTTATAGCACCTTGGAGACTCCTCGGTACGCGGTGCCCGCGGACGATGGATGGTCTCCGTGGTCAAAAAAAGGGTGTCACTAGGGTTCACCCACCCACTTGGAGCTAATGGCACTGACGATTCGATGCCAAGATCAACGATTTCAAAGTTACGCTGTGGTGCACCTATGAACTGAGGCACACTGAGAGTTTTGGCATCGAGCGAGATCGCTGTGCCGAATCCAAACAAAATGTGATCTCTTGAAAATGAGATATGTTATTTTAGGCCTCAACATCACCGTCCTGTAGCATTTCATAGTTCATTGATAGCCCTCACGAACTTCGAGTTATGACCCTTGGAAGTTTGACCTCGAAATGCACTTAGAGCACCTTGCAGACTCCTCTGTATGGTGTGCCCATGGACGATGGATGGTCTCCGTGGCTGGAACAAGGGTGTCACAAGGATTCACCTGCCCACTCGAAGCTAATGGAATTGACGATTCGATGCCAAGATTAGTGGTTTCAAAGTTACGTTGTGGTGCACCGATGAACTGAGGCACATTACGAGTTTTGGCATCGAGCGAGATCACTGTGCCAAATCCAAATGGAATGTGATCTCTCAATAATGAGATAGGTTATTTTAGGCCTCAGCATCACCGTCCTGTAGCATTTGACAGTTCATCGATAGCCCTCACGAGCTCCGAGTTATGACCCTCAGAAGATTGACCTCGAAACGCACTTAGAGCACCTTGGAGACTCCTTGGTATGGGGTGTCCACGAACGATGGATGGTCTCCGTGGCCAGAACTAGTGTTCCATATATTGATGTGATAAAAAAGTGCATAGAATGGTTAGTGATTGTGCATACCTCATGTATGTGTTACTTGATTTATTTATTTTTGATGAGATGTGGTTGGTATGTGATTGATTAACAAGCTTTCTGGTGTAGAGGATAGGGTGATGGACCCAAGTAACCACCCAAAATGAGCAAGATTGTGGTTGGGTTCCTAGTGACCCTTTTAGGTCCTGATAGGAAAATCCCACAAACAGTCAATTGTAGGATGTTTTTAGGCTTTAATAGGTTTGTTATAGCCTATCTAACATGTTCCAAACATCATCTTCAAGTTTCAACACCTCTGGAGGTATATTCCAAAAGTGTGCATGTGAAGCCATTAGGTGCCTTGAAGAAGCCTAGAAAACCTTGTGAAATCATTCAACTTTGTGAAGTTATTGTTGTTACCTCCTTCGCTCTGCATCAGACTCCTTGACCATGGATGATGCAAAGATAGCACAATGGAAGAAAGGATCAAGCCAACTCCTACACAACCTTCAAGGAGATAGGAGAACTAGATATCAAACTAGGGTACACACACACCACACACACAAAAAAAAAAGATACACACAAGAATATACACAAACCAAGAAATGCCATTTTCATTCCCAAGCCTCACAATGAGCTACAATTGTCAATAATGGACTGCTTCAAGAAAACAACAATAAACACCATTTTATCAAGCTTGCACAATAGACCACTCTAAGGGCCCAATAAATAGATTGAAGGTGTGCCAAACCCAAGTGGAGAAGCCAAAAAATCACCAAGTATCATGCCTTCACAAGGCTTTAAATTCCTAGAAAAAAATGCCATGCCTTCACAAGGCTTCAAGATGCACATATAATTCTTTTCACAAATTCTCCCCTTATCACCCCAAGTGTAAAATAAGTTGTGGCACATGGAGACCATACTTTGTTCTTTTTCCCTCTTCCCTCCAAGGGAAGAGACTCTACACTTATGGGATGGCCCAACTAGCCCCTTCACTCATAAGGCAACTACTTCCCTCCCAAGGGTGATTGATTCCTTGAACACCCATAAAAACACACAAAGAAGAAAACAACACCCATAACAATCGAAAAGAAAAAAAAAACCACAACAACACATAAGGAAAAATAATGACAAACAAATTTCATCCAAACTACCCATTATAGGAAAGCAACAACATTTACAATACCAATTTTGCAGTAAGAACATCAGTTACACAACATGAGAAGAGAACCAACCTTGGTCCAAGTTATGGAAAGATGGTTGATGAAGAGCTCCCTTCCAATTCTCCAAAATTCTTTAACTCCTAAGCTTGTCTCCCAAAGTTGGAGACTGGGCAATGATTTTTCCAACCATGGAGAAAACCCCTAAAAGAGATCCACACATTTCCTATAATCCTCTTGGTGAAAGTGTGAGATCTCATTGGTCACTCTTCCCAAACCCTTACAACTTCTAAGTTTAGAAACTATAAAAATGGCTTTATAAAGGAAAAAAGTCTTTGCACAAAAATGAAAGGTTGTCTAACCAAGGTCATGCTTCCAAAAGTTGATTTTCATCCATCTTGGAAAACCAACTTTAGGGAGGCCTCTCAAGTCAACTAAGGGTTGTCCTGCTATTAAAATTGACCCTTACCTTGCTCATACCAAAATGGGAAAGTCATGTGAATAAATAGATGACAATTTTAAGAACTCAAGGAGAGGATTTAGGGAGTGTGTGTAGCATGTAAACAATTTCAAGGTTTCCCTATTTATGAAGGACATAAATATGGTTTTTGGGTGAGAATTTTGATAAGTTTTTTCTAGTAGGAGTGAAAATTTTGGTCACTCTTTCATCTGGGTTTTCTCTCCTTTTCTTTTTCTCCATCTAGATACCCTACTTTATGATTTCAAGATTGTTTATTCATTTGAATTTTAGTATAGAATATGATATGCCTCTTTTTTGGTGCTAATCATGAGCCCAATGGATTTTAGTATCCAGTAACTATTTATGTTGGATATAAAGTAAGGTGAACATAAACTTGTAAAAGTCAATTATCCAGTAAAATCCTCATATCCTTTACTATGCATCTCTGTCAAGATAGTCGAATTCATAAAATAGTAAAACATTGTAATTTAACAATCAACAACTAATTTTATCATATCATGGCTAACATAATGGTTCACTTGAAAAATTAAAAATCATACATAATTTCAATCATGGAACCACTTCTTGACCTAATACAATTTGCATCTACTATTTTATTAATTCTTCTTTCATGTCCTAGAAACCATATGCATATAGCATGTATATATATGATGGTAAACATCAACTAGCAGATCTTAGCATTTTCTCACCAACTCTATTTTATCAATTCATAACTCACCCAATAGAATAAATTAACACCTTTCTAAGGAACTCCCACCTGAACTTACATGTACATGTAAGTGACTATTGAGTATCAATGTCTAATAACATTTTAGCATAAAAATTTGGATTAAATACCTTCACAAACTTTCATGTTTTATCAGCACATGACCCATAGTTCATTTTCACAAAATAAATTCCACATAATTTACCTATAAGATGAGTATATAACACCCGTCATAACATAATTTCCAATTTAAGATAGAGTCAAAGCTCAAATTACATTCTCATAGGACCCAAAAGACTACAAAAGGTTTCTAGACTTACCTTCCACAAGTACGACCCAAAACCACATGCACCCAATTCAATGCAAATATGACAACCTCCCTCAAAATGGGCATAATGAGGATTTTACTGTTAGGAGTTACAATTTTTATTGCAAATTTGTTTGTAAATGGATTCCACAAACACCTAGGGACCCTACTATTGTTAGAAACACCTAGACCACCTAAAAAACATGCTTATAGTTGCACCATGGGATCTTGTATCCATTACAAAGGTAAAAATAATAAGTAAAATATACAATAGAAACCTCACACCATAAAAAATAATGAAATGCATTGATAAGACTTGTAGTAAAAGGCTTACATGTACCTGTAATCATAAAATCACTTTTTCTTTCAATGCCTCATTGTGAATGAGTATTCAAACTTATTGACACATTCCCCAAATTATTTTTGAAGAAATCAAGTATTCTAATTGTTTATCCGTTTCCTAGATTTTTGTTATTTGATTAGTTTGATAAAAATAGTTTTAATAATCATAATGTCACCTCTATGTCAAATAAGAAAAAAGCCAAACTTGTAATAAGATATCCGCAAGCAATTATCTTTCATATAGTTATAAAGGCTCTTATAACTGTCCTTATAGACTTGTATCACATGCAAATATGATTCACAAGAACTTGTTCAATATCTTCCTCTTATAATTCCTTACAAAGAACCTACCAAAATACAAATTACAATGTGCACCTAATTTAACCTATCTTTTTCATTATTACAAAAATCATATACAAAAAAAGTTCACATTTTACATCATAATACATCATAAATCTTATGAATTCTCCCCCCCCCCCAACTCTTCATGATGTACCTGCATTCCAATATCATTAAAAAAATTAGTAACTTATTGTATTAAACAATATAATCATCAGTTCATTGAATCATTATGAAGAAAATAACATAAGTAAATATACCTAGTCGAGTATTCCAGTAGGGTCCTCTCTCTGTTTTAGGGTTTCCAACAGGGTTTCATGATAAGCATTAGCATTAGTAAAATGTTCTTTTACTTTTCGTCTTCCTTGATGCTTCAACAACTTTACATTTGTTGCTATAATAAGATGCAAATATATGAGAATTATTTTGTGCTTCTAATAGTCTTTGAATGCAGGAATTCCATTCTTTCTAAGCATGTATGTCTGTAGCCATGTTCTAGTGACAACCACTGAACCAATAGGATATGTGAATCCATCACCATCTGTGATCGGTTGTGCAAGTTTTTGTTTACCTCTTACACAATGTGCTAACCAATAATCAAATTTCTCATCATTCCCCTGTGGTGCAACCAATGCAAAGACATGTCCTAGCTTAAGTAGATCTGATAGATGGTTATGTTCAAGTGAACTTTCCATGTCATCATTTCTAATAGAGGGTATGATAGACAATGGAGTAAGATAATGTGGAGCCCATGTGTCCACCCACTCACTTGACTCACAGTGATCCCAATCACACTGAAAACAACTAGGACAAAAGCAAGCTAGCTGTCATGTCCAAATGGTCCATGTACTAGAATCAGAGCTCCGAAATGAATGCATTTTTGATGAGTCTCTCACTGTAGCACAATTTGATCTATTAGCTATGGACCCTTCCCCAACCAACCAAAAGAGCCTGTGTACCATTGAATCAAGAGTCCCCCCCTGTGATATTGCTAAACTACACCAATCAACAATGCTATGAGCATCAAGAAGCTCTTCTGCTAAAACCTTTAGTTTCTCCTTAACTAGAGCTCTCTTCACACATGCCCCTGCTCCATCATGTTCCTCTTTTCCATGGCTGGACTCAAAAAAACTCCAAATATGAGGCACCCCTCTCTCTACGTGCATCCTACACAACCAATAAAACATGCGAGCATTCTTGAATTGACCTGTACAGTTATTTGACCAAATGATATGTCTATCCATAGCAATTGCATGCTCATGTAAGAAATCAAAATAATTCTCGAAACAATGTTGCACAAACTCGTGAGAGTGAGATCTATCATCACTCATATAAAAATGATACTCTCTAATAATCTTCCGATTATCTTCCACACTATCAGGGGCATGTCTATATGTTATGTGAACGAAAATAGCAATCTGAATGGAGTTGTAATACTGAGATTGTGTCTCATTTTGAGGTTGCAATGTGTAGTTCTCATAAAAATCAACAACTGATACAATAGTGCCAATGGGAAAAGTATCCTTACACATTCTAAATTGTTGATCCAACCACTGAGACCTGTGACTATGTCTTGCATACTTGTAGAAAAGATTTTCTTTGAAATCTAAAATAAAACTAGCCACACTAATATCTTTTCCAACCAATTCAAATCTAGAGCTCTCACCCCCACTTTTCAATGTGTAATTCACCGTTTCATGTACTTTTTTTTTCACTATTGTCTTTCCAAGATCTTGTTCGCACCCCTCATGGAAACATGTGTCAAACTTGGATAAACCACCACATTCTGAACACTTCTCATTTAAGCAAGTATTTCTATAAAAGAAACAACCATCAACTCTACGACATAAAAGTTGATCTAGCAAGTCTCTTGATGATTTTGGAAGCCCACTAGCCCCACAATCCTCCAACATTTCTTTAGTATGCAAAGTAGAATGGATGGAGTGTAATAGTTCATGGTGCATAGAAAACTCAACATGATATTTGCAACATGTATTTTGAATTTTTAGTGGCACACAATAAAATGGCTTCAAAGATTCAAAAGCCCTTTGTGATATATGAAGACTTGGATGACTCTCTCTAAATTGTTTGAACAACATAGTTTGACTTACCTCCAAATACTGTTTAGGATGTGGTGTGTGGTCTCTGATGCCGATTCTCAAATTTAACACATCTTTAGCATTGGGTGATACCCATGAGTTAGAGTGCCAAAACTGTGTAATTTCTTCCTTCACATAATTGGATAGCTTCTTATCAATACGTGGAAGCCTCCAACCAAATGCACATGTTTCATTTTGAAGAGGATCATCAATTTTCTCTCGTCGATTAAGTGCTCTTCTCAAAGTAGTACGATTTAGATTCAAATCAATACAAGTTTGTCTCATATATCTACCCTTTCTCAAATGATGACTTACCAAAGAGGTTGTAATAACCCTTCGAGAAGCTCTGTTATCCTTCTCCCTGCTATTTTTTCCAATGCTATTGAGAGCAGTGAAAAGATTCTTCACAATAATGACATTTCTTTTCAACTTTTTATTGACAAAAATTTTCAATTTGGAAAGCATAGGCCTCATCTTTTGCATCTTTAATAAGTGCATGAAAAGCTGACATTGCTCCACCACTATCTTGTTGTCGAAGAACATGTTATATAGTCTTGTAGCCCATAACCGAATGGTTCTTTTTGATTTTTTCCCTTTCAAATTGGTAATAATCATTTCATCAATTTCAATTATCCATTTTGGTGTTCTAGAACCTTCATTTCGATTATAATTAGGAGATATGTAAGGTTCTTGTGCATTAGATTCATGTGCATTGTCATGTTCGACATGGTCAATTATGCAATTTGGATTATGACTTGGTAGCATTTCGTCCTCGAACTTTTCATTTTCTAAATTGTCAATTTCGGCATTATTGTTTTCAATAGGTACATTTTCATTCTCCAACTATACATATTCATTATCTGATTCTATGATTTCACCTTCGACTAATTCATCGTCAACTTGACTAATATTTATCATACCTTATCTTTTTCTTCGATGTCCCATTTTGTCCCTTTCCCTATATGCCGCAATGTCTTCATTGGATAACTTCCTTTTGCATTTAGGCTTTCGACAACTGCTGCTCCCCATTCAAATGACAATATTGGACACCCAAGGTTTTATTTTTGAATTTTTTTTGATTGGTTGGGCCCCAAAACGCAACTTTTTATAAAACTCGTGAAAAAAAGTCAAAAAGTGATGTTGTCGGGTCTGCAAGGACAGCAAATAAGTTGGAATTTGATGCCAGTAAAATCGGATATCTGATTTTAAATCAAATTTTCGATCCAAAATTGGATATCCGATTTCAAATCGAATATCCAATATGTCCCCCATGAAATTTTGGAGGGAAAAATAGTTTGTGATAGTAATTAAATATTTTTATATATGTATTTATTTTTAAATTTATATTTATATTGAGAAATATATCAATATATATATATATATTTATATTAAGAAATATATGAATAAATATTTATATATGAATATATATTTATATATTTATTTTTTATATTTATATATTTGTGGGTATATATATATATATGCACACCTTTAACATTGTTTATAATTTTTATATGCTCTTTTTGCTTTAGTATATAGTAGTTTATTATAAGATGTTTTTGTGCATCATATGTATATATATATATATATATAAGTGGGTAATACATTTGTTCTTATATTTATATAGTATATAATTGCTTTATATACATAGTATATATTATATATATACATAATATATTATACACATACTATGTTAATAGTATATTCTTTAGTATATAGCGATGTATAATAGGCTATAACATATATATATATATATAATGACGTTTAAAGGTAAACATATAAAATATTATCTATTAATATATAATAATAAATTATGTTATTCTTATTATAATCTATAAATATAATTTATATTATTATTATTTTTCTTATATTTTTCTTAAATGTAATAATGTAATATATGTTATTATTATTATGAGCTCTATTATTAATATATAATCTTAACAATTTGAATATGTCCCTAGGGGTCCTAGGACCCCTGGGGACATATATCATCATTTAATGGGTCAAAGGGGGCCATAGGGTGACCTATGACCCCCTTTGACCCATATTACCCATTCAAATATGTTTCTAGAGATCCTAGGACCCCTAGCAACATATGTCGTCATTTAATGAGTCAAAGAGTGTCATAGGTCACCCTATGACCCACTTTGACCCATATGACCCATTTGAATATGTCCCTAGGGGTCCTAGGACCCCTAGGGACATATGTCCTCATTTAATGGGTCAAGACCTATGACCCCCTTTGACCCATATTACCCATTTGAATATGTTCGTAGGGGTCTTAGGACCCCTAGGGACATATGTCGTAATTTAATGGGTCAAAGGGGGTCATAGGGTGGCCTATGACCCCTTTTGACCCATATGAATGATTCAAATATGTCTCTTAGGGATATATGTCATCCTTTAATGGGTCAAAGGGGGGCATAGGTCAACTTATGGCACCCTTTGACCAATATGAACGATTTGAATATGTCCTTAGGGGTCCTAAGACTCCTAGGGACATATATCATCTTTTAATGGGTCAAAGGGGGTCAGAGGTCACCCTATGACCCCCTTTGACCCATATTACCCATTCAAATATGTCCTTAGGGGTTCTAGGACCCCTAGAGACATATGTCGTCGTTTAATGGGTCAAAGAGGGTGATAGGTCACCCTATGACCCCCTTTGACCCATAGTACCCATTTGAATATGTCCCTAGGGGTCGTAGGACCCCTAGGGACATATGTCATCATTTACTGGGTCAAAGGGACCTATCACCCCTTTTGACCCATATTACCCATTCGAATATGTCCCTAGGGGTCCGAAGACCCCTAGAGACATATGTCATCATTTAATGGGTCAAAGAGGGTCATAGGTCACCCTATGACCCCTTTTGACCAATATGAATGATTTCAATATGTCCCTAGGGGTCTTAGGACCCCTAAAGACATGTCGTTGTTTAATGGGTCAAAGGGGGTCATAGGTCACCGTATGACACCTTTGACCCATATGAACGATTCGAATATGTCCCTAGGGGTTCTAAGACCCTTAGAGAAATATGTCACCATTTAATGGGTCAAAGGGGGTCATAGGTCACCTATGACCCCTTTTGACCCATATGAATGATTCGAAAATGTCCGTAGGGGTCCTAGGACCCCTAGAGACATATGTCCTCATTTAATGGGCCCCTTTGACCCATATGAACGATTTGAATATGTCCTTAGGGGTCCTAGGACCCCTAGAGACATATGTCATCATTTAATGGGTCAAAAGAGGTCATAGGTCACCCTATGACCCCCTTTGACCCATATGAAAGATTTGAATATGTTCTTAAGTGTTCTAGGACCCCTAGAGACATATGTCGTCATTTAATGGGTCAAAGGGGGTCATAGGTCACCCTGTGAACCCCTTTGACCCATATTACCCATTCGAATATGTCCTTAGGGGTCCTAGGACCCTTAGGGACATATGTCATCATTTAATGGGTCAAAAGAGGTCATAGGTCACTCTATGACCCCCTTTGACCCATATTACCCATTCGAATATATCCCTAAGGGTCTGAGGACCCCTAGAGACATATGCCATCGTTTAATGGGTCAAAGAGGGTCACAGGTCACCCTATGACCCCCTTTGACCCATATGAATGAGTTGAATATGTCCCTACTGGTCCTAGGACCTCTAGAGACATATGTCATCATTTAATGGGTCAAAGGGGGTCATAGGTCACCCTATGACCCCCTTTGACCCATATGAACGATTCGAATATGTCCCTAGGCATTCTAGGACCCCTAGAGACATATGTCATCACTTAATGGGTCAAAGGGGGTCATAGGTCACCTTGTGACCCTCTTTAACCCATATTACCCATTCGAATATGTCCCTACGCGTTCTAAGACCCCTAGGGACATATATCGTCGTTTAATGGGTCAAAGGGGGTCATATGTCACCCTATAACCCCCTATGACCCATAATACCCATTCGAATATGTCCCTAGGGGTCCGAGGAACCCTAGACATATGTCATTGTTTAATGGGTCAAAGAGGGTCATAGGTCACCCTATGAGCCCCTTTGACCCATATGAACGATTTGAATATGTCCTTAGGGGTCCTTGGACCCTTAGAGACATATGTCATCGTTTAATGGGTCAAAGGACCATAGGTCAACCTATGACCCCCTTTGACCCATATGAATGATTTGAATATGTCCATAGGGGTTTGAGGACCCCTAGCGACATATGTCGTTGTTTAATGGGTCAAAAGGGGTAATAGGTCACCTATGACCCCTTTTGACCCATATGAACGATTCAAATATGTCTTTAGGGGTTCTAAGACCCCTAGAGACATATGTCATCATTTAATGGGTCAAAGGTGGTCATAGGTCACTTATGACCCCCTTTGACCCATATGAATGACTCAAATATGTCCCTAGGGGTCCTAAGACCCCTAGAGACATATGTCGTCATTTAATAGGTCAATGACCCATATGACCCATTCGAATATGTACCTAGGGGTCCTAAGATGCCTAAGGACATATGTCATCATTTAATGGGTCAAAGAGGGTCATTGGTCACCCTATGACCCCCTTTAACACATATTACCCATTTGAATATGTTTTTAGGGGTCTTAGGACCCCTAGGGACATATGTCATCATTTAATGGGTGAAAGGGGGTCATAGGCCCCCTTTGACCCATATGAATGATTCAAATATGTCCTTAGGGGTACTAGGACTCTTAGGGATATATGTTGTCATTTAATGGGTCAAAAGGGGTCATAGGGTGAACACCCTATGACCCCCTTTAATCCATATTACCCATTTGAATATGTCCTTAGGGGTTCTAGGATCCTTAGAGACATATGTCGTCGTTTAATAGATCAAAGAGGGTGATAGGCCACCCTATGCCTCCTTTTGACGCATAATACCCATTCGAATATATCTCTAGTGGTAGTTAGACCCTTAGAGACATATGTCATCATTTAATGGGTCAAAAGGACCTATGACCCCCTTTGACCCATATTACCCATTCGAATATGCCCCTAGGGGTCCGAGGACCCCTAGAGACATATGTCATCGTTTAATGGGTCAAAGCGGGTCATAGGTCACCCTATGATCCCCTTTGACTCATATGAACGATTTGAATATGTCTCTAGGGGTCCTAGGACCCCTAGGACCCCTAGAGACATATGTCGTCGTTTAATGGGTCAAAAGGGGTCATAGATCACCCTATAACCCCCTTTGACTCATATGAACAATTTGAATATGTCCTTATGGATTCTAGGACCCCTAGTGACATATGCCATCATTTAATGGGTCAAAAGGAGTCATAGGTGACCTATGACCCCCTTTGACCCATATGAATGATTCGAATATGTCCCTAGGGGTTCTAAGATCCCTAGGGACATATGTCATCGTTTAATGGGTCAAAGGGGGTCATAGGTCACCTTATGGCCCCCTTTGACACATATGAACGATTGAAATATGTCCCTAGGGGTCGTAGGACTTCTAGGGACATATGTCATCGTTTAATGAGTCAAAGGGGGTCATAGGTCACCCTATGATCCCCTTTGAAACATATTACCCATTTGAATATGTCCCTAGGGGTCCTAAGACTCCACAGGACATATGTCATCATTTAATGGGTCAAAGGGGGTCATAGGTCACCTTGTGACCCCCTTTGACGCATATTACCAATTCGAATATGTCCCTAGGGGTCCTAGGACCCCTAGGGACATATGTCATCATTTAATGGGTCAAAGGTGGTCATAGGTCACTCTATGACCCCCTTTGATCCATATTTCCCATTCGAATATGTCCTTAGGGGTTCGAGGAAACTTAGAGACATGTCATCGTTTAATGGGTCAAAGAGGGTCATAGGTCATCCTATGACCCCCTTTGACCCATATCAATGATTTGAATATGTCCCTAGGGGTCCTAGGACCCCTAGAGACATATGTCATCGTTAAATTGGTTAGAGGGGGTCATAGGTCACCCTATGACCCCTTTTGACCCATATGATCCATTCGAATATGTCCCTAAGGGTCATAGGACCCATAGGGACATATGTCCTCATTTAATAGGTCAAAGGGGGTCATAGGTCACTCTATAACCCCCTTTGACCCATATGAACAATTCGAATATGTTCTTACGGGTCCTAGGACCTCTAGGGACATATGTCATTTTTTAATGGGTCAAAAGGGGTCATAAGGTGACCTATGACCCCTTTTGACCCATATTACCAATTCAAATATGCCCCTAGGGGTCTTAGGACCCCTAGAGATGTATGTCATCGTTTAATGGGTCAAAGGGTGTCATAGGTCACCCTATGACCCCTTTTGAGCCATATGAACAATTCGAATATGTCCCTAGGGGTTCTAGGACCCCTAGCAACATATGACATCATTTAATGGGTCAAAAGAGGTCATAGGGTGACTTATGACAACCTTTAACCCATATTACCCATTCAAATATGTCCTTAGGGGTCCTAGGAACCCTAAAGACATATGCCATCGTTTAATGGGTCAAAGGGGATCATAGGTGACCCAATGACCCCCTTTGACCATATGAACGATTCGAATATGTTCCTAAGGGTTCTAGGACCCTTAGCGACATATGTCATCGTTTAATAGGTCAAAGGGGGTCATAAGTCACTTATGACCCCCTTTGACCCATATGAACAATTCGAATGTCCCTAGGGGTTCTAGGACCCCTAGTGACATATGTCATCATTTAATGCGTCAAAGGGGGTCATAGGTCACCCTATGGCCCTTTTTGACCCATATGAACGATTTGAATATGTCCCTAGGGGTCCTAAGACTCCTAAGGACATATGTCATCGTTTAATAGGTCAAAGGGGGTCATAGGTCACCCTATGACCCCTTTTGACCCATAATACCCATTCGAATATGTCCCTATGGGTCTTAGGACCCCAAGGGACATATGTCGTCATTTAATACGTCAAGGGGGTCATAGGTCACCCTGTGACCCCCTTTGACCCATATTACCAATTCAAATATGTTCCTAAAGATCCTAGAACCTCTAGGAACATATCTCGTCGTTTAATGGGTCAAAGGGGATCATAGGTCACCCTATGATAACCTTTGACCCATATTACCCATTCGAATATGTCCCTAAGCGTCCGAGGACCCATAGAGACATATGTCATCATTTAATAGGTCAAAGCAGGTCATAGGTCACCCTATGACCCCTTTTGACCTAGATGAATGATTTGAATATGTCCCTAGGGGTCCTAGGAACCCTAGAGACATATGTCATGGTTAAAAGTGTCAAAGGGGGTCATAAGTCACCCTTTGACCCCCTTTGACTCATATGACCCATTCGAATATGTCCCTAGAGGTCCTAATACCAATAGGAACATATGTTCTCGTTTAATGGTTCAAACGAGGTCATAGGTCACCCTATGACCCGCTCTGATTCATATGAATGATTCGAATACGTTCTGAAGGGTCCTATGACCCCTAGGGACATATGTCATCATTTAATGGGTCAAAGGAGGTCATAGGGTGACCTATGACCCCCTTTGACCCATATTACACAGTCAAATATGTTCTTAGGGGTCCTAAGACCCCTAGAGACATATGCCATCATTTAATGGGTCAAAGGGTGTCATAGCTAACCCTATGACCCCCTTTGAGCCATATAAACAATTCGAATATGTCCCTAGGGGTTTTAGGAAACCTAACGACATATGTCATCATTTAATGGGTCAAATGGGGTCATAAGGTGACCTATGACTTCTTTTGACCCATATTACCCATTCAAATATGTCCCTAGGGGTCCTAGGACCCTTAGAGACATATGTCTTTGTTTAATGGGTCAAAGGGGGTCATAGATGACCCTATAACCTCCTTTGACTATATGAACGATTCGAATATGTCCCTAGGGGTTCTAGGACCCCTAGCGACATATGCCATCGTTTAATGGGTCAAAGGGGGTCATAGGTCACCTATGACCCCCTTTGACCCATATGAACGATTCGAATATGTCCCTAAGAGTTCTAGGACCCCTAGCGATATATGTCATCGTTTAATGAGTCAATGCGGGTCATAAGTCACCCTATGGCCCCCTTTGACCCACATGAACGATTTGAATATGTCTTTTGGGGTCCTAAGACTCCTAAGGACATATGTCGTCATTTAATGGGTCAAAGGGACCTATGACCCCCTTTGACTCACAATACCCATTTGAATATGTCCTTAAGGGTCTTAGGACTCCAAGGGACATATGTCGTCATTTAATGCATCAAGGGGGGTCATAAGTCACCCTATGACCCCCTTTGACCCATATTACCAATTTGAATATGTCCGTAGGGGTCCTAGGACCCCTAGGGACATATCTCGTCATTTAATTGGTCAAAGGGGGTCATAGGTCACCCTATGACTACCTTTGACCCATATTACCCATTCGAATATGTCCCTAGGAGTTCGAAGACCCATAGAGACATATGTCATCATTTAATGGGTCCAAGCGAGTCATAGGTCACCCTATGACCCCCTTTGACCCATATGAATGATTTGAATATGTCCCTAGGAGTCCTAGGACCCCTAGAGACATATGTCATCGTTAAATGTGTCAAAGGGGGTCATAGGTTACCCTATGACCCCCTTTGACCCATATGACTCATTCGAATATGTCTCTAAATATTTTAGGACCAATAGGGACATATGTCCTTGTTTAATGGTTCAAAGGACGTCATAGGTTACCCTATGACCACCTTTGACCCATATGAACGATTCGAATATGTTCCTAAGGGTCCTAGGACCCCTAGGAACATATGTCATCGTTTAATAGGTAATAGGTGGTCGTAGGGTGACCTATGACCCCGTTTGACCCATATTACACATTCAAATATGTCCCGTCCCTAGGGGTCCTGGGACCCCTAGAGACATATGTCATCGTTTAATGGGTCAAAGGATGTCATAGGTCACCCTATGACATCCTCTAAGCCATATGAATGATTCGAATATGTCTCTAGGGGTCCTAGGACCCTTGGGGACATATGTCATCGTTTATTGGGTCAAAAGGTGTCATAGGGTGACCTATGACCGCCTTTGACTCATATTACCCATTCAAATATGTCCTTAAGGGTCCTAGGACCCCTAGAGACATATGTCATCGTTTAATGGGTCAAAGGGGGTCATAGGTTACCCTATGACCCGCCTTGACCATATGAACATTTCGAATATGTCCATAGGGGTTCTAAGACCCCAAGGGACATATGTCATCATTTAATGGGTCAAAGGGGGTCATAAGTCACCCTATGACTCCCTTTGATCCATATGAATGATTCAAATATGTCCTTAGGGATCCTAAGACCCCAAAAGACATATGTCATCTTTTAATGGGTCAAAGGGGGTCATAGGGTGACCTATAATACCCTTTGAACCATATGAACGATTCAAATATGTCCTTCGGGGTCCTAGGACCCCTAGGGACATATGTCATCCTTTAATGGGTCAAAGGGGGTCATAGGTAACCCTATGATCCCCTTTGACCCATATGAATGATTCGAGTATATCTCTAGGTCTCCTAGGACCCCTATGGACATATGTCATCGTTTAATGGGTCAAAGGGGGTCATAGGTCACTCTATGACCCCTTTTGACCCATATTACTCATTTAAATATGTCACTAAGGGTCCTAGGACCCTCAGGGACATATGTCATTGTTTAATGGGTCAAAGGAGGTCATTAGGTCACCCTATGACTTCCTTTGACCCATATTAGCCATTCAAATTTGTCTCTAGGGGTCTGAGGACCCCTAGAGATATATGTCATCGTTTAATGGGTCAAAGAGGGTCATAGGTCACCCTATAACCCCCTTTGACTCATATGAACGATTTGAATATGTCCCTAAGGGTCCTAGGACCCTTAAAGACATATGTCGTTCGTTTAATGGGTCAAAAGGGGTCATAGGTCACCCTATGACCCCTTTTGACCCATATGAATGATTCGAATATGTCCCTGAGGGTTCTATGGCCCTTAGAAATATATGTTGTCATTTAATGGGTCAAAAGGGGTCATAGGTCACCTTGTGACCCCCTTTGACCCATATTACCCATTTGAATATGTTCTTAGGGGTCCTAGGACCCCTAGGGACATATGTCATCGTTTAATGGGTCAAAGGGAGTTATAGGTCACCTTATGACCTCCTTTGATCTATATTACCCATTCAAATATGTCCCTAGGGGTCCAAGGACCCTTAGAGACATATGTCATCGTTTAATGGGTCAAAGAGGGTGGCTCAAAGAAGGTCATATGTCACCCTATGACCCCCTTTGAGCCATCTGAATGATTTTAATATGTTCTTAAGGGTCCTAGGACCTCTAGAGATGTATGTCGTCATTCAATGGGTCAAAGGCGATCATAGGTCACTCTATGACCCCCTTTGACCCATATGAATGATTTGAATATGTCACTAGGGGTTTTAGGACCCCTAGCGACATATGTCGTCATTTAATGGGTCAAATATGGTCATAGGTCACCTATAACCCCCTTTGATCCATATGAACGATTCAAATATGTTCCTAGGAATTCTAGGACCCCTAGAGACATATGTCATCATTTAATGGGTCAAAGGGACCTATGACCCCCTTTGACCCATATGAACAATTCGAATATGTTTCTAGTGGTCCTAGGATCCCTAGAGACATATGTCATAGTTTAATGGGTCAAAGGGGTTCATAGGTCACCCTATGACCCCCTTTGACCCATATGACCCATTCGAATATGTCCCTAGGGGTCCTAGGACCCCTAGGAACATATGTCGTCATTTAATGGGTGAAAGGAGGTCATAGGGTGACCTATGACCTTTTTTGACCCATATGAATGATTTGAATATGTCCCTAGGGGTCGTAGGACCCTTAGGAAAATATGTTGTCTTTTAATGGGTCAAAGGGGGTCATAGGTCACCCTATGGCCCCCTTTGATTCATATGAATGATTTAAATATGTCCTTAGGGGTCCTAAGACTCTTAAGGACATATGTCGTCATTTAATGGGTCAAAGGGGGTCATAGGTCACCTTATAACCCCCTTTGACCCATATTACCCATTCAAATATGTCTTTAGGGGTTCTAAGACCCCTAGAGACATATGTCATCATTTAATGGGTCAAAGAGGGTAATCGATCACCCTATGACTCCCTTTGACCCATATTACCCATTCGAATATGTCCCTAGGGGTCGTAGGACCCCTAAGGACATATGTCATCATTTAATGGGTCAAAGGGCCCTATGACTCTCTTTGACCCATATTACCCATTCGAATATGTCCCTAGGGGTCTGAGGACCCTTAGAGACATATGTCATTGTTTAATGGGTCAAAGAGGGTCATATGTCACCCTATGACCCCCTTTGACCCATATGAATGATTTGAATATGTACCTAGGTGTCTTAGGATCCCTAGAGACATATGTCATGGTTTAATGGGTCAAAGGGGGTCATAGGTCATATTTATGATTTGAATATGTCTTAAAGAGTTCTAAGACCCCTAGCGACATATGTCATCGTTTATTGGCTCTTTGTCCTATATGAATGATTCGAATATGTCCCTAGGGGTTCTAGAAGCCCTGGAGACATATGCTGTCGTTTAATGGGTCAAAGGGGGTCATAGGTCACCTATGACCCCCTTTAACCTATATGAACAATTCGAATATGTCCCTAGAGGTCCTAGGACCCCTAGAGACATATGTCATCATTTAATGGGTTAAAGGGGCTCATAAGTCACCCTATGACCCCCTTTGACCCATATGACCCATTCGAATATGTCCCTAGGGGTCCTAAGATTCCTAGGGACATATGTCATCATTTAATGGGTCAAAGAGGGTCATAGGTCACCCTATGACCCCCTTTGACCCATATTACCCATTTGAATATGTCCGTAGGGGTCCTAGGACCCCTAGAGACATATGTCATCATTTAATAGGTTAATGGAGGTCATAGGGTGATTTATGACCCCCTTTGACCCATATGAACAATTCGAATATGTCCCTAGGGGTCCTAAGACCTCTAGGGACATATGTCATCTTTTAATGGGTCAAAAGGGGTCACAGGTCACCCTATGGCCCCCTTTGAACCGTATGAATGATTCGAATATGTCCATAGGGGTCCTAGGACTCCTAGGGAGATATGTTGTCATTTAATGGGTCAAAAAGGGTCATAGGGTTTCACCCATATTACCCGTTCGAATATGTCCTTAGGGGTTCTAGGACCCCTAGAGACATATGTCGTCATTTAATGGGTGAAAGAGGGTGATAGGTCACCCTATGACCCCCTTTGACCCGTACTACCCATTCGAATATGTCCCTAGGGGTTGGAGGACTCCTAGGGACATATGTCGTCATTTAATGGGTCAAAGGGACCTATGACCCCCTTTGACCCATATTACCCATTCGAATATGCCCTAGGGGTCCTAGGACTCCTAGAGACATATGTCGTCGTTTAATGGGTACAAGGGGGTCATAGGTCACCTTATGACCCCCTTTTACCCATATGAATTATTTAAATATGTCCCTTGGGTTCTTAAGACCCGTACGTACATATGTTCTCATTTAATGGGTCAAAAGGGGTCATAGGTCACCCTATGACTCCTTTTGACCCATATTAACCATTGTAATAGGGGTCATATGTTATCATTTAATGCGTCAAAGGGGGTCAATGGTTGACCTATGACGTCCTTTGACTCATATATATTAATAATATACATATATATTAATAACATACATATTGATATAATAATATATAATACATATTATATTTAATGAAAATATTACGTTATTATATATATATTAATAACATACATATTAAAATAATAATATATGTAATACATATTATATATTTATATTTAATATATTACATTATTATATATATATTAATAGCATACATATTAATATAATAATATATAATAAATATTTTATATATATATAAATTACGCTATTATATTTAGTAAAAATAATAATAATATAAATTATATTTATAGATTGTAATAAGATTAACATAATATATTATTATATATTACTAGATTATATCTTATATCTTTACATTACATTATTATATATATATAATATTAAAATACGTCTTTACATAGTAATATAAGTGAAATAATTTATAAATCATAAGTTATAACGTTTAAACCTAATTTTTCCTCCAAAATGCATTGAGATTTGAAATTTCCCACTTGGAGCATATCGGATATCCGATTTTGGATCAGATATCCTATTAGGCTTGGTATTTACCAAGTCTACCCGGTCAACCCAAAAGACGTGTTTAAAGAGGGTTTTAGTGATACTCAGACTTCAGGTAGCCGTTTGACAATGTTATTTTGATCGAAATTGAATGAAACAAAAAGAGTTTTTTAATATCTCTCTTTAGATTCCATCAATATAATTTATGTCAAATTTTGAGTTCGATAAGTATTTATTAGTTAATTATCAATAAAGATTATTGTAAAGTGTTGATTGACATACTGATTGAAAAATAGCTATAAATTTCAAATGGTATAACATTTTTTAAATCTAAAAGTTGCGTCACATTCTATACTTCACCTAGTATAAGAAAAAAAAAATTAAATTTGGTAAAATTTTCTATTAGTTAGGGTGGTCAGACACGGGACTTTTTTTTTTTCAAAAAAGTTTTGGTAGAAAATTCATATTTAATTATTTATTTGGAATAAAAATATCAAAAAATATGTGTCACATCTGAGCATGAATCTACTTTTCATATCTATAATTATATTAAAAAATTATAATGATTTGATTTTGATTAAGGTGGTCAGACATACACCTACTTTTTATTTTCGCCCTGAAATTTTTTTAGTACTGCATTAAAATTCAAACTTTTGACCAATTAATTATTTGTTTCTCCTGATAAGGCTTAGTAGTTTAGAAACTACATTCAATTTCTTACAGATTATTTTCTTACAACTTTTTGATATAAAGTCCATAACCACTTCAAAATTATGTGTCAAGTTGACATAAATCTAATTTGCTGATTTTTCTCAGCCACTTAAGGCCATAGTTTGGTACACCATGATCCTACACATACCTGTCATTGTGTTGCAATTTTTTTTCATATTTATATTAGTGAAGTTGTGGTTGTGTTATTTTTTTATATTAGTTGTGAATTAATTTTCAACAATTAAATAATAATTTAAGGTAAGAGATTAATAATCAGTGACTACAATAGTAATTTTCACATTATCAAGAGTTGTGACTACAGTCGTTCCTTGATAGAAAGGAGACAGAACTTGGAGACTATTTTCACTCTATAATTGAGACTATCATCTGCTCTACATCAGCTCAAATTGGTCTCTTTTCATAAAGATTTGTGCAATCAGCTTGGTGTCTAGCAGAGATGTTTCTCATGTTAGAAAGTGATGTGAAGATTTTTCCTATGTTTTATGGAGTGAAGCCTTGGAAGCTTCACTTTGTGGAGAATCGGGTTTATGCTGAAGAATTTATAAACTATGAAAAGAAAGGGAAATAAACAATGCAACAACATTCTGCAATTTAGAGTTAAAGCTTTTGTATTAGTTTTCAATTTATTCAGTGCAGTAGGCAATTATTGTCCTCAAAACTTGATGATTTAGTGTACAAAATATGTACACTAGGAAATTATTGTTCTCAAAACTTGGTGATTTAGTTTACAAAATAGGTTTCTCCTTTAAATTTTCATTTATCTTGTACACATTCAACGGCTTTAATAACTTAGTCCTAGATGTGCAAAAGGAAGTAGAAAGGAAAAACCTTTATTTGTTGCTCAACATCCAATGGCTCTTTGAAAACTTGTAAAGGATTTTGAATGCCAATGTGGTCTGAATATGGAAGGGAATGATCATTCCAAAATTGTTACGATCTTTGGTATGAGTGGGTTGTTAAAGTTAATGAATGATCAACCCCACAGCGCCCAAGAATCACTTGCATGGAAACATCTATTATAGAAGAAAGAAGCAAAAAGCTATGGAGGCAGAAAATGCCAAATCCATAGTGTTGCCCCACATTTCATCCTACACCGAAATAGTTAGAGTGATTTCTTATGTCTTAGTAATTTCCTAAGTGCATTCAAGTCTAGGTCTAAGCCCCCTTAGGTGGAAAGAGTTAGTGCCTAATCTGATGGAGATTCACATTGCTTGTGCAAAGATCATTTATAAAAATTCATCTACTTATGGTCTGTCATTTTCTCATAAAAATAGAAGCCTACATAAATCCAAACTTTGTCTTCTCCTTGGCAAGTTTTTAACCCATAAAGGCAATTTCCCATGAAGAGCACCAAATGATGCAGTTGGATCAAAACAAGAAAATAATAGGGTGTCCTATGGAAAATTTATGTTCCTCTTATGAGTATTTGTCTCAAGGAATGTTCAAGATTTGTCACAACTCTTATAATCATTCCAAGCAGAAAACTCAAATCTGACTTCTCCTCGGCAAGTTTTTAACCTATGAAGTCAATTTTCCACAAAAGGCAATTCTAAAGGAAAGGAAACAAAAGGTAGGTCCCTAATGAATTTTCGCACTCCTTTTGGACATCTTTGAACTCAAAGGAAGCAATAGTCAAAAGATAAAGTAAAAGGGAAGCCCAAGTAGATAAATGGAAATTGCCTTCTCCTCGATGGGTTTTCAACCCATGAATACAATTTCTCTAGATTTTAACGAAAATCAAGTTTGCAAATGGATTGGACCCACAATTTGTGTGAAAAACTTCTTAAGATGAGGACAAGAAATATTCTAACTATTGTGGAAAGTGTTATTAGGTAGAATTCAACTCAGTGGATATTTTCTCATGGAGTACTCTATTTGCAACTTCCTAAAACTTAAAGGGAAATGGGAAAGTAAGTATGGGAAGATAGAAAGTTACCATTGGGCCAATAGAACAACGAAAAGACACTGAGATATCTGTTAAAACTAGGCATTTACTACCTCAATGGATCTCTCTCCTTCAATTCATTCTTGTGGCATGAATTCTAAAGATCAACAGATGAATTGAGGTTCCTATATAGATGGAAACATGAATAGTTACAAAAACCACTGCTCTTTCTTGAACTTTTATTCTGTTAAAACTATACAAATTTTTCAAAAATCTAGTATCTGTGCATTTTCTATTCTTTTCATTTCTTTGGATTCAAAATGCATTCTCAAACAAAAATGGCAACTAGATTTGTGGGCTTCGATGGGTTGAAAGAATTAAGTCTTCACTACAAAATTTTATGGATACTTCTCTTCATTTCGATGATATGCAAGATTTTTAGAAGAGATTGAGATCAGAGCCAATACATCCCATTACTGAGAAGCTCTGAGGATGTGGGCTTCTTGAGGCAGCTACTTTTCCTATTGCAATCTAGGCTCTTGAATCAATCTATGAATGCATAAGCCATTATAATTCGGACATCAGATAGATTTTATTATTAGATGACACTGTGTTGATCTCCATTGAAAGGCAGACTATGGTGAATTGCCTCTAAGTTCCAAAGCAAGAAGAATTTTTAGATTTGGCATTTGGAGGAGTCATTTCCAAGTTCTCTGCAAAGAAGGTGATTTGGAGAAAAGAGATCATGCAATCATAGTTCCAAAAACCACGGAGTGCCAAGAGTAAGGTTCCTAAAACTCTGTTTGGGACTAATCTCAAACCTGATATTGTCAACATCATGGTCCTCTTACACAAATTGAAAAGTGAGGTCAAAGCTTTAAACTTTGTTGAGCAATATTTCTTTTTGGTGCAAGTCATCTACTCTGATACCCAATATATTGATTAGCCTTACAAGGTAAGTGAGATTCTGTCCAATGCTCTTAGTGCTACAAAATTCTACAATGCATTTTACATGTACTCCTTGCTCATTTACATGTTAGCTTCTTTACAGTTATGGCCTAGCCTCCCAAGACTGGAAAATTTTCCTGATGATGTGAAGTCTTATGAATTCTACCAATGTTTACAATTGGTAAATAGTTATGTAGAGTATATAAGAGTTAATGATGCATTCACCATGAGAATTTGCAGGGAGCTCCAAGGATGTCCAAAGAGGAGATTCAGGCTTGAAGCTATGGTGGCCATTAGCCAATTTGGGAGTTATTTAATCTAGTTCTCATCCTTTTCATATTCACATGTTGCAGCTTTAATGGCTTTCCCTTAAAGCTACCGAGATATCCTAGTGATATGATCGTGTTGATAGAGATGTAAGGGATTAGGATTGTAATCAACTTGTAATCATTGGATCATAATAATATCAAACTTGCTATTTGGTGGACGTAGCCCAAGGATTGGGTGAGCCACATTAAATTTTGGTGTCATGTGTTCTTTTCTATGTGATCTATTATTTTCTGTTATTGGTTATATTTGCATGGAATTGTTACTTTTGCTTGAAGTTTAATCCTAACAAGTGGTATCAAAGTGAGGTTGTTTTTCTAGTTGTCCTCTGCAAGAAAGTCTCATGTTTGAGTGGGAGTCTCATGGTTGAGTGGGAGTGATGGAAGATGAGGGTAAGTTGAGGTTTGATAGGTTTAATGGGAAAAGCTTTTAGTTATGGAAAATGCAAATGGAAGACTATCTTTATCAGAAGGATTTATGGAAGTTGTTGGAAGGCAAAACCAAGAATTAGTGATCTATGTCAAATAACGACTCAGATATTTTGGATAGAAAGGCACTTGGAAGCATTCAATTATGCCTACATCCTCAATGGCATTTAATTTTAGAAAAGGAAAGATGATCGAAGAGTTGATGCAAACCCTAGCAAAACTGTATGAAAAGCCTTCCACTTTAAATAAGGCATTTCTCATGAAGTGTTTATTTAGTATGAAAATGGAAGAAGGTGGATCTGTTGCAGATCATTTAAATGAGTTTAATACTATTACTAGTCAGTTATCTTTTGTGGGTATCAATTTTGATGAAGAAATTAGGGCTCTCTTGATTTTGTGTTCTTTTCCTAAAAGCTGGAATGACTTGGTAATAGCTATGAGTAATTCTGTTCCTAGATCTAGTACTCTAAAATATGATGATGTGATCGGTGTTATTTTGAGTGAGGAAACTTGTAGGAAATCCTCGGGTGGATCTACATCAGGAAGTGTTTTGAATGCATAAATTCAAGGTAGAACGACTGAGAGAGGAAGTAATTTTGAAAATCATGGGAAATCAAGAGAAAAGTCAAAGGGGAGGAGGTCTCAATCGAAAGGACCGAATGACTGCTGGTACTATGGGAAACTAGGGCATAAAAAGAAAGATTGTTGGACTTGAAAGAAAAATGAAGGGAATAAACTAAATGGAGACAAGCAGGCAAATGTGGTAAGTAACAAATCTAAAGAGGATGCTTTTCTTCTATCTTTAGAAAGTGTTGATGATACATGGGTTTTAGATTCTGGTGCTTCATTTCATGCTACACCTCATAGAGGTTGTTTCATTGATTATGCCCAAGGGGATTTTGGACTTGTTTATTTGGGGGATAGTGAACCCTGTTAGATTGTTGGAAAGGGAAAAGTTAAGATTAAGTTAAAAAATTGGAATCATTGGCTACTAGATGAGGTAAGACATGTTCCAAGGCTGAGTAAGAATTTAATTTTAGCAGGGAAACTCGGTGATGAGGGTTGTGTAGTTACTTTTAATGATAAAAAATGGAAGGTTTCAAAAGGTTCCCTTGCAGTAGCAAAAGGTGTGAAAGTAGGCACCTTATGTCTTTGTAAAGGTCATATTGTTCCTTCTACTTTAATTGTTTTAGAGAAAAATAAATGTTTAGGAATAGTTGATATAGTTGAGCAAGGAGAATGAATAGTTGTTGTTAATCCTGATACAACACTGTGGCATAATAGACTTGGGCACATGAGTGAGAATGGTATGAAAGTACTTCATTCAAAGAATGTTTTACTAGGTCTTAAATGTGTTAATATGGATTTTTGTGAAAGTTGTGTGTATGAAAAGCAAAAGAGAGTGAGTTTTGTGAAGATTGGGTAGGGAAAAAAAAGGAGAAATTAGAACTTGTGCATACCACTATATGGGGACCAGCTCGGGTATCTTCCCTTGGTGGCTCTCATTATTATGTTACATTCATTGATGATGCAACTAGAAGAGTATGGGTTGATTTCCTTAGATAGAAATCTGATGTATTTCAAACTTTTAAGAAATGAAAATGCTTGGTAGAAAATGAGACTGGTAAGAAATTAAAATGTCTTAGATTTGATAATGGTGGTGAGTATTGCAGTCATGAATTTGAAGATTATTTCTCCACTAAAGGCATTCACAGATAGAAAAATGTTCCAAGGACTCCACAGGAAAATGAAGCATGCAAGGAGCATGGGGTTGCATGCTAGGTTTCCCTTACACATGTGGGCGAAGGTTGTCAATACTATTTTATATTTGATTAATAGAGGTCCCTCTACTCCTTTGGGTTGTGGTATTCCAAAGGAAGCATGGACTGATAAGAAGGTGAGTTATTCTTTTCTTAAGACCTTCAATTGTGAAGATTTTGCTCATATAGATTCTGAAAATATAATCAAGTTGGAAGCTAAGTCAAAGAAATGTGTATTTTTTGGATATGACATTAATGAATTTGGTTATAGGCTTTGGGATTTTGCAAATCATAAAATTGTAAGAAGTAGGGATGTCATATTCAATGAGAAAGTGCTGTACAAAAATCTATTGTAGAAACATGAGAAGAAAGAAGATGATTATGTAGTGCTAGATGATACTCCAAAAGATGATTTTCTAGCCATTCCTCATGATGTGCAACAACTTCAACAATGAATACCACGCACACCAGTGAATGTTAAATGGTCATCAAGGAAAATTAAACCACCAAAAATATTTTTCTCCCTCTTTATATTCTATTTTATTAGCAGATGTTTCTGAACCTAAATGTTATGATGAAGCTATGCAAGTGGATACTAAGATTTAGTGGGAGTCTGCAATGAAAGATGAAATAGACTCTTTGCTGATGAATAAGACATGAGATTTATGGAAGTTGACTACAAGTAAGAGGGATTTACAAAATAAATTGGTTTACAGGTTAAAAGAAGAGGATGGAGGTAAGAAAAGATTTAAAGCCAGGTTAGTTGTCAAAGGATTTGCACAAAAAAAGGGCATTGATATTGATGAAATATTTTCTCCTATTGTTAAAATGACTTCTATCTATATTGTTTTAAGTGTTGTGGCTACTAAAAATTTGCATTTAGAGCAGCTTGATGTTAAAACAACATTCCTTCATGGTATTTTGGATGAAGAGATATATATGGCTCAACCATGGGGATTTGAGGTCAAAGGTAAGGAGAACTTAGCATGCATATTGAAGAAAAGTTTATATGGCTAGAAGCAAACACCTCAGCAATGGTATCTGAAATTTGATAGTTTTATGCATCAGCATGTATATACCAAGTGTCATTCAAATCATTGTGTTTATTTTAAGAGGTTGGATGATGATAGATACATTATTTTATGTTTATATGTTGATGATATGCTTGTAGTTGGGTCTAACATGGATCATATTAAGAGGCTACAATGCTAGTTAGTACATGCATTTGCTATGAAGGATCTGGGGGCATCAAACCAAATCCTTGGTATGAAGATTTGCAAAGATAGGAAGAAAAAAAATTGACGTTATCTTAAACTGATTATGTTGAAAAGGTGTTGCAATGTTTCTCTGTGGAGAATGCTAAAGCTATCAACACACCTTTACCTAGTCATTTGAAGTTGACTAAGGACATGTTTCCTAAGACACAAGAAGATGAGGATAAGATTTCCAAGGTGCCCTATGCTTTAGGTGTAGGAAGCTTGATGTATGTTATGGTATGTACACGTCCAAATATTGCACATGTAGTGGGAGTCATTAGTAGGTATATGAGTCATCTAGGAATTGAGCATTGGAATGCAGTAAAATGGATTCACAGATATTTGAGAGGAACATCTAGTAAGTGTTTACACTTTGGGGGCTCTACTAATGACTTATAGGGCTATTTTGACTCAAATTTTGTAGGAGATATTGATACTAGGTGGAGTACTACAAGTTATGTATTTAATGTTGGTAGGGCAGCAGTGAGCTAGGTTTCTAGGTTATAGAAGGTTAATGCTTTATCCACTACAAAGGCAAAGTATGTTGTTGATATTGAGGTAGCCAAGGATATGATATGGCTTCAGTTATTGTTGGAAGAATTGGGACACCCTTAGAGGGATAATTATTTTTTTGCAGATATTCAGAGTTCCATTCATCTTGCAAAGAATTCAGCTATGTATTCAAAGACCAAACACATACAGTTGCAGTACCATTTTATTAAGTCAATTTTGGATGATGGATAGTTAAATCTAGATAAGATACATACAGATGATAATCCATCAAATATGTTTACAAAGGTAGTGACAAGGGAGAAGTTGAATTCTTCTTTAGTTTTAGTTGGTCTTCTAGACTAAACAGGAATAAAAGAATCGCAAAGTCCAGGGTGGTTTGATCCCATGGGAGCCCCATGTAGTAGCAGTATTGCTAGAAGATTAGTCTCCAAGTGGGAGATTTTTGTCTAGTGTGGAGTCTAATCAGTCCCCAAGTGGGAGATTGTTAGTTTGTGTTGACTGATAAGGAAAGTACTTTACGTACTTCATAAATTCTTTGGAGTTCGGGGCATCACCCCAAATATTTTTTTTTACTATTTGTTGATTCAACACTAAAGTTTGGGCTAGTATTTGCCAATTTATGTCTGACATGTTGTAACCTTAAAGCAGAAAAAATACTTGTATAAAAGGGCTTAGGGTTAGGGATTGTTTCATAGTGAGTGATGTGAAAATTGGTTGTTGCAACAGTATTGAGCTGTGAGGGATTATAGATTATAATCAGGTTGTAATTATTGGATCATAATAATATTGGACTTGTTGTTTGGTGGACGTAGCCCAATGATTGGGTGAACCATGTTAGATCTTGGTGTCTTGTGTTCTTTTTAGTGTGATCTATTATTTTCTATTATTGGTTATATTTGCATGTAATTGTTATTTCAATCTGAGGTTTAATCCTAACATGATATCATGTGGTAGGAAATCCAAGTGAACATGCTGAGTAGGAGTTTGAAGAAGAAAGGGTATGAGATTTCTATGAAGGTGGGAGCTTTCAGTTGTGAGTCTCATTCAGATGCAAAGAACATTCTAAATGTGTTTGAATTGAAATATAAATTAGAGATGTATGAGGTCTTAAGGCCTATTTTTGATCTGAATGGACATGCAAGGGAGCTATTGCAGATTGGAAGTGTGATCAAACACATCACCACCATTGAAGCCTACTGGGTTGGTTGCAAGGATGAGTTTGAGAGTAGTGATCATTCTTTCACCAGACTTATAGTAGATCAAGTGAGGATGTATAAATTTGATATCAATATTGGGGGCGTAGAAGATGATGGATAGAATATGTACAATAACACCTATCTAACAAAGCTAAGAAATACTCCTATTAGCTCAAAACCTTATGAAGATACTAGAGAAGAGCTAGAGATCATGATGGCCTATATTATTAAAAATATTGGGAAGTGGGTTGAATGGACCACAACCAGAAGGAGTTGAAGTAAAAGTACATCTGCTCAAGCTTCTCTAGTAGTTGCCATGGCCTCTTCTTCTCAAAGAGGCACATCAGGGGTGACCTTGGCTATCACTTAGGGACTAGCTCAAGCATCAAGTGGAGGTGATAAACCTCCTGACAAGACTATTCCTTTGGCTAAAACTTGTCATGATGGCTCCCTCCCAGTGATTGGAACTCCAAAAAAAGTTGAGAATAAGAAAGCAGAAGAACCTAAAGTCACTATGGCTCTCATAGTAGCCTAGTTCCATCTACAAGTGCTACACTTCTCCAGCTAAGTATTCCTCAAGTGTAGGTAGTAGATATGGGAGATGGAGGAAGTAGTGACAGTGAATCCATTGAATCTAACAAGGCAACCAAGAAGAATTTAGAGGTGAAAAAAGGCCAAGATTCTTCAAAGCTCATTTCACAAGCCTAAAAGAATCCCTTTTCTTTGACCATGAAAGCAATCACTTGGGTCAAAAGGAAAATGTTTAGCATAGATTCTCTTGGGATGACCTCTAAAGTGATAAGAATAGATTCATGGTTGGAGGATACTCTATATAGGAAGAGAAAGAGGAAAGATGAAGGCACACCCAATAGATCTCTCCTTCAATTCATCATTGAGTAAGGTCAAGAAGCAAAAGACCTTGTTCATCCTTGGACAAGACCCTAAAATAGGGCATCTAACAATGGAAATAGCAAAGCCTACCAAGGAGGGAAGGATTGAGGATATGTCTACTAATGATTTCACTCTACATTCATTGGGTCTTGGGGAGGCCAAACATGATACCAAAGTTGGCTTATGGAAGTCAACAAATGAGGTGATTGAAGGATAGCTAGAAAGCCTTAAGTTGTCAAAGGTCCAAATGAAAGCAAAAATACAAGAGTTGAATGGCTTCATTAGGCAATTGGTCAGCCCATTGGCAAGCATATCGGGGATACCTATTACCATTGATCCTACTACTACGGATGTTCAAGCACTCATCTCTCAAATCCAAGAAGACAAACAATTTGGGCAGATCGATAGAGAGTGGAGTGGGAAATTCAAGTTGCAGGGACTCTTCATTATGGAGAAAATTGGCAATGTTATATTGAGGTTGGAAACAGAGAAAGACAATATTTTATCAAACAGAGCCACTTTGGTCATGGAGAGAACAAAGAGTGAAGATTGTCTCTCTTTGCTGAAGATGATCATTTATATGAAGACTAAGGAGGTTGTAGAAACAAAGACCCTACCTAAAGGAGATGAGCCTTTATTTGAATGGCTTTAGAGCAAGCAATTCAAGTCTGAAATGATCTTAGCAGAAGAAGAAGGGCTCAAATAAATCAAAACTAAAGTGAAGAAAGATCAAGACAAAGATTATGAACTCCCGAGAGGCTTGCATACAGACTCACAAACTAGCAGTCAAGGAAAAGGAATAATTAGAATATTTGTCATGCAATCAAACTTCTCCAACTTCATAGATAGCCTAACATATATATCTTCCAGCCATCATAATAGAGTTTTTGAACTCAAAAAACATGGTGGCTATGTACACATGGCCATGGAGGAAATACAAGATCGTTTGGGTGTTTCAAGGATTTGGCCAGAGAGCATTCTAAATGGCTTTTGAGATATACGAATGTACATGTGCATAGGCATGAAGAACTAATTCCAATCATTATAGCTACTAAGGCCTATAGGACAAAAGTAGAAGATAGAAAGAAGGTGAAGTGATTCATATTATGCCTCTTTCATGTTTTGTTGTAATCATTGTAATAGACAAATTGGCTCCTTGCCATTTGTCATTTTTGAGGAGATGAACTGATTGAACTTCCTTTGTAATGGTCATCCTAGAACCCTATGTGTATTGTAATGAACGATTAATAAAAGGTTGACAAATTTTGGTGTGAAATACTTGATGTTGTAGAGTTAATTGAATAGTACTTTGTGGTCAATTATTTTCTATTCCATTTTTTTAGTTGTTAATTTCTTTTGTTTCTTTTTTTTTCTATTTTATCTAAATTTAAACAAGGAATGAACAGAGCTTCATTTCCTTGTTTTGAGGTAGTAAACTGAATATGATAAGTATTGTCATCAATGGTTCAAGAGAGACCCTTTAGATGTTCCCTTCTAGTTAATCTTTCTTCCTTCATATTTAGTTTTTTGCTAAATTAGTTAGAATTAGTTGTTATGCAGTATTGAATCTTTAAATCTTATTAGTTCATGAGATGTGTGAGTTCATAAACTTAATTTATCTTCTGAAGTATTTTCTTGCCTAAGTTAGATCTTGTATAGGTTTAGCTTAGTTTACCTCTCGTATTCTTGGGTTAAGAACATACCCCTTTTTAGATTTAGGAATAATAATAATTCATTGCAAATATGCAATAGGGAGTTCTATCTACTAATTCAGAGGAAATTTAGTCTTCTTAGAAGCAACTTTCCAACTATTGTAACCAAAAATTGTTCATAAAATCTGGACCCCCAAGGGTTAAATTAAAAAAAAGAACAATCTATTTACCAACACATAGACGAGACATTCTTGATGAGAAAAAAAGAAGATTTCTATAATTAAAATTGAATTCACAATTTACAAAGAGAGATCATCCTTATAAAGGAGATCAAAGCCCTAGAAAGGTGTAGCCTAGGTTACATCATAATAATTAATAAAGGAAATTAATTATTAGATGCCTAAATTTTAGCTTACGCAACTCGAGTTAATTAAGAAATATCTAATTACTCTAACATCCCCTCTTAAGATAAACTTTGGGAGTAGCTAAAAACCTATAAACTACTACGAAAGTATATTTGGGTCCTAGCAAACAAGGCCTGATGAGGTACCCAAGCACAACCAAATCTCTAGAAAGAGGAGAAATAGAGAAAACCACATGGGAAAAACTCTACTCCAAAAAGAGATGGAAAATGTGCTGAAAGAAACTAGTGAAGGACTGAAGAAGCCTCCAAACTAGGGAATGTCCCAAAAGATGGGAACAAAGATGATCATGAAGAACATAACTAAAGCATGTAGAAGCTGCAAAGCTCTATCAAAAAGTAATTGTTGATCTGAAGAACCTCCACTAAAATAGAACCTAACTAGGTAGAGAAGACTATAATCTGTATCAAATCAAGAGGCGTATAAAGGAAAGCAATTGAACTTGAAGATAGAGATGGCATGAAACACCAAAGCCTAAAGAGATGATCAATTGAACCAAGGAAGCATCAAAAACAACAAAAGAACCCCCCCAATGCAAAAAAAGGATGAGGTGATAAGAAACTAGAAAAGTGGACAAAAAGAACTGCATGTCAAGGAACCATGATCAAGATGCACAAAAGAGTACATATGTGTGTACTAAGGTGATCAATCTCACAGACGACATGAGGCTAGTGTTATAAAAGGGATACTTACTGGACAAAGGAAAATGGAAAACTAAGGCAAAAAATAAATCCCCCATGGCACTTTATCAAAGTAGTGCATATACAATAAGGCACAAGATATGATGAATCTGAAGAATACAATAATTTTCTTGAGTGTCCTTAGATGACACTACTCAAATCATAAGGAAAAACAAGGAAAAAAATTAAAATGAAAATACAATTGCAATATGACACTTTATCTTAGTGCATTTGCAAGAATGCATACAAATGATGTCTAAATAGACTAGAAGAGACATAGGACTAATATAGTAGATAGTAAAAGTCATGACAAATCATCTGAAGCATGAAAATCAATCCCCAAACCTGAAGCAACCAAGATATCTACCAAAATATAGAAATGAAAAAGACTGAATATAATGTTCCTCAATTATAATTTGGAAAAATAACTAGCATCACTAGAAAGAGTTTGGAAAGAGCTTTCCAACGATATAAAGAATTCCCAAATTTGAGATTAGATGCTCAAGATATGTCTCCTAAAGTGCAAAAAGGAACTTCAGACTTTGACAATAGAAAAAACCATCAAAAATAAAAATTAACTATAACACTATGATAGTCTTGGAACCATCTTTCTGATGATATTTCATTTGCAAAAAATGGAGTCCATATGCCTGAGATATGAGCAAAAAATTGAAGGTTGGTCCAAGAAAAGGCTGAGGAGGTGACAGGAAGTGGTGATGCAATGTTGACATGGCACTAATGTTAGCAAGCGATGAGCCAAAATATGATGGGCAAACAGTCGTTGAGGCAAAAAAATTGCCATAAAATGACCACTATCGGTAAAGGAATATTTGAATGCTAGAAACAAGATAGGATGACAAAAAAGTCATTGTCACTAGATCAAAGGGTCAGTGCCAAATTAAAAACTAGTGGCCAAAAAAGGTTGCCATGTGTCAAAGCTTGTGTTTAAAAAAAAACCAATTTTTCATATCAACAAATGTAATACCACCAATAGTATGGAGGCCACATGGTTATAGTAGAGCCAAAACAACATGCACCATACAAAAAACAATGTGTCATTTAAAAGACACAAAATTTTCCTAGAAGCTACCAAGAAAAATCTCCACATTGGAAAAGTATGAGTGCAAACATTTACTCTGCCAAATTCATGCACTGACGAGAGAAGTGGATGTGTCCAAAGCTTCACTTCCCCACATATGATGTGTCAATGCAAATGAAAAAAAGTTTGCAATCATATCAATAGTTGAAGGTGGCACTAATGGAGTTTCCAAGGCACGAGAACTCCATTCAAAAAAAAGGCAAAGATGAATCAATCTTAACTAATGTGGCAAAAAATGTTGCACATTAATCACCTAAAAACAAGGCAAATTCTGTGAAAACCATCAAATCTATGTTGACATCTCCCAAATCTCAAAAAAAATCACTTGGTAAATTTGTCAATCACTGAATACTTTGAAATGCTCATCAAAAAAATCACACAATAGCTAGAAACATGCATGGTTTATTATTGGAGGGCCATGCATATCAAAACACATGCATTAAAAAAAAAGCAAGGTTAAGGCAAAATCTCCAAACTAACCCTCAATTGTATGTGTAGGTTTTGCACAGTGATTGCAAAAGGAGACACATTGGTCAATCCCTTAAAATAAAACCATAAAAGCTCTTAAAACTGCCCATTAAAACTCTAGCAAATAATGCCATCTCAACCCAATACTCCCAATTAAATCACACACTTTTACATGTTGTTAGCACTTTCAAGGAAAAAAAAATTCCTTAGACCAAGGATGGATCTACGAAGCCCAGGAAAAAAGAAGGATAGGGTTAATGCATTTGTAGGCCACTGACTGTGGAGATTGACTCCAAATACAACGTCCAAACTCCCAAAAAAATCCCAAAGTAAACCATGCAGAAGCCTCCAGATCTGATTATGTGATTGAAATCTTCATTTGCTGCTTGGAGCTCAACATGGTTGAATCGGGTTTAGAGCCCAAGAATCAAAAGAAAGACTTCAACATCTTCAATTTTGTAGTTTGAAGTCATTGATGCAATGTACCTATCCTATCAACTCTCAAAATCATGCCATTGATAGAGAAGATGCAGTACAGGGGTGGGTTAGGGTGGCTTGCATGGACAAAGGACACCATGTGGAGGAGAAGTCATGCCCGTGAATCAATGAAACTTTCCAATAAATGCTAAAAGAGGCTAAGAAAATGGTGGATGCAAATAAAGTGCCAAAATAGGAGCCGATACTTCTTCTTCTTCCCATGCACATTGGGTGGTGGACTGACTCTAACAAATGATGGGCCTAAAGTCAAAGAGCAAGGGATAGGCAAAATCATTCTTTAGGAAAATTTGATGATGATTCTTGCTCACGAGTTAGGTGGAGAGATTCCACATGGTGCCACAAGGCCAATTACAAGGCCTAATCTGCTCCATTTTCTAAAGACTCTACAAAAATGATGGTGTCCAATCAAAGTGCATGGATTGAGCATGAGAATGAGATTCAAAGCGCACAAGCTTGCAAAGAATAATGGCACACCTCCAAAAATGACACCAAGAAAAATGAAGAAAGGGCAGTGAACTGTGATTCCCAATCCACATCTAATCAATCAAACTAAATTAGGCACCAAAGCTAAAGGCCTCAATAGTAGAAAAAACAAGTGCCCATGCACATTAAAATATTTTCCCCCAGCTAGCAGGAGCAATTTCTCCAAAGTTGGCACCAATAAAGATGTCACCAAAAAAAATGTGGAAGTGATTGACCCCTCCAAAAATAAAGTCAATCATTGAAAATTTCCAATGTTCCAATCAAAATAAAGGATGGGTTCGCTAGTGGTGCTGCCTTGATTTGTGTGTTTAGGTAAAACATCTTCGATGCAAAAAAATTTGCCTCAAATTTCAACAACATCCAAATGAGACATATTATATATGGAAATTAGGGTTTTTGAGTGTTCTAAGCTCAATTATGATATCTATTTTCGCTCAAAGTTCTCTAGACAATAGTAACCCCCTAGATCCAATATAAAAAATGTTGAAAGTTCAGATTTGAAAGTTGTTAGTGTAAATAATTATTGTTTACACTTTACTTAAGTTTACTTAGGATAATTGCATTATTTTATTATTTATTAGTTAGGCATCTAGGAGTATGCATACTAATATGAGTTTTCATGTTAACAAGACAAGAGTTGGCAACTATATTTTAGCACATGGTGTCTACAACACTAGAGTTTGCATAATCTACTAAGTTATCATGTAGACAACATAATTTTTCACACTCTAATTAAGCACATTGTGTCTACAACATAATTTTAAATGACACACCTATGTAGGCTTATCCTTTCATCATCGCAATAACTCATGTGCTTAATGGAGGATAATCCACTCTTGGTGGACATGTGCTTAGTTGTGAGGCTTATCATTTTTCTAACTTCTAGTTATTCTAGAAGCATTCTAGAGGCCTTTATATATAGGCACTTCTAGTGTGCTTGAACATCAATACAACATCATTATCTATTATTGAATAATCTGATATCCAAAGATAATTAGTTATTCATTCTCATATTGTTATGATCATACATTACTTGGTCCATATTGTGCTAGTCTTGTGCTTCTTGATCTTGGCATTGTTTTGCCCTAAGGAAAATTCTTCATTGTATCATAGCTATACCAAATTCTTACATGGTATCAAAGCCATAGGAGTGTCATTTCATAGCCATTGGAGAGCATTCTTTCTTCACCTCTCTAAGGACCTTGATTCAGAGTAGGAGTATTTGTAGTTATTGGGAGTGTCTAGAGCCAAAGCAGACCTCACCATTGTGTCTAGAGAGTTGATTCAATGAATTTTGACTATAAATTTTCCTATGTTGGATAATAGTCAAAATCAAGGCAAAATTCTTTTGCAAGCTGACACCGAAAGGCCCAATTTGCGAAATTGTTATGATCTCTTCAGATCTATGCAATTAATTGTTAGATCTACAATTAGATACTAACAGCATATTCAAAAGGTCAAAAACCCCCAAATTAACTTTTATTTCATCAAAACTGGACATCTGAGGTGAAATCTAGAGTCAATTGATTTTTGGAGGCACGATAGTGACGATTCAGGAAAAATAATTATAGAGGTTGTTTGAGATCTCTATTCCTAAATTTTTCTACATCTCACAAATCCTAATTTTTGCAACTTCAAAGGCTTAGTTTGGGTTATATTCATTAGCTATTTTTTTTAGAGTGCATGATTTTTTGTCTATATTCTAGATCTAGTATCGATTTGAAGTAATTTTGAGTATGCATAGTACTTTTAGAATTTGGTCTCATTTTGGCCTATTGTCACTTGTAATTAATTAGATCCTTGAGAAGTATTGTGTCTTATCTTGTTGAGTCTGATATAGGTTCATAATTTTTGTTGTAACTATCAAAATCAGAAGTCCACTGACACCCTAAATTGGCAAGTGGCCCATTGTAATTGCACTAAGTATAAAGTGCCAAATTATACATTAGGGGGGTTAATTGATTTTTTTTTCTTTTTGGGGGATACATATATTTATTGATCTCATGGAGTTTTGTTTCACATCTTAGTTTGGTGTTAGATGGAGGTTGACAAAAAGAAACTATCACAAATGGAGTGCTTTAATCATTGGTCATCTAAGAAGAGAGCATAAGGAAGTATTTCCTTATCTATGTTCCAAAGAACAAACCTCTTCCATTGATCTACCACCTATTAAAATAATTTTATATCTCATTCTTTTAGTCTTAATGCTAATGGTTTAGTTGTCATAGGAAAGGCAATTGAACCTTATGACCTTTGGATGTGTCTTTGGAAAGCATATGGAGATCCATTAGTTCCTCCATTTCTAGAGGACATTCTATCTAGCTCCAAATGAGATCACACATCCTAATGCTCCTACTGCTTCTACTAATCCAGTTTCAACCGCAGATGCTCCTGATTTAGTGCAGTAGGATATACCATGTCTTCCTACTTCAGCTTCATGGGATGACTTCCTTCTAGACATTGCAAGGCTGTTTGTGGAGTCTTACATTGAAGATGTGGGAGACATCATCAATGACATCAATATTCTCTTTGTTGAGGAGACTTCTTCACTTGTTATGAGGACACACTCTAACCCTCAACCACTTGAGCTTTATGTCAAGATTAACTTGATTGTGGACATTTCTTTATAGCAATTGGAGAAGGACTCTTTTACTTCAGAGGAGACACATCAGTCTTTGGAGATTGCATTCCAGTTTCTTTAGACATCATATCTTCTGAGGATTCTTCCTACTAGTTGGGGAGCATTCTCTACTACACCTATGGTACCACTTCTTCCTACAAGGAGAAACATCATTCAACTTTCATGGTGTAGCTTCTTTGGTCATCAAGGAGCTTCAATCATGGGTGTGACTACATCATTGAAGGGAGGCTACATTGCTTCTCTTCCCATATCTTCTTATCAAGATGCTTCATTGTCTTTGGAGGTTGATTCACTTTCATACATTGACATGTTACCTTGTTTTCCACTTTCTTTTGGGCATTCACCAGATTGGTTTGTGAAATCTACACTCATCAAGGACTTGTCAACATATGAGTAGACATCAGAGAAAACATCCACACCATACTAAATATGGATCCCTCTTCCATCTTCCTACCCATAGTGGGAAGCATATTTGCACCTATACTTGGTGTATCTTCTTCCTAAAGGGAGAAACATTATTTGTCAATATTTGATTTTCTTTTATCTTCAAGCACTTATCATCAAGAGATCCTTCACTAAAGGGGGGAGGTGGGTTTCATGAAGTGATTCTCTATAATATATGCATGATGTATGTGATAATGGGGGGATCTTGATTACTCCATCCATTCATGCATCTTTCTTTATTGTGCTTATCTCTCTTTTTGGGGGAGGGTTTTTCCCATGAGATTTTCCCTCTTTCTCCATTTTTAGAGAGATTTCATTGCATTTCATTGTGTTGTACATGGGTACCTAACATAGCCTAGTAGCTGGGACCCATTATGCATTTCATCATATCTTTTGTGAGCTTAAGTGCATTCTCCTAAGTTGCACTTAAGGGGGAGTGTTAGAGTAAATAATTATTACTTACACTTTACTTAAGTTTACTTAGGATAATGCATTATTTTATTATTTATTAGTTAGACACCTAGGATTATGCATACTTGTTAAATTGTGGTGATTGATCAGGATAGTACTATACATACTTCATAATTAGTGGGGTTCGCCATTCGTAGAAATTTTTTTGGTACTATTCGCCATTCGTAGATTCGCCACTAAAGTTATGGCTAATTATGGCCGACAATTTTATAACCTTAAAGCATTTTAATACTTGTATAAAAGGGTTTAGGGTGGGGTATTTTTCATTATGTTGTGATGCAAAATTGGTTCTTGCGGCGGTATTGAGCTGTAAGGGATTAAAGATTGTAATCAGGTTGTAATCACTAGATTGTAATAAGATTGAACTTGTTGTTTGGTGGACATAGCCTAGGGATTGGGTGAACCGCGTTAAATCTTGGTGCCTTGTGTTCATTTCTGTGTGATCTATTATTTTTTGTTATTGGTTATATTTGCATGTAGTTTTTATTTCTATCCATGGTTTATCCTAACAAGTGGTATCAGAGCCTATTTTTCAGTTATCCTCTACAGGAAAGTTTCATAGTTGAGTGGGAGTCTCACAGTTGAGTGGGAGCAATGGTAGATAAGGGTAAGCTGAGGGTTGACAGGTTTAATGGGCAGAACTTCCAGTTATGGAAGATGCAAATGGAAGACTATCTATATTAGAAGGATTTATGGAAGCCATTGGAAGGAAAAGCCAAGAATCAGGGAACTATGTCAAAGGCTGAATGGGATCTTTTGGATAGAAAGGCACTTTGAAGCATTCGATTACGCTTGGCACCATCGGTGGCATTTAATATTACAAAAGCAAAGATGATAGAAGATTTGATGAAAACCCTAGTGACACTGTATGAAAAGCCCTCCACTTCAAACAAGGTATGCATTTCTCATGAAGCATTTATTTAATATGAAAATGGCAAAAGGTGGATCTATTGCAGATCATTTAAATGAGTTTAATACTATTACTAGTCAGTTATCTTCTATCAGTATAAATTTTAATGAAGAAATTAGGGCTCTCTTGATTTTGTGTTCTTTTCCTAAAATATGGAATGGCTTGGTAATGGCGGTGAGTAATTATGTTCCTCGATCTAGTACCCTAAAATATGATGATGTGATTGGTGTTGTTTTGAGTGAGGAATCTTGTAGGAAATCCTCAGGTGGATCTACATTAGGAAGTGCTTTGAATGCACAAAGCAGGGGTAGAACGACTGAGAGAGGAAGTAACTCTGGAAATCATGGGAAATCAAGAGGAAAGTCAAAGGGGAGGAGGTCTCAATTGAGAGGACCAAATGATTGCTAGTATTGTGGGAAACCAGGGCACAAAAAGAAAGATTGTTGGAATCGAAGGAAAAATGAAGGAGATAAATCAGATGGAGACAAGGAGGCAAATGTGCTAAGTAAAAAATCCGAAGAGGATGCTTTGCTTCTATCTTTAGAAAGCGTAGATGATTCATGGGTTTTAGATTTTGGTGCTTCATTTCATGCTACAGCTCATAGAGGTTATTTCATTGATTATGTCCAAGGGGATTTTGGGCTTGATTATTTGGGGGATAATGAACCCTATCAAATTGTTGGAAAGGGAAAAATTAAGATTAAGTTGTAGAATGGGAATCATTGGCTACTACATGAGGAAAGACATGTTCCAAGGCTGAGTAGGAATTTAATTTCAGTAGGGCAACTCGGTGATGAGGGTTGTGTAGTTACTTTTAATGATAAAAATTGGAAGGTTTCAAAAGGTTCCCTTGTAGTAGCAAAAGGTGTGAAAGTAGGCACCTTATATCTTTGTACAAGTCATATTGTTCCTTCTACTTTGATTGTTTCAAAGAAAAATGAATGTTCAGGAACAATTGCTACAGTTGAGTAGGGAGAACAAATAGCTATTGTAGATTCTGATACATCGCTGTCGCACAACAGACTTGGGCACATGAGTGAGAAAGGTATGAAAGTACTTTATTCAAGGAAAGTTTTACCAGGTCTAAAATGTGTTAATATGGATTTCTGTGAAAGTTGTGTATGGAAAACAAAAGAGAGTGAGTTTTGTAAAGACTGTGAAGGAAAACAAAAAGGAGAAATTAGAGCTTGTGCATACAGATGTATGGGGACTAACTCAAGTATCTTCCCTTATTGTCTCTCATTATTATGTTACATTTATTGATGATGCAACTAGAAAAGTATGGGTTTATTTCCTTAGACAGAAATCTGATGTATTTCAAACTTTTAAGAAATGGAAATGCTTGGTTGAAAATGAGACTGGTAAGAAATTAAAATGTCTCAGATCTGATAATGGTGTTGAGTATTGTAGTCATGAATTTAAAGATTATTGCTCTTCTAATGGTATTCGTAGATAGAAAATTGTTCCAAAGATTCCACAGGAAAATGGAGTGGCTAAATGCATGAATAGGACTATAATGGAGCGCACAAGGAGCATGAGGTTGCATGTTGGGTTGCCCTTACACATGTGGGTGAAGGTTGTTAATATTATAGTATATTTGATTAATTGAGGTCCCTCTACTCCTTTGGGCTGTGGTATTCTAGAGGAGGCATGGACTGGTAAGAAGGTGAGTTATTCTTTTCTCAAGACCTTCAGTTGTGAAGCTTTTGCTCATATAGACTCTGAAAATAGAACCAAGCTAGAAGAAAAATCAAATAAATGTGTCTTTGTTGGATATGACATTAATGAATTTGGTTATAGGCTTTGAGATTTTGAAAATCATAAAATTGTTAGAATTCAGGATTTCATATTCAATGAGAAAGTGTTGTACAAAGATCTATTGCAGCACCAGGTTAGTTGTAAAAGAATTTGCACAAAAAAAGGGAATTGACTTTGATGAGATATTTTCTCCTGTTGTTAAAATGACTTCTATCCATACTATTTTAAGTCTTGTGGCTACTAAAGATTTGCATTTAGAGCAGTTGGATGTTAAAACAACCTTTCTTCATGGTGATTTGGATGAAGAAATATATATGGCCCAGCCACAGGGTTTTGAGGTCAAAGGTAAGGAGAACTTAGTGTGCAAACTGAAGAAAAGTTTATATGGCTTGAAGCAAGCACCTCAACAATGGTATCTAAAATTTGACAATTTTATGCATGAGCATGGCTATAACAGGTGTCATTCAGATTATTTTGTTTATTTTAAGAGGTTGGATGATGATAGCTACATTATTTTATATTTATATGTTGATGATATGCTTGTAGTTGGGTCCAACATGGATCATATTAAAGGGTTGAAATGCCAGTTAGCACATTCATTTGCTATGAAGGATTTGGGGGCAGCAAAAGAAATCCTTGGTATGAAGATTTGCAGAGATAGGAAGAACAGAATATTGACGCTATCTCAAACTGATTATGTTGAGAAGGTGTTGAAACATTTCTCTATGGAGAATGCTAAAGCTGTCGGCACACCTTTACTTGGTCATTTGAAATTGACTAAGGAGATGTGTCCTAAGACACAAGAAGAGGAGGATAAGATGTCCACAGTACCCTATGCTTTAGCTATAGGAAGCTTGATGTATGCTATGGTATGCACTAGGCTAGATATTGCCCATGTAGTGGGAGTCGTTAGCAGGTATATGAGTCATCTAGGATTTGAGCATTGGAATGCTGTCAAGTGGATTCTCAGATATTTGAGAGGAACATCCAATAAGTGTTTACACTTTGGGGGCTCTACTGCTGATTTATAGGGCTATGTTGACTCAGATTTGGTAGGGGATATTGATACTAGGTGGAGTACTACAGGTTATGTCTATACTATTGGTGGGGCAGCCATGAGCTAGATTTTTAGGTTACAGAAGATTAATGCTCTATCCACTATAGAGGCAGAGTATGTTGCTGCTACAGAGGTAGCCAAGGAGATGATATGGCTTCAGTTCTTCATGGAAGAATTGGGACATCCTTAGAAGGATAATTATTTGTTCATAGATAGTTAGAGTGCAATTCATCTTGCAAAGAATTCAGCTCTATATTCTAAGACCAAACACATACAGTTGCGGTACCATTTCATTCGGTCAGTTTTGGAGGATGGATAGTTAAAGCTAGAGAAGATACATACCAATGAAAATCCTGTAGATATGTTAACAAAGGTTGTAACATGGGAGAAGCTAAACTCCTCTTCAGCTTTGGTTGGTCTTTTAGACTAAACATGAATCAAAGAACAACAGAGTCTAGGGTGGTTTGATCGAGTGGGAGCCCCATTTGGTAGTGGTATTGCTACAGGATCAGTCTCTAAGTGGGAGATTGTTAAATTGTGGTGACTGATCAAGAAAGTACTGTACATACTTCATAATTAGTGGGGTTTGGGGCATCACCCTGAAAAATAATTTTGGTACTATTCGCCATTCGTAGAAATTTTTTTGGTACTATTCGCCATTCGTAGATTTGCCACTAAAGTTATGGCTAATTATGGCCAAAATGTTATAACCCTAAAGCAGTTTAATACTTGTATAAAAGGGTTTAGGGTTGGGTATTTTTCATTATGTTGTGATGCAAAATTGGTTCTTGTAGCGGTATTGAGCTGTAAGGGATTACAGATTGTAATCAAGTTGTAATCACTGGATTGTAATAAGATTGAACTTGCTATTTGGTGGACGTAGCCCAGGGATTGGGTGAACCACATTAAATCTTGGTGCCTTGTGTTCATTTCTGTGTGATCTATTATTTTTTGTTATTGGTTATATTTTCATGTAGTTTTTATTTCTGTCTATGGTTTATCCTAACAATACTCATATGAGTTGTCATGTTGACAACACAAGAGTTAGCAACTCTATTTTAGTACATGATGTTTATAACATAATTTTATGTGACACACCTATGTAGGCTTATCCTATCATCATTACACTAACTACTGTGCTCAATGGAGGATAATCCACTTTTGGTTGACATGTGCTTAGTTGTGAGGTTTATCATTTTGCTAACTCCTAGTCATTCTAGAAGCATTCTAGAGGCCTTTATATACAGGCACTTTTAGTATACTTGAACATCAATACAACAACAATTATCTATTATTGAATAATTTGGTATCCAAAGATAATCAATTATTCATTCTCATATTGTTATGATCATACATTATTTGTTCCATATTGTGCTAGTATTGTACTTCTTGATCTTGGCATTATTTTTCCCTAAGGAAAATTCTTCATGGTATCATAGCTATACCAAATTCTTACAAAAACCAATGTCAGATCCGATGAAAAATCTCTCACAAATAGAATAGGGGCATGAAGATCTAGAGCTCTGATACCATGTTGAAGTTGATGAAAGATCAACCCCACAACTCCCAAGAATCACCTGCATGCAAACACTTGTTACATAAGAGAGAAGCAAAAAGCTATGGAGGAAAAAAATTCTAGATCCATAGAAAAGACATTCTTGATGAGAAAAAAAAGAAGATTGTTACAATCAAAATTTAATTCACAATTTACAAAGAGAGATCATCCTTATAAAGGATATCAAAACCCTAAAAAGGTGCAACCTAGGTTGCATCATAATAATTACTTTAAAGAAATAATTATTAGATGCCTAAAGTTTAGCTTAAGCAACTAGAGTTAATTAGGAAATATCTAATTACTCTAACATGGGTTATACAAGAAAACCCTAGAAAAGGAGTTATTCAACTAAAAACACTAGAATGATAGAGTAGCCTCTTCTTTTTTTTGTGCAAGAAAAGACTTCATGATTTGGATTACCTCCCTTACATGTAAGACTCCTCAAAGATATCTTAAATAAAAGCCCATCTAAATTTGAAAGTAGGGAGGAAGGATGCATTTATGTTAGGGGTCACCTAGCAATGAGCAAGTTGTTAACATTCTTAATTATTATTGATGATATTGATAATGTAAAGTAGTTAGATACCATGTCATGGATGTGGCCAATAATTCTCTTAAATTTTTTGTCATTTTTATGACCTATGACATGGGTGTCCTTACAAGTGCAGGAATTACCAATGGGTATAATTTAAAAGGATTAAATATGGATGAAGGGAAAACTCCTTTGTTGGCATTTTTTTGGTCAACCTTATACATCAAACCAATATGAGAGTTCTCTTGATGGATTTGTAGATGTCTATGAATGAGTGCCCCTCTCCAATTTCTGGCCAAACATGTTCATGGTAATCCTATCAACTGTTAAGAGTTGCCACTAGATGAAGTTCATAAATATCTTTATCTAGACATCAACTATAGTCTTAAGATAAGTTCTAATGGACTCAACATATTGGAAAATAATTTTTATGGATATAGTATTTTTTTTGTATAGACACAAGGATTTGGTTATAAGAGTGTAGGAGTGATCATAATGGGGTGCTTGTTATGAATTAGAAACACTAAAAGATCAATGCCTTATTAAAGAAGTGGAAGGATAGGATGGACTATTGTGAGAGGAAAACTTTGTAGTATTGAAAATGTATGACCTCCTTGTTAGAAATAAGGAATACTAGGGGGCAGGGGTGAATTAGTATTTTACAAAATTTTGTTACCAACTAGATATTATTAATTACTTTGAACTATGCATAAGAAATTAAATAGGTAATGTTGAACAATAATAGTAACCATGCATAGAGAGAACTCATAACACTATATTTTGTTAACTAGGGAAACCTTGGCCAAGGGAAAACCCCACTAGGGATGATACCCACAAGATGATGTACTAATATAAATGTTCCTTCTTAGAGGATGAACCCTGTTAGGAGTCTATAATCACATTCAGTACATATGAGGCCCTGTTAGGAGATTCCAACCCTATTAGGAATTGTGGTACTACAAGAAGAGCTCACTGTCCAAACATGCACTTTCAATTACAAGAAGAGTTCACTACCCAAACAAGTAATTTGAGTTCCTCGAATAAAAAAGTATGGATGATGTACCTTCTTTTAGGTGATCTTTGACCTCACTCGATCTCGGATCACAAAACTAGGTTATCAAAAACTTGCTTTTGCATATGATATAAAACTTTGCATTCACAACTTTCACATGTTACTTTTTATAATATTGCAAGATGTCTTTGCATAAATACCATGCCTTTTCACAAATTTCTGCTAGGTCAGCTAAGACCAAAATAAACTTTTCCAACTTAGAGTAAACATCTAGGATGTTGTCCCTAATTGGTCAAGTAATTATTTTGTAAACAAAATAATTCCTTTACCTTTCATTTTGTTGTTCTATAAATCTTACGTATCTCTTTTTCGTACTATCTATACTGATGTATAAGGTTATACACATCATCATCGACATGTATATTGTCTCCAAATATCTTTTCTCTCAAGAATAATGCCATATAAATAAGCTATACATAAATAAATACACTATTGTAAACCATTTCCATACTTAGACAATTTTTTGAGTACCAAAAAGCTATGTGTCTTTATTTTCGAGGTTTACTATATAAGCATGTTCATCATGTGTTGCCATTAATGACAATATTTACATATCTACATATAGCCTATTGTAAAAACTCCTAGAGGACTTGGGAATATAACTATTGGAAGACTTGGGAAGAGAAATGTCTAAAGGGATTAATTTTTTAGGAATAACAATATGCACAATACAACTAAGAGGGTTAGAGGGCTGAATCATTTGTATGATACATTTATAAACTTTAAATTTATCAATCAAATTACTAATAAAAGTTTTAATAGTACATAAAAAGATGAATAAAATAAAATTCAACTCCATAAGACAAAAGATTTATGTTCTGAAGGAAAACCTTATTATTGGAAAAAAAAAATTGGTCGAAATGATACCCACAAAAGTATACACTAATATGAAATGTCCTCGTTAGGAGACTTGGCCCTATTAAGAGTTGATACAAAGCATTGAGTAAAAGTCCCTACTAAAAGACAAAGCACTTTTTGAAAGGTTCACAACTCTGTTAGGATATGATGGACAACAAAAGGTTCACTACTTCAATACATTTCTTGAAGGCTAAAGGTTAAAGCCACCTTCAAGTGAACTCATTATCGAAATAATGAAAAGTTTAAATCCACATTTGATAAATTGACTAAATTGACAACTCAATTTCCTTTATAGTTCCAATGCAGTACACAAGGAATGATCACAAATTTTGCTCATACCTCTATTTTTATGGCTAAGGATTATGATAACAGTAAAGATGAAATAGTATACATTGTTGTAAAAGATGAATCTAATTATGAATGAGATAAGATGACACTTATCTCTTATGTTAGAAAAAATGATACATGGATCATAAATAGTGGATGCTTACACCATATGATGAGAGAAAAAAAAAAAGTTTGAACATTTTGAACATTATGATGGAGGTAGTGTAAGATTTGGAAACAATGAACCTTATTGCATCAAAGAAAAAGGTCATATCTCATTAACCAATGAACTTGTGTGTGACAATGCTTATTGGATTAAAGGACTAAAACATAATTTATTGAGTGTGGCATAGCTAATAAATATTGGATTCAAGGTAGAATTCATGCATAGAAAGGAAAGAGTGCTAGATGACAAAGGGAATCTAATTGGATTAGGCAAACAAAAAAAAGGTAACTTATTATATCTTGATCTTTGTAATTTCTCATGTCTTATTGCTCAAATGGAAGAAAATTGGCTATGGAAAAGAAGACTATGTCATGTAAACTTTGATAACATGATCAAGCTAAGAAAATTCAAAAAAGTAAGAGGTATCCCTAGTTTGAAGAAAGCAGATGTTGGTTTATGCAAAAATTGTCAAATTGGCAAAATGGGAAAGACTAAATTTAAGAGAAAAAACTATCAATTTGAAGATGTCTTTGAAATTATGCATACTAACCTATGTGGACCTATTGGAGTAGAAATTTATAGTGGAGAAAAATTCTTCATTCTTTTTGTTGATGACTACTCTAGAATGATGGTTGTTGTATATCTTAGAGAAAAGTTAGAAGCTTTTGAGAAATTCAAATGGTATCTGGAAAGAGTAGAAAAGGAAATAGGAAAAAGATTGAAATGCTTTAGATCAGCCAGAGGTGGTGAATTCATCTCTAATGAATTCAATAATATTTTCATTGAAAGAAGAATCAAAAGATAAGTATCAGCCCCTAGTACTCCTAAGCAGAATGGAATAGATGAAAGAAGAAATAGATCTATCATGGATTGTGCAAGGACCCTAATGATTGAAAAGAATATTTCTATCAAATACTGGAAGGAAGCCATCAACACTTCAGTTCATACTTTGAACTAAGTATAGTTGAAGAAGGACTCAAATAAAACACCCTATGAACTATGGTATGGCTACAAACCCAATGTAAGTTGTCTAAAAGTATTTCACAATAAATGTTATACCTTGAAAGAACCTAGAAAAGGAAATTTTGATGTAAAAGCTTATGAAGGTATATTTATAGGATATTCCTATAGAAGCAAAGCATATAAATGTTTAAATTTTTCTACTCATACGATCATAGAAAGTACAAATGTGAGAATTGATGAGTTTGTAGAAAAGATTGATGAAGAAAGAAAAAAGGAACTAGAGGATTACAAAAGATTTGTCTACTTCAAATGTGATACATTGCCAAGCATATCTAATTATAAGAAGACTTCATCTCCCAATCCCTCTAGAGTTATTGAGTTGCAAGAAGTGAAAACTAAGTCACATTCTAAAGCTACCAAGTTAACACCTACCAAGTTTGAAGGACCCAAGCCATAGACTGAACAACCTGAATCTCAAGTTGAAATTCAGAAAAAAGACAATGCAATTCATTCAAAAGGCAAAGAATCTATATTGGCCAAGTATGTCAGAAGGCATCATGGACATGATTAGATCATTGGAGATAATTTAGAATGAACAAAAACAAGAAGAAAATTAAAACGTAAATGTCTACTTGCTGACTTTTAACTTAGAAATTTTAAGGATGCACTGGAAAATGAAAGTTAGATTGAAGCAATAAACAAAGAGATAGAATAGAAAGAAAAGAACAAAACTTGGACTATTTTTCCTAGGCCTAAAGATAAAAATGTGATTGGAAGAAAATGGCTATTCAGAAATAAGTTGAATGAACATGGACAAGTCTCTAGAAACAAAACAAGATTGGTATGTAAAGGATATTCTCAAGAAGAAGGTATTGATTATGGTGAGGCATTTTCCCCTATTACAAGATTAGGTGTCAGGACCCTACTTGCATATTTAGCTCATAGAGGATTCAAAGTATATCAAATGGATGTTAAGTCTACATTATTAAATGAATTTCTTGATGAAGAAGTCTACATTGAATAGCCAAAAGGTTTTGTTGATCCTAACATAAGAGGCATGGTCTAAAAATTACACAAAGTATTATATGCTCTCAAACAAACTCCTAGAGCCTGGTATGAAAGACTGTATAACTACATAATATAGATTGGTTTTCAAAGGAAAAATGATAACAATAGTCCCTACATCAAGGAATGACTTAATAACAAGATTGTGTTCATAGAGATATTTGTGGATGATACTCTATTTACAAGAAATGATGACCTATGCAAAGCATTTTTAGAACAAATGAACAAAGAGTTTGAGATGTCCATGTTTGGTGAAATAAAATCCTTTGTTGGATTATAGATACAATAGAACAAAAATGGTATTTACATCACTCAATCTAAGTATATCAAAGAGATACTCAAGAATTTTAGAATGGAAGATTCAAAACTAGTTGGTACCCCCATGTGTACTGGACTTAAGCTTACCAAAGATGATGACTCCAAAGAAGTAGATCAAACCTTATATAGATCAATGATTGGAAAATTATAGTATGTAGTTCACACAAGGCTTAATATTGCCTTAGTAGTTGGGATAGTGGCAAGAGTTTTAGCTAAACCTAGAGAAAACCACATGATAACAATCAAATGAATCTTGAGATATCTCAAACACACTAAATAATATAGTTTATGGTACAAAATTGGAGGAAATATAGACCTAAAAGTATATATTAATGTTGATTGGGAAAGAAATCTTGATGACAGGAAAAAAACTAGTGGTGGAGCTTTCTTTCTTGGTAAAAGGTTGGTACCTTGGACAAGAAAGAAGTAAAACTGCACATCCCAATCCACAATAGAAGAAAAGCATGTGGTAGCAACAATAAATTGCTCTAACGTTGTTTGGTTCAAATAATTGCTAGAAGGGATGAAGGTTGAAATCAAAGAACTAGTAGTCATGTTTTGTGATAACACTAGCACAATTAATATATCAAAGAGCCCAGTGATGCATTCCAAAACAAAAAACATAGCTATAAAATATCACTTTGTTAGAGAATTGGTGCAGGACAAAGAAATCAGGTTGGAATATGTCTATACAAAACAACATATTGTAGACATATTCACCAAGCCATTACCTACGGATGAATTTTTGTATCTAAGAGGTAAGCTAGGGCTCATTCCCCTATCTAAAGCTCACTAAATAAAGTTTAGTTATGCATCAACAAGATCCAAGTCGAAGATCAATCAGTTGGTGTAGCATAGTTAAGAGAATATTGTATATGAATCAGTACTCAAGGTACATTGATACTAATATGGTATGAGTTGTCTTTGGCATGTGTTGTCAAAGAGGGAGAAGTATACTGTCATATCTTTCTAAGAAATTTGTTTTTCCAAGAGGAATAGAAGTTAAGTCTACTATATGAAGGAGATGTTTTTGGAAAAAAATCTAAGAGGGGGTCTTACTCTCAAATTTCATTATGCTATGACATGTTGTGTTGCCATCAATGCCAAAGAGGAAGATTGTTGGATACAATTGTTTAATTATGTGTGGTCTTTGATGTTACAAAAATGTCATATCAATTGATATTCAGTGCTTACCAAGCTCACTTGGTTAGCAAGATAGTTTTTCTTGTCTACCAAGCATTCTTGAGTCTATTCTGCGAAGATAGTGTCTATCAAGTTCTCTCAAGCATCAAAGGAAATTTAGTTAAAAAAGAGTGTTAATTGAGCTCACTTGGTTAACAAAGATAAAGTTGGATAGGGTTAGTGCTAACCAAGTTCACTTAGTTACCAAAGGATTTTCACAAGTTTGCAGTGTTAATCCAGCCTCTATTGGTTAACATAGGAAATCGTCTCAAAACTAGTGTTTACCAAATAGGGTCAACTAATGAAGGATTTTGTTATTTTTTCATATGAAGCTTAATTATTTTAGGTATTGATTCTAGCTAATTATTGTAATGAATATTGGTCATTCTAATTTGTATTGAGTTGACTTGACAATTTGGATGATATAAATATAAGGTCAAGTTGTGATTTTCAAGTGTGTGTGCAAGTGTATTTATTGAATTGAAAAGAAAAGAGAGGAAGTGAAATTAAAGGATAAGAAGGTATCCTTGTGGAGAAAAAAAATTACATTTGATTAGGAAGGATCAAGTTTAAGCAAAACAGAGATCTAGATTCAAAAATTTAGTTGCATTACAATCAGGTCATTTCATTGTTACTCTCTAACCATTGTAGTAGTAATCTAAAATCTCTTAACCAAGTTGGTTTAGAGGCCAGTTGTAAATTCTCTAACAAGGTAGTAATTCCATTTAATTATTTTAAGACCTCTTGCAAGGCCACTCCTAGCAAGGCGATTAAATCCTCTAACAAGGTCACACCTACTAGTGTGTTTTGTAACCTTTAACTGGGTTGGATCCTAATAGGGCTCACTTCATAAGAGTGAAAAATAGTAACTAGTTAGATTGATGGTTTTTCCCAAATTGGGTTTCCACATTAAATCTTGGTGTCTCATGTGTTAATTTTATTTCTCTTATGTTTTAAAGTTAATTACTAATAATATTTTAAGATTTACTAAAGAAAAACACACTCTAGATTTACCAAGTTACAACAATTTACATTTGTTTATTGAGCATCAACAGTAATTAGTTTTATCAGTCTGACTTTTAAGTTGACATCTAAGGGATATGACATATATTTTAGTGGTAACTTATTCACTCTCCCCTCTCAGTGACTCCTCTAATATTTACAACAAACATAATTGATGTTATTGTTCATGAGTATCTTATTGTGGTTTCTAATTATATTTCTCATATGGTTAATATTTAATAAGGTTGACAATTGTGATATTAGTTGGATAATTTATTCAGCCCCCCTCTCGCACCTCTCGGTTATATTAGTGGATTGTATATTCTAATAATTGGTATCAAAGCCTTGGGTCCTTGAACAAAAATCTTAATAAATTTGGGAGATCAATGGTCATTAATTTTGGAAAAGACAATCCCAAGTTAGATAGAGGAAATTTTTTAACCCAAAAGATGGAGATTCTTGGTGAGTTATCATATTTGTGTATAGAATTCAGCATTGAGTTTCTAGATCTAGAATTTTTTTGTTGCATAAAAAAGAATAGAAGAAAAAGTAAGGGTAGATCCATATCTAAAGAATAAATGAAGATCAAAGAAGGTATTGATCTACTTATGATAGAGAACCAAAAGGTATGAAGGTTTTCATTTGTTGGACATGTAAAGAGTTTGGTCATTTTTCATCTAGGTCTCCTAAGAAAGTAAGAAAATTTAGAAAGTATTTTTTTAATAATGATGATGAAGAACCTAAAAAAGGTATGGAAAGTTTCCTAAATGATTGTGATGATAAGGACAACAAGTTTGAATTGGTTTTAAAATAGAAATATTAGAAGAGACAACTCTAGTAACTATTACTGATGATTGTGAAGAAGAAGAGAATATTGGAACTGTTAGATAGAAAGTTTTATTTGAGACTAAAAATGATATATAGAATGACGTAAAAAATTTTGATAAAAGAGGAGAATAGATATCTTACCCAAGGGAAGAGATAAGAGTTGAGTTAGAAACACCTAATTCTGACAAGAATCTGACAAAGAATCACCCTCTAGAGTAGATAATTGGAAGTAAAGAAAAAGGAGTGATGAAAAGAAATAGAGTAAATGAGGAATTATTTTTGGTTTCTCAATTTGAACTAATGCAGTGGATAGAGTGTAATGGGGCCAACAAGTTCAAAATTCAATAATTGTAAGGGAAAATGCAAGGTTCTCCAAACCCACAAAATAACAACTATCCTTTCTACAACTCCAACACCCTCCCCAAGGATATGGTAGATATATTTCACCTATCTAAGATGGATTCAATATTTTCAAACTCTTTTTATACCCTCAACCCACTCCTAGCACTCAAACTCTTCAAAATTGCCTAGTAGGCCTAATTGCTTCCAACTAGGTCTCCAGCAAGAAAGATGTTTTCTCACAAAATATCCAAAATAATTCACAAAATAAAAAGGTATTCAGACACCCATTTTAGTCTTCTTTAGCATATCTCAACCTTAGTATAGGTTTTTTTGGAGCAACCATTAGATCCTTCAATTGTGCACCCTTTCTAGGCATAAAATAGGGTGATTTTCCAAAGAAAATGCCATTTGTACTTGCTCCCAATAATCAAGACATTCAAAAGTCTCTCCAAATGGTTCCAATCCAAGGAATATCAAGTCAATTTGATGCTTTAGCCTTTGAAAGTATGAAATCCCAAATTTGGCCTCCTACAAGCCCTCAAACCTAGGGCTTCCTCAATGAGTTACTTCCCAAGCCAATTTCAATCTAGTAAAGGTTGATTCAAAATGTATAGGAAATTTATATACATATTCCATCATAAAATCATATCCTTCAAAGGATGGATCTCTTGCTGTTGCTCCAAACCCATGCCTTTCATGCACGTAGAACCACCTAAACTCTATTACAAGCCACCATCCTTACAAGATCTTATTTAAACATAATTAGGATTCTTATTTACATAAAGATATAGGTTCATTCTATGGGAATGATGCAGGAGCATCAAGAGGTATAAGGGCAATCTCTTGTCACCCAAAAAAAATGTACTTAGACTTAGTTTCTATTTCATGTGTTTTCATTTCTGGATACCCATTTGGGTCAAATAAATGTTCCAACTCTCACAATTCCACTATCAGTGTTCTAGGATAGAGTATTTGAACACCTTGGGATACATGTAAATGCCAAAAAAATAGGAGTATGTAATTGAGCCATCATTTCGGTGAACTAGGAGGTGTAAATTGGCCAAATGAATGTAATTGTAATTTAGAGTATTCTAAAAAAATAATCATGTCAAAAGGCCCCATGGTTTGAAAGTTATTGCAGTTTTTGAAGTTTTGGAGACCTCCTAAGAGTGCTTCAAAGTCAGGTTAGGAGCATTAAATGACCTCAAAAAGGGCCAAAAAATGGGGGATGAGCGAAGCTGGTCCATAGGGCTATAGAGCACTTTGAGAGCTTTTTGGAAATGTAAATAGTTCGTCAATCAGAGCTACTATTCAAAAGTTATGCCTCCCGAAAGTTTGATTACCATTTTTGGATTCTTCTAGATTTGTGTTGACTTCTAATGCAGCTTTTGGAGCCTTCTATTTGGTCGGTGGATGCCTACTAGTACTTTCTAGAATGTATTCCTAGTCCTTAACCCTCCGGGGTCTATTTAAGGACATTTTTGGCATTGTAAAAGGCAGTTCAGAGTGGAGTTTGAGAGGAGGTACTGAAAGGAGAAATTATCTCCAGATTTATGCTATTGTAAGCCCATAGGGCATGTTTTGAAGTCTATTTTCTCTATACTGGATGCATTAGCTTATTTAAAAAGTTAATAAAATTTCCCTTTCCTGTTGTGTCCATTCTGTGCTTGGGTTGTGTCCCCATCAGGGAATCAAACTCCTACATCCATGGAATAGCCAAATGCTTCCTAGGTACCCAAAACCTTATAAAAATGAAGAAAACTTGCTTGCAATCAACACTTTTTTCAAATGACACTTCTATTTATCTTAATGCACCAAAAATGCATCCAATGTCATGCCATTAGACTTAAAATATAATTACAGCACCAAGGAACCAATCCAATAAAGAGATCAAACACAAAAATGCTAAAAAATGGAGTTTTATTGCATTTTTATTGCCCAAACCTTATATTTGTTGGTAAAACCATGCTAATGATTTTCTCCATTGATCCTATGAATTCACTAGGCTATGTAAGATGTACTAGAACTTCCCCAACCATATTCCATTGGTTGGAATCCATTATAAATGCTAAAACATTCAAACACTTGTTTTCCTTCCTAACTAGGATATGATCGGTAGGATTCAAAATTTGAATTTTAAACCTTATTTAATTTCTTTATCACCTAATTTATTACTTCCTACCACTTATGAAATATTCTTGGAGCCCCTTGGACCTATTTGAGTCTTCTAACCAACTTATATCCCTTGTTGGCACTATTGGCCACTCTTACATCATTTTTGCACCTAAATCACTTATCAGTATTTTTAGGAATTTTCAAGTTTACATTAAATTGATCATTACATATTTCCATTATAGGCTTCAATAAATTTGAATCCACCTTTAAGGATTCCATTGATCATTTTTCTTTTCTTACAACCAAGGTGTACCTATATGTTTGCCTAGGTGCTCCTACACCATACACCCCACCTTGAAAAAGACTCTTGCCATAAGAGTGAAGGGGAGTTATCTTCAAGCCACTTATTCACTTAGATGGATGTATACAAATCTTTTCTTGCATTTCTCTACCTACACCACATTTACTTCCTACATACAAATTATTAGAACCAACAATTTCATTACAAATATCAAATTTAGGATATATGTCCCTTTCCCCTTTAGTTTGCACTACCTCTCTCATTCAAGGATCTAAAAGACCCTTATCTCTTTCCTTCATGGACATTCCAACATTATCTTTGTTGAGTGTCACCATAGGATGCTAAAGAGAACAAACCAATATTCTCCTTTCACATTCCATCTACTACAAATCAAAATCTTTATGATCAATAATAGAGCTCTTCATCACTTCCAACGAAATCTTGTATTTCAGATCTACACCACCTATTATTTGATTTTCTAAGGTAATATGCCTCTTCTCACCAACACATACAATGCTTTCACCATCACCATCATCACTCAGTAAAGGGTTAAGGTAAAAAATTTAACCATTCATGTGCACAATGTATGCAATTGCCAAACGATAATGTATAGTATGCATAGAATCTTTCCATGGCCTTCCAGGAATAATATGGAAATATGTCATTGGAATCACATAAAAAAACCTATCACCATTGTTAGCAGTATAGTTATTTAGATGTCTAGTTAGCTATCATTTATGGAAACATGTATTCAACATTTCATTTATACATTTAGAGTTAGAAAATTGTCTAAGTGTTAGATAGTTCATAGCAGTACAAAGATAGATGTGATATGTATGGAAAAATCACTTTGAGATAACTTATGCACAATTGAGGATAACTCTATGATAGTGTCATGATGATGTATGTAAGTGTGTAGATGTGTATGGAAAATAGGTCACTAGTTACCATTAGAATACCATTATGAGTATTTAATAGAGCATATCAAAGAATTGGTTTGTATGACTTGAGGAATTATTTTGGTGATAAAATTATTACTAAGTCATGACGATATGACTTTATGGATAATAATCCATAAGTTATTTTATATTATGTCAAGTGTGTAAAGACATGAAGGTTAACTAAGAAAATATTTTCTAATGTGTGAGGTATAAGTAAAGATCTTATATTGTGCAAATAAATAATGTGATGTGTGAGACGTATGACATCCAAACTATTGTAAGAACAACTTGTAATATATATGAACTTTATGTGATGTGATATCTTATATATGATCAGAGAAAGTGAAAATTACAATAGTGAAATAGTATTGTATGTTATATATCTACTCTTGTCAATAACTTAATTATATAATTTCATGTTAAGGAAGTGGGTTCTTCTTGCATACATTGTATTTGATATACCGGCTCCTAATAGGGCTGAAGAAACTCCTAACAAGGTTTAGGCTTCTAATAATGCCTAGTCCTCTAAAAGGGACTCAAGACACTATATGTATTTCATAGAATCCTAATAGGGTAAATATCCTTAACATAATTATTTTTTTTAGTGGATCATCTAGTGGGTATCATCCCCACTAGGGTTTCCCCTTTTCCAAGGTTTCCCTTGTACATCTTTTTTTGAAATCTTGATCTTTGTGCTCCTAGTACCTTCAAACTAGTCCTCTTAAGTAGATGCCTTTGGTACCAATTATTATAATTCTTTAGAATAATTGGGGGCGGTGGGGGAGGGGGGTGAATCAATTATCCAAGGTCCTGATAAACAAATAAAACTTTTCACGACTTAGTGAACCCATATCCATAAAACATATCCATCATGAATGCATCCATTAGATGATATAATCACTTAATCTTGTAGATTACTATCAAATCAACTTTGCAAAAATGTAAGCATGAAACATAATAGATTCAATAACATATTTGACACAATGATTTTACATGGAAACCCAATTTTTGAAAAACCACCAGTAACATGCTACTCATTCTCACTGTTTTGAAGTGACACCCTATGAAAGGGAAACCCTGTTAAAGGTTACAATGCACACTATTAAGTGTGACTTGGTTAGAAGATTTCAATCAACTTATTAGGAGTGAGCCTTGTTATAGGACTTTAGATCATTCACCTAGAATGTCACCTAGTTAAAGAATTTACAAGTAACTATTAGGTCAACCTTAATCCAAAGGATTTACCCTAGAGTAGTACAATGATTTAAAAGTAACAAGATGGCTTTGATTTGATAACTACTTAAAAATCACTTTGTAGACTATATATATTTGTTTTACTCCTCCATTATGGTTGGATTTCACATACTTCATCTCTAATAGCTTGTTCACCCTTCAAGCATCCATACCTTTAAGCCTTCTTAACTTACTTGTCAACACAGTCTATCCTATTTGGTCACTAAATGAAGCAATACCCTAAACTCCTTGTCTTCCTTAGGTTCTCACACATGAAAAACTTTTCTTTTGACCAGCCATCTTTATAAATAGAAAATTAAGATCTTTTTTCATTTAAGCTCTATCGTCCATTTTAGGGTTAGGTAGGATTTACTAAATCTACCCATATTTTCATTTTATTCCCTTCTAGAAACTACTTTTTCAATCCTCTTTGAATTTTCCACAAAATGGTTCATATTGAATTTCATGCCACTAGCTCATTAATTTTATCTTCCACATTCTTCACACAATCCAAGAAATCAAACTTGTCAACTTAGATTCATCAAATTCATGATGTTTCTCATAATGTTGTCACTTAACATTAATTTTCTTCTAATGCTCAACATACACTATTTTTCTTGGCATCTACTATCAAATCACTCAGCCCAAACTAAATTTTATTAGAGCTCAACATCAACTAAACTTTACTCATCTTACATTGTATCACTCATCATACACTAAAATTTGACTTTGCTCGGCTTGCACTAACATTTCTTGGCACCTATTGTACCAATTGTTAAACTTAGAATACTTAATTCATTTTAATTGTTCTTCTAAACTTAATCAGTGTATCCATCCTTTTTAACATTAAGTACATAATTAATGAACTATAACATGATTTTCTTAATTGACCTTTGTACTCCTTTTTCATACCATAACTCAACCTTTCCTCTAGGTGTTATTGTTATCTCATTTGATCAAAACCTCCTCATGATGGTACTCAAATCATTTAAGAGATTTTCTTGCCAACAAGTAGTAGGTTTGACATTAGTGACAAAATAATGATTGAAATAGATTCTCATACTTGTATCAATTTGTTTCCAATAGAACCTGGAACAAAAAATTGGACAAGTATTTGGAAAAACTTGGATTTTCCAAAGGTATGGCATATAGTAACTTGTATTTGAAATAAATGGAGAATATTTTGATGATAATAGTAATATTTTTTGATGACATAATATTTGGAGGCAATGGCGAAGCAAGTGATAAATTTACTAAATAAATGAAGAATGAGTTTGAAATGAGCATAATAGGAGAGATGAAGCTCTATTCTGGTTTGTAGATTATGCAAAATAGTGATACAATTTTCATTTCACAAGCTAAGTATTTGAAAGATTTTTTGAAAAGATCTGGCATGGAAATTTTTAAGCTTTTTGGTACACCAATGATAACTAGCCACAAGTTATCTAGCAATGATGAGACACCTATAATTGAGAAAAAAAAAATATAGATCAATGATTGGAGGTTTACAATATATAACTCACACTAGACTAGATATAGAAAATGCAAATGTATTATTTGGTATTCTTGGAACATAGATATTTTTCATCTATATTTCTCTCAATGCAAAAGGGGGAGATTATTACCATGAATGATGATGGTATTTCTTTAGGAGAGTATCCTAAGCATTGGAGAGAATGTAGCAGTATTGGCATACTACATTCATGACTATATTTATCAGTGATTTCAACATAATAGAAATTTTGTGAAGAATAGAAGAGTAGAAGATAGAGCTCATGATTATACGAATAGAGTCTTGATTGTTAGGTGATGCATGGATAAGGATATGTTCCATACTATATCCTAATGGTGAGGTTACATGCACATAACTTAAGTTGAAGACATCTGAAAGATATATGTGATTTATAGAGAGAAGTGCAAAAGTAGACTACTTAAGAAGCAGTTTCTGATGATCATATTATCTCTTCTAACAGTAAAATAATCTTGAGATGTATAGTTAGTCAATAATATAAGATAGTCTAATGATGATGTGATGTAGTGCAATTCAAGAGAATCCCCAAAGGAGATGTTCTAGCCCTAATCAAATAACCACACATCAAAAACACAATAACAATGAGCAATAATGCAAGATCTAATACCAAATTATAATAATTTGTTCATAAAATATAATTGATTACATGCAATATGACCGATTGTAAGGCCTTCTAGGTTAGGACCAAATACAAATAGAAATTATAAAATTAGTTCTACAAGATCCAAAAAGATTCAACTTACAAAACCAATCTCAAATAGTCTAGATACACAACTAGATAAGAACATCAAGAAGAATCCACACTTGTATCCTCAGATCCACCAAAAGATCCTCTAGTTCCTAAGCCATAGCTCTTCAAATTCACTCATATCTTTCATCCCATACTAGATTAATAACTAAAAGACTCCAAAAGACCCCTAATAATACTAATCTAGGCCACAAGTTGGCATAGAATAAAAAAGCCAAAAAAAAAAAAAAAAAAAACTTGAACCTACATGGCTTGGTCCTTATGTTGTTACTGCTTCCTTTGGCTCCGGAGCCTATCAGCTATCTACATCAAAAGGAGAACTCTTGAATGATCCTACTAACATCATTCATCTCAAGAAGTTCTATGATTGAAGATCCTTGGTATACCCAGCTTTTAAAAAATACAAAAAAAAAATAGTAAAGAGAAATAAGCATCCAATGGTGAAAGCTTGACAATTCAAGCGCCTTGGATAGGTACCTTGGTGAAAACCTGGTAATTCAGGTTCCTTGTGTACTAAGACTAATCCATTATCTATCACTATCATATCCCTCATCCATTCACCCACCATCCCATAAAACACCTGCTTGTTCCCTTGGTGTTCCAACCAAATATCCAAAATCTAATGGAGCTTGTAAATACCTCTTGTATAGATTGTAAAATCTTGTACCTCAGCTTGTAAAATCTTGTACCAAAGCTTGTATTATACCTTGTAAATCTTGTACCATACCTTGTATATCCAAATCTTGTCCAAAGTTTGTACCATATTTCAGCCTATAAATAATCTTCTATCCTAGCTTGTATACTATCACGTGCACACACAAAACCCCATTTTCACTTAAGCTTTTTGCAAACAATCTACCTATCCACCTATAACCTATTATAGACATCCCATCCTTCACAAACATTTCCATCTCACAAAAACTAAAACATGAACAAACTTGTACATTTGTAACATATCTTGGTCCATCAGCTTATACATCCTCTTTAGCTTAGTACCATTGTATCTATCCAGCGTTCATGTTAGTTCGTCCTTGATCAGCATCTTGCACCCATCGTACATCTTGGTTAGCTATTCCAATGCATCCTTTAGCTAGATTTCCTGTCACCAAAGTGTTATCTTTCTTAGTTTAGCTTGCCAGATGCATCACTCATCCAAATCCAGTAGCTTAGGTGCTCTCTAATAGGTCCTTGCAGGATATAGCTTTCCTCATGTCTGATCTTGGTCTATTAGTAACTCGTCCTACCCATCTCATTGGCAAACGGTTCTCTTTTAGATTTTTTCTTTCTTTTCATTTGGACTCTTCCCTGTTGGGTCTTGAAATATCTTTTCCAAGAAATCTCCTTGTTCCCTCCTCAATGTTGCCACAATCTTCCATATCATGGTATACTACGAATGGGGCAATCAGAGTGTAAGGTCTTGATCATGTCTTTTTCTTGTTTTCTTTTTTGCTTGTGGGTTACCCAGTGTCAGTTCCACACTATTTCCTCCGGATTTCATGTCTGATGCTGGGGCAATCCTTGTGTGTTTGTTTTGAGTTAGTCTATCAGTCCTCTAGATGGTTGGTGACATGGCCTTGATGTTCTTGGTAACCTTGGCAATTAACCAATAGTCCTATAGAAAATCTAGTGCTCAACTCCATGGTGGTACTTCTCTTTGAAGTATCCCCCTGCTCAAAAAGCTTTAATGGTTTTCCTTCATCTCCATTATCCCCCATCCATATCCAACATCCATCTCTCCTACCCCATCTTATGCATCAATATCTCTTTGAATCACTCCTCACCTTTAGCTTTAGGGATCCACAATCCTAGTCTTAGGGATCCACCAATCCAAATCAATCCACTAAGCCTCATCTTTCGAGATCCACAATCCTAGTCCTAGGGATCTTCCAAACTCATCTTCTGCCAATCTGACTCTTTGAAATCCTATTGCATCAGCTTTATAATCCCCTCATCCTTCTCCCTATCCTAGATTCCTTTTTATAGCACTCTTATCCTTCATCCTCCACCTTCCCTAAAGTCTTAAGCTAGCTTTCTCTTGTGCATCCGATTCTCCTTTATCGTTCTCCCATAGTGAGAGTTTGAGCTAATTCAGCCCCTTCTCTTTGTCAATCTGAGTCTCCTTGCTCATCCGAGATTCTTGTACTTTTCAAGAAGCCATCGAGCCTTACTTTCTCTCCCTACCACCTTCTTGAGGGGGCATCTCACAGTCCATTCTCTCCTCTTCTGCTCTAGCCTTGCGCATCTTATTTTCTTATCTTTGATACCATGCCACTTGCGACATTGCATCAAAGAGGGGCAAAATGTAGACACCTAAAAACTTTTAGAAAATAAAGTATTTTTATTTTTTGAAAAATTCTTGATGACATCATCATTTATTAATTAATTAATTTATTTTTATGCCATTAAATCCCTTTATCTTAATTAAAAATATTTAATTAAGGAATCCCTCCCAAAAATATTTAAATCTTATTTAAACATTATTTCCTTATTTATTAATTATTTAATTAATAAATTGACCAAAAAACCCAAAATAAATAAAAAAATTATTTTTTTGCCCAAAACTTGGCCAATTTCCTTAAGACCACTAACCTCTTCCAAAATTTTCTAATCCTTCTTTAATTTTGATTAAAGGCTAATCCCATCATTTTCTACCCCTAATCCCAACTCAAAATATTTAATTAAGATTAAATATTAATCCTAATGTTTATTAAAAAAGTTGTAATAAATATCTCCTCAACCCAAACCCTTGAAATAAATAAAAATTTATTTATTTCCTAAAAATCTAATTTATTCTCATCCTAAGAAGTTCTAGACTCTTCTAGAAAGTCTTCATCCTCATCCTAGGAAGTTCTAGAGTATTCTAGAAAGTCTTTATCCTCATCCAAAGTCTAGACTCTTCTAGAAGATGTCTTTAAACCTAATCCTAATCCCCTCCTAACCTTGTCACATTCCCTAAAAATGGGTTAAGACTTACAAACCCAAGCCAAATTTAACAAATATCTCCTCCTTCACCCACCTTCATTAAAACCTATCCACTTGCCTATCCCTAAGCTAATCCTAAACCATCCTAATCCATCCTCTAATCATTTGCACAATCCTAAGCAAGCTTAAAACCCTCCTAATCAAGCCCAAGTTGAAATTTCTCTCATCTCCCTCAAAATATCTCAACCATAAAACTTTATGAAGCCCACTAGGCCATAAATGACTCTTCCAAGCCCTTTTATTGCTCTTACAAGCCATTATGAGGGTCTTTATGAAGATTTTACCCCTTGAGCCTCCTTTGTTGACTCATCCTTCCCCTTTCCTCCATCCTCTCACCATGTGACATGTGTCATCCTTGATTGGCTATAAGAAAGCATAATCCATGTGCTCTCCTGTCATGCAATCTGAGCCCTCCATGAGCTTTTTTCCATCCTTGCATCTTAGCCCTCAATCCCTCAAGCCTCTTGCCTATAAATTGGATCCTTCCCCTTTGCAAAATAACACAATCCATGAAGTAAATTCATAATGCCATTTTAAGAAGCCATTTTACATCAAAATCATACAATCACACCCAAATTTTAACTCCATTTGTAGCCCATTTTGAAGCATAAGCTTGAGCATACATCCTATCTATTTAGACAAAGCCACTCAACAAGAGAGCTTCTCATTGAAGAGAGCCCATTAATGGCTCATATTCTCAATTGAGAACTCATCTTAGTCTATCTTGAAGTTTATGAATTTTGTTTAGTTTGTAGAAGCTTTATGTAAATTTGGTTTCTATTAGCATACTAACATTGCTCATATACATTTTGGCACGCCCGGTGGGACCCCGCATGGGTCATCTTCGTTAGCTTTTTTAGTCAAGTTTTGTATGTCATTTGCTAATTTTGACTAATTTTGTTTGTTTTTTTGATTGGTAGGATTGTATAAATTGGTTTTGTAGGTCCACATGAGCATGAAAAAGACAAAAGAACTCATAATCTATCTCATAGTGTTTGCAGATTTTTCAAGCTTATAGGTGGACAAAGCACTTGGAATTCTTCTTCCTCTTCTTGTCTATATTCTTTTTATTCCATCTACTTCTTCTTCTTCTTGTGGGAGATCTTGGCCATTTTTTTTTTGAAGGAAGCAAAATCATACACACTTCTTTTTAGTGCTTAAAATAAACCCCTAAATCATACTTAAATCCATTAAAAAACTAAAAATTTGCAAAAAAAAAAAAAAGCCTTTTAACAAGTGAAACTAAACCAATTCAATCATTTTCATCCTTGCAACATCAAGGATTTAGATGCATTCATGCAAAGTTAGAAACACTTCATTTTTGGAAATTTAAAAAGAACTTCAAGTTTCCATTTCAAAAGGTTCAAAATCAACACTAAGTGCACACTAAAATCTAAATCAAACTCAAAGCATCAATCAAGGATAAAATGAACCTCATTTGTAAATATTTTAAAGTTATTTTAAAAATCTCATGAAAAATATGAGTACTAAATGGTTGCCAAAAATTGTCCTAAAAGCTTTGTTATTTGTTTCAAACAAATGTCTTATTGCAAAATCTTGAATGTTTCTTAGGTTTTTCATGCATCAAAACAATCTAGGAATATCATTTTTTGGCTTAAAATATGCAAACTAGAACACAAAATTTTGAATGAAAACCAAAGTCCAAAGAGTCATTTTCACTTTTGAGTCCAAAACAAGCTTGAATGATCTAAGGTTAAAACAAAGCAATTCAAAGTTCTTAAAACAACACACAAAATCTCAATCCTGAATGCTCAAAGGAAAAAACTTGAATGTTTAATCACTTCTCTTTGACTGCATGTTGCTAAACACACTCTTGAATGCCATGGATTAAAATCAAATTTTCTTTGAATGCATGATTAAAACAAAAAATCCAATCTTGAATTTCAAGGATCAATTAACCATTGCAATATCAAACACTTCATTTGGAGCTTCTAAAATTGAACAAAACAAATCTCTTTTCCACATGCAATTTAGGTAAAGTTTGATTTTTGGACATTTAAGAAACTTTGTTAAGTTAAATACAAATTTACAAAAATCAATTTGAGTAGTTCCTTGGACTCACCTCTTTTCTAATCACCCATGAATTCAACCATTGGTTGCAATCTCAGTGCCATTTATGGGGATGGGTCTACTTGAAAAAGGTGTTAAATGTTCCACAATCTAACTCACTCACTTGGTCTTTGAACGTTTGCTTTAACTTTATCAAAAATTTTAAATGACCAAAACTCTAGATTAAATCGATCACACTTCAAATTTGGGCACTAAAATTGAACAACTATTGACGTGGAGGGCCTCTGGGCGCACGCTTGACAAATCGAGTCTCACACATCTTTGCTTTGGGCTTAAAACAAATCACACCAACTCTTGAATGTTTTAAAGGAAATTAATCAATACTTGATGTGGAGGGCCTCTAGGCATGCAAGTTTTCTTTTGTTGACCCTAACTCTTCTTCTTGTTTGCATTCTTCGATTGATTTAATTTTTTTGGCGCTTCAAGTTGGAATTGAACATTGTCTCTTAAACATGAGTGCTTGCAAAGTCTTGATTAGTACACATAAGAGTCAGTTGGTAAAAGAACAAGCATGTTTTTTTTTTCAGCCCAAGGTCGTCCAAGTCTTCTCTCCCCTTGTCATCTTTCGAGGCCATCTTGGGTGCATAAGATTAGGATCCAAAACCTTATTTCTTTTTAGGAGGCCTGCTTGGGGATTTCATCACCCCTTGGATGACCTCAACTCTAGCATTCTGGCAGAGTATAAGAATCATGAGATGAATTGAAAGATACCTCTCTTTGAATAAAGATTTTTGTCACTCGGGCTAAGTCTCAAGGAACTTTATACCCTTCAGAAGTGAGAGAGGAGAAGTGGGTTACCATTCCTCTCGGCTGTGTGACATCTTGTTGGTTTCATCTATGGATTTAGGCCTCACCTACCTTTGGGTATATCAAGGACTCCCTAGCTAAACCAACTGTCAGCCTTGTAGACAACCATCTAGAGTGTTAATGTGTTTGAAGTGACTAATTGAAACATTTGTAAAACATACACACTCCTCAGTGCAAGTATCACATTCTGAGAATCAAAAACTTCTATCTGGTTGTTCCTATCTATTGCTTTCTTTTTTATTTGTTGAATGAATGTTTTCCAAACTTGGTCAATCCTAGCTTAGGGTAAACTTAGCATATTCACTGTCTATTCTAGAAGTTAAACAAGTTGAAGCAAAATAACCGAGGTCTCTCAAAGCCAAGAAGATTCAAGAATTGATGTCAGAGCAACCCAAACCCAAACAAAAGTTCCACAAAGTTAAACTCAAACCATGTCAGGCATACCAAGAACTTTCAGCCAAGAGAAAGGAACTAACACCAAGTCCTCAAATTGCCAAACTCCACAAAGCAGAGGATAAAGCTTCCAATGAAGCACTTCAAGAGGCCTGGTTAGAGCACACCATCAAATTTAGCCAACATCCAGGAGTTAATCCTACTTATGCCTTACCAACCAGGCATAATTTTTATGATTAGAAACCCTTGTTTCTCCACACCTTCTTGGATAAGCTTCACCTTAGAGTCATCTTTGTAGAAAAGTCAGCCATCTTAGGTTATCCCCTTAAGCATTATTAGCTCATCCATCTCATTTAGGACCAAACCATCTAGCCAACAATCAAAAATCTTCACATCCAAGCCTTCAAAAATTATTGTCACCTTGCTAAAAGTTTTCCATTCCTAAAATCTTTCAAAACCACCAATCTCACCAAGGTTATCCCTTTGACAAAGCTTTGTCTAGGGTAATCTACCTTTGCCACTTGATATCCCTCATCACCTTGAGCTAAAGGTTGAGATCCACAAGTGGTCAATCTCATGTTCTTCCTAAAGGATCATCATTCTATCCTTAAGTTGACACAATCACCACCAAGCTTGCACATAGGAAAGGAGACCTTTTGTGGTTTGGCAACATATCTTTGAAGTTAGAATCCCCAACCCAATCCTCCTTAGGTTTTTTCATATAGCTTTGCCTCAACCTAGGAAATCATTTGCATAGAAAAGCCTTCCTCCCTTTTGCATCCACCAGCATTTGTTACATCTCATCCCTAGGAGCATTTTTCATGCCACCTGTCACTCGCTTAGCCAAGAAGAAAGAAACAATGGAGCCCTATCATTTGGATCGAACAACCTCACCCCCCTTGAGCACTCAGCCATCCTTCAGCCTAGAGAAAACTATGCCATCATCTACTGACATTGAAGCTTTCATAAACCAACTAGGAAATGCAGTATTGGTAAACGCCATTACAAACAAGAACAAAGAGACAATCATGGCTAATTTTCAAAGGGACAATGTAGGAACCTTTGACTTTGGAAGACCCCCTCCATTATCAGATCCATCCCACCCATTGTTTGGGCAGCTGCCACCACCCATAGGCTCTTATGATCCAAATTATCCTCAATATATGCCAAAAGAAGAGCCTCTAGCCAATCCATATGATCCAATAGACCCAAACATGCCATCATCCATCCAAATTGAAATCTCCATGCTGCAAGCCAATCCAGCCACCATCACTCCATCCTTGGTTCATACCTCTTTGCTCCAAACCCCCTTTACCAAAAACACCTCACCGTTCATGCCCTTCACTATTATTGTTGCTTCTCCCCAACCCAGCCTTCCAAATCCATCCATCTCCCAAATCAGTGCTAGCATCTTTGGCCAACCTCAGCAATATACAACAGGGATGTCGCCCATGGGGCCAAGTAATCAACCTTTCATCACCCCCAGCTTGTTCACCACAGCCCAAAGCACAATCCCATCATTTTCATTAGGTCTTGGGAGCTTAGTTCCATCAGACACAAATCCAAAAGCTACTACCCTCACTCCACAAAGCTATCAAACCTCACAAGCTACTACCACTGTTCTTCCCAGCTCTCAAGTGACCCAAGCTCCCGCCACCACTCTACCAAGCTTCCAAATCCAGCCACCAACCTATCAAACCCCATCAATTCCATTCCTAGCTTTCAATTCCCACCACCTCCACCACCAACTAATCCATTACCTCCTATTACCAACTACTTTTCAATGCCACTTCTAGGAGGTAACCCACCAATCCAGCCAACCACCAATTATTTGTAGGTACCATCCCAAATGGGGGCGCAACCCACATACCTTGGTCAAACCCCAAAAGCCCCCCGATCCTTTCCCCAAGCTTCACAACTATCTTATACCTTACCTCCACAAAGAAATCCATTTATCCCACAGCCAGCTTATGTTCTTCAATCCCAACCTCAAATCCAATATCAACAGCAAGCCTCGCAACATACGCAGCAATATGTGCCACCTCCACCTTAGCAACCCATCATCTACCATTTAGTTGCCCAAGCCATGTATAATCCCTACCAGCTCATACCTCAAAACCATCCATATTCCATTGCCCCATCTAGCACATACCTACCTCAAGGCACTCCTACATTGGGGGCACCCTAGATGTCATCCATTAATTTAGAATGGGAAGCCATGAAAATAGCTTTAAAGAACATCCAAGAGGGAAATGATCCAAAAAATTTCAAGTTTGAGAATGTGTGTCCTTACCCATTTGACAGAGCCATTACCATGACACCATTTCCAAAGCATTTTGAGACACCCAAATTTGACAAATTTAGAGGAAAAGGAGACCCTGTCACACATATCAAAGAATTTTACATGCACTACCAAGAAGTGGCATACGATAACGTCTTCCTCTTGCATCTCTTTTCCAAAAGCTTGACCGGCCCAGCTCTTGAATGGTTTTATAGAATCCCCTATGGCACAATTAAAATTTTTGCTGAATTATCTGAGGCATTTGTAGCCCAATATGCCCATCTTGTTGAAACAGAGCTATCAGTAGTTGATCTTCTCCACACCAAGCAAAAAGGTGGAGAAAGTCTTCCTGAATATCTAGAAAGATGACAAACCCTTACCACCTGCATATCTTGCACCTTGCCAGAGCACCATTTGGTGAAAATGTTTATTGATAATGCCCATCCTAGCTTGGCTCACCACATGACCATGAACTGTTTACAAACATACAAAGATATCAAAGAGAAAGGAATGATCCTTGAGCAAGGACTCATTAAATATGGTGTGGTTAATATTTACAAGGAATCCAACCAAAATCAATCATATTCCAATGACAAGTCTAGGTATTGGAACAAAAACAAGCATGTTGCAATAGATGGCGTCACTGACACCAGACATGTGAATATTGTTGGTCCTTCTCACAACCAATCCAACCCACCCTATCAACCAAACAATCAGTAAGCTATCAACTACCAACAGCAGAATAACCAGAGCTATCAAAACCACAATCCAAGACCAAACTTTCAAGGGTCTAGCAATCAAGCTAATGCCACCAATGCAGTTGCAGGACAAAAGCCTAGATTCCAACCTCCACCTAGAAACTATACACCCCTTGGTGAGCCATTGGATGTCATTTTTGAGAAATTAGTCAAGGAAAACCTCATAAAATTTCCTTCTACCCAACAAATTGACCCAAGCCAATCCAAAGCTACATGGTACAAAGACAATGAGTACTACAAATTTCATAGGGTAAAAGGTCACACTAGCATCAGATGCATGAAATTAAAAGACTATGTGTAGGACCTCATTGATTAGAAGGAAATCGCTGTTGGTGCCCAAACCTCTCCCAATGCAGGCTTACAGATCTATCAAAATGCTTTTCCTCCTCAGTACAATCAAAATCCTAGAAAAGCACCTATCCAAACCAACAACAACAACACAAACAACCGTCAACCAAACCAATAGCATGGGAAGAAAAATGACCACACTTCATCCTATATAGACTATGGTAGCCTTATAGGTTTTATATCTGAGAAAGAGCCTTTTGTCAATGTTATCAATATCCAAAGAGCAAAAAATGAGTGTGCAGTCACCACTCGAAGAGCTCAACTTAACATCGCAGGCCCACCCGTTTCACCAACACCATCAGCTCCATCAAAAAGCCAGTACAATATCTTGGAACACCTTGGGAACATGACATCCCAAATCTCCATTTTAGACCTTCTCCGCACTAGTCTTGTGTACAAAAACATCCTTGATAGTGCTCTCATAGAATCTTGTGTCCCTTTAGATATCAATGCTACTGATTTTCATAATCTTGTTGGACACCTATCCTCCTCATGCGCCCTATCATTCAAACCCACCGACATACCTGTGGTCAAGCCAAATCACACCCTTCCGCTTTGCATAGCCATCATGGTATCCAATTTTGCTGTGAAAAGAGTAACGATAGATAATGGATCAGCCTTGAATATTTGCACCTTAAAATTTATAAAACAAGCTAGGTATACTAAGGCAGATATCATCAGTAAGGTTATCACCATCAAAGCTTATGACAACTTGGAAAGAACCACAGAAGGAACTATTTTGCTGCCAATCAAGGTTGGGCCAGTCATCCAAGAGACACTCTACCATGTTATTGATCTAAACCTGCCATTTAACATCCTCCTTGGTCGCCCATGGATTCATGCCATGAAAGCCGTTCCATCAACTTACCATCAGTGCATCAAATTTTTGCATCAAGGCACTGAGGTAACCATCCATGCCGATCCAGAACCCTTTGCTTATTGCAATGCGGTTGAAGCTTCATATACAAACCATTGCCCTGGAATTGATATCAACACATCCATCACCAGCTCATCCCACACTTGTAATGACCCAAAAACCATCCTCACCTCTACCCTATCTACTATGAAGATCAATAAAAAGGGCTATAGAGAGTATAGTTTGTCAGATGCATTTTCTATCAGGGCACTCCCACTTGATCCACATGCCCATGGACAACCGACATATCACAAAGCTAAGGAGATTCCACCTCCTCGATACAAACAGTTTGGTCCAACAACCTTTGTATCCTCAAAAATCTCCCTTCATGAGGAGCTCACTCCAGATATCAACAATTGGTTACATAAGGATGCACCTCAAAGGAATCAGGCATGCCTTGATCACTTCAGCCAGAAGTATCCCCAAGAACATAGGCTCGTCACTAAAAAATGGTACTATCAAGGTGGTGGTCTAGGACCAGAAGAAAGAGGCATGCAGTGCCCCATCGATGCACAAAAGTGGGAATCAAAGTCAGGTCTTGGCTTTGGCATACCCACAACTGAGGGCACCAATATCGATAGTCACACTTTTTTGAACATTCATCGTGACCTTGTCAAAATCAAAGACATTCTTGAGGAAGTTGAAAGGAGAGCCTACGATGATATCCTAGACCAAATCTCCCTCGGAGACTCTATTCTCCAAGAACTATCCATCCACCTCATTGACCTACCACTTGCCCATCCACAATTCATAGATTGGGACCAACCAAGTGTCATACACATTGGTGAGTTCACATCAGAGGAAGTGCTTCTGAGATTCATGGGAGCTGAAACACCTCACAAGAAAACAAAGCCAGATTCTACCTATATCTACAAGCTAGATCCCAAGGGGTATTTTGGAGAAAATCCCCAACCTAGTTTTGATACACCCAAAATTGGAGCTAAGGTGAATCTGAGACTAGCTAAGGCAGTGAAGAGAACCCCTCAGCAAGAACATCCAGAGCCACAAGTAGAACATGAGGATTTAGCATTACCTCCTCAAGATAATTGACCAGAGATATCTTCTATTCTAATTGAGGATACTAGGGAAGTCAACATTGGTTCTTTAGAGATCCCTAGGCTTGTTCACATTGCTGCATCCCTATCACAAGACCAAGCTGATCTCCTCTTTGAGGTCTTAAGAGAGAACATTGGCTGATTTGCGTGGTCATATCAGGACATGCCAGGGCTTGATCCAAAGCTTGTAGTTCATCATCTTGCAGTCAATCCACAGATCAAGTCAGTCAGATAAAAGCTTAGAAAAATGCACCCCAAGGTGGTATTACTGGTCAAAGCTAAGTTAGAAAGAATGTTAGCTATTAAGGTTATCCAACCTATCGACTATTTAGAGTGGATCTCCAACATGGTCCCCATCACTAAGCCTTCTAGTGACATCAGAATCTGCACTAATTTCAGAGATCTTAACAAAGCTTGTCCAAAAGATGATTTTTCCTTTCCCAACATAGATATAATTGTAGATCTTATAGCTGTACATGAAATTTTGTCCCTCATGGATGGATTTTTTGGGTATAATCAAATCAAGATTGCAAAAGAGGATCAGCATAAGACAACATTCACTATCCCTTGGGGAACCTTTTGCTACAACATGATGCCTTTTGGCCTAAAGAATGCTGGGGCTGTCTATTAAAGAGCTATGACAGCCATTTTTCATGATCTCATCCATAGCATTTTGGAGGATTATGTGGATGATATCTTGGTCAAGTCTCATACCTTCATGGATCATCTTGCTGACCTAGTGAAAGTCTTTAATAGGTTAGCCAAATATCATCTCATGCTAAATCCTAAGAAATGTGTCTTTGGGGTCACATCTGGCAAGCTTCTAGGCTTTATAGTTTCTAAATGAGGTATAGAGATCGACCCCAAGAAGGTCAAGGCTATCTTAGACATGCCTCCTCCACAGACACTATGACAACTTCATTCTCTTCAGGGAAAGCTTCAATCTATTTGGTGATTCATCTCCCAGCTTGCAGATAAGTGTACACCATTTTCACATTTACTGAAGAAGGATGAGAACTTCAAGTGGGATCCTTTATGTCAGCGCAACTTTGACCATCTCAACTAGTATCTCATCAATCCCCCTATCTTGGTTCCACTAGGTCCTGGTTGTCCCCTGATTTTGTACATATCAGCAACACCTACTACTCTAGGGGCACTTCTAGCACAGCTCGATGACTACAGCAAAGAAAGAGCCATCTACTACATTAGTAGAACCCTAGTTGGTTATGAACTCAATTAAACTCCTATGGAAAAAGCTTGTTTGGCAGTTGTTTTCTAAACTCAAAAGCTTCGCCATTACATGCTAAGTCATACAATTCAACTAGTCTCCAAGATTGACCCTCTCAAGTATATGCTCTCCAGAACAACACTTACAGGCTATTTGGCCAAATGGTTTATGCTCCTTAACAAATTTGACATCCAGTATGTGGACAAAAAGGCAATCAAAGGGCAAGCTATAGCAGATCACCTAGCTAATGCACCTCTAATAGATGCTTATCCATTGATCACAGAATTTTTAGATGAGCATATTTGTCTAATTGAAGAAGAACCCCCATGGAAACTTTATTTTGATGGCTCATACACATCTCATGGATCACGGGCAGGAATATTGTTGGTCACACCTCAAGGAGATTACAATCCAAAATCCTTCAAGCTACAATTCCCTAGCACCAACAATATAGCTGAATATGAGGCCCTCATAGCAGGATTAAAGATAGTTATAGAATGGAACATTGCTGAGCTACAAATATTTGGTGATTCTCAGCTCATCATGAAGCAAGCCCTAAATGAATATCAAACCAAAGATGAAAAGCTATTACCCTACAAAGAGCTAGTTGATCAACTAACCCAACATTTTACAAGGCTTCAGTTTACACAAGTGCCTCTAGTACAAAAAAAAGTAGCAGATGCTATGGCTACTATAGGCTCGCTCTTGGAAATTCCCCAAGCAACTACACAATATGAGTTTTTAGTTGAGCAGCTCCTCACACCCACCTATGTGAATGAGGATTCAAACCTTCTTTGTATCTTGGTTGGTCCCCAATCCCCTTGGTTTCATGAGATTCATGCTTACCTTAATGATGGTATCATATCCCCTCACCTCACATATACCCAATGCCAAAACCTCATCCAAAAATCATCTCACTATGTTATCATAGCCAATACCCTATATCGTCGAGGTTATCACGATACTCTCTCTCGATGTTTAGACCAAAATGAGGACATGATGGTGTTAAAGGAAGTACACTCTAGACTTTATGGTGCCCACACGAGTGGTATTGTCCTAGCGCGACAAATCCTTAGAGAAGGATACTATTGGCCTACCATTGAAGAAGACTCCTGTGACTTTGTCAAAAAGTGTCTCCCATGTTAGCAGCATGCAAATCTTGTGCACGCTCTAGCACAGGATCTACAACCTATTGCACCACCTTGGCCTTTCGCTTGTTGGGGCCTTGATCTAGTTGGAACTATCATAACCCTCTCATCTGATGGACATAAATGGATAATAATAGCTACAGACTATTTCACTAAATTGGTGGAAGTAGTCCCCCTAGTCTTAGCTACAGGAGTTTAGGTCTCCAAGTTCATCTTGTACCACATTGTTTGCCACTTCGACATCCCATCCACCATCTTCACTGACCACAGAGGTAACTTTGAAAATCTCAACATGGAATAATTATGCACTTACCTCCGCATCCACTTTTCTAGCCCATATTTCCCACAAGGTAACGGCCAGGCAGAGGCAACTAACAAAACCCTCCTCAAAATCCTAAAGAAAGTTGTCAATGATTTCGGTCATGATTGGCACCTATAAATAAATCTAGCCCTATGGGCCTATCAAACTTCTTTTCGTACATCCACCGGCACAACTCCATACTCCCTAGTCTATGGTGCCAAAGTGATACTACCTATAGAGGTTGAACTTCCCTCCTTGCACATATCTTTGCAAGGCAAAATATCAGATGAAGAATACATAGTAGCTCGGCTCACCCAGTTAGATCTCTTAGACAAGAAGTGACAACAAGCCTATGATCATCTCATAGTCTATCAAACTCATCTCAAAAGGAATTTCAACAAGAAGGTGCTTCCATGACACTTTCAGCCAGGTGACATGGTCCTCAAAGAAAACATGAAAGTTCAAGCAGATCGAGAGAAGAAAGGCAAGTTTGAACCTACATGGCTTGGTCCTTATGTTTTCACTACTTCCTTTGGCTCCAGAGCCTATCATCTATCTACACTGGAAGGAGAACTCTTGAATGATCCTACTAAAATCATTCATCTCAAGAAGTTCTATGCTTGAAGATCCTTGGTATACCCAGCTTTTAAAAAATACAAAAAAAAAGTAAAGAGAAACAAGCATCCAATGGTGAAAACTTGGCAATTCAAGTGCCTTGGATAGGTACCTTGGTGAAAATCTAGTAATTCAGGTGCCTTGTGTACTAAGACTAATCCATTATCTATCACTTTCCTATCCCTCATCCATTCACTCACCATCCCATAAAACACCTACTTGTTCCCTTTGTGTTCCAACCAAATATCCAAAATCTAATGGAGCTTGTAAACACCTCCTGTACAGCTTGTAAAATCTTGTACCTCAGCTTGTAAAATCTTGTACCAAAGCTTGTATTATACCTTGTAAATCTTGTACCATACCTTGTATATCCAAATCTTGTCCAAAGTTTGTACCATATTCCAGCCTATAAATAATGTTGTATCCCAGATTGTATACTATCACGTGCACACACAAAACCCCATTTTCACTTAAGCTTTTTGCAAACCATCTACCTATCCACCTATCACCTATTATAGACATCACATCCTTCACAAACATTTCCATCTCAAAAAAACCAAAACATGAAAAAACTTGTACTTTTGTAACATATCTTGGTCCATTAGCTTGTACATCCTCTTTAGCTTAGTACCATTGTATCTATCCAGCATTCATGTCAATTCATCCTTGATCAGCATCTTGCACCCATCGCACATATTGGTTAGCTATTCTAATGCATCCTTTAGCTAGATTTCCTATCACCAAAGTGATATCTTTCTTAGTTCAGCTTGCTAGACACATCACTCATCCAAATCCACTAGCTTAGGTGCTCTCCGATAGGTCCTTGTAGGATATAGCTTTCCTCATGTCTGATCTTGGTCTGTTAGTACCTTGTCCTACCCATCTCATTGGCAAATGGTTCTCTTTTAGATTTTTTCTTTCTTTTGATTTGGACTCTTCCCTGTTGGGTCTTGAAATATCTTTGCCAAGGAATCTCCTTGTTCCCACCTCAAGGTTGCCACAATCTTCCATATCATGGTATACTATTAATGGGGCAATCAAAGTGTAAGGTCTTGATCATGTCTTTTGCTTGTGGGTTACCCAGTGTCAATTCCACACTATTTCCTCCAGATTTCATGTGTGATGCTGGGGCAATCCTTGTGTGTTTGTTTCGAGTCAGTCAGTCAGTCCTCTAGATGGTTGGTGACATGGCCTTGATGTTCTTGGTAACCTTGGCAATTAACCAACAGTCCTATAGAAAATCTAGTGCTCAACTCCATGGTGGTACTTCTCTTTGAAGTATCCCCCTGCTCAAAAAGATTCAATGGTTTTCCTTCATCTCCATTATCCCCCATCCATATCCAACATCCATCTCTCCTACCCCAGCTTATGCATCAGTATCTCTTTGAATCACTCCTCAACTTTAGCTTTAGGGATCCACAATCCTAGTCTTAGGGATCCACCAATCCAAATCAATCCACTAAGCCTCATCTTTCGAGATCCACAATCCTAGTCCTAGGGATCTTTGAAACCCATCTTCTGCCAATCTGACTCTTTGAAATCCTGTTGCATCAGCTTTATAATCTCCTCATCCTTCTCCCTATCCTGGATTCCTTTTTATAGCGCTCCACTCCTTCATCCTCCACCTTCCCTAAAGTCTTAAGCTTGCTTCCTCTTGTGCATCTGATTTTCCTTTATCATTCTCCCATAGTGAGAGTTTGAGCTAATTCAGCCCCTTCTCTCTGCCAATATGAGTCTCCTTGCTCATCTGAGATTTTTGTACTTTTCAAGAAGCCATCGAGCCTTGCTTTCTCTCCCCGCCGCCTTCTTGAGGGGGCATCTCACAGTCCATTCTCTCCTCTTCTGCTCTAGCCTTGCCCATCTTATTTTCTTATCTTTGATGCCATGCCACTTGCGGCATCACATCAAAGAGGGGCAAAATGTAGACACCTAAAAACCTTTAGAAAATAAAGTATTTTTATTTTTTGAAAAATTCCTGATGACATCATCATTTATTAATTAATTTATTTATTTTTATGCCATTAAATCCCTTTATCTTAATTAAAAATATTTAATTAAGGAATCCCTCTCAAAAATATTTAAATCTTATTTAAACATTATTTCCTTATTTATTAATTATTTAATTAATAAATTGACCAAAAAATCCAAAATAAATTTTAAAAAAAAATTTTGCCCAAAACTTGGCCAATTTCCTTAAGACCACTAACCTCTTCCAAAATCTCCTAATCTTTCTTTAATTTTGATTAAAGGCTAATCCCATCATTTCCTACCCCTAATCCCAACTCAAAATATTTAATTAAGATTAAATATTAATCCTCATGTTTATTAAAAAAGTTGTAATAAATATCTCCTCAACCCAAGCCCTTGAAATAAATAAAACTTTTTTTATTTCCTAAAAATCTAATTTATCCTCATCCTAAGAAGTTCTAGACTCTTCTAGAAAGTCTTCATCCTCATCCTAGGAAGTTCTAGAGTATTCTAGAAAGTCTTTATCCTCATCCAATTCTAGACTCTTCTAGAAGATGTCTTTAAACCTAATCCTAATACCCTCCTAACCTTGTCACATTCCCTAAAAATGGGTTAAGACTTACTAACCCAAGCCAAAGTTAACAAATATCTCCTCCTTCACCCACCCTTATTAAATGCTATCCACTTGCCTATCCCTAAGCTAATCCTAAACCATCCTAATCCATCCTCTAATCATTTGCACAATCCTAAGCAAGCTTAAAACCTTCCTAATGAAGCCCAAGTAACAATTTCTCTCATCTCCCTCAAAATATCTCAACCATAAAACTTTATGAATCCCACTAGGCCATAAATGACTCTTCCAAGCCCTTTTATTGCTCTTACAAGCCATTATGAGGGTCTTTATGAAGATTTTATCCCTTGAGCCTCCTTTGTTGACTCATCCTTCCCCTTTCCTCCATCCTCTCACCATATGACATGTGTCACTCTTTGATTGGTTGTAAAGAAGCACAATCCATGTGCTCTCCTCTCATGCAATCTGAGCCCTCCATGAGCTTTTTCCCATCCTTGCATCTTAGCCCTTAATCCCTCAAGCCTCTTGCCTATAGATTGGCTCCTTCCCCTTTGCAAAGTAACTCAATTCATGAAGTAAAGTCATAATACCATTTTAAGAAGCCATTTTACATCAAAACCATACACTCACACCCAAATTCCAACTCCATTTGAAGCCCTTTTTGAAGCATAAGCTTGAGCATACATCCTATCTATTTAGACAAAGCCACTCAACAAGAGAGCTTCTCATTGAAGAGAGCCCATTAATGGGTCATATTCTCAATTGAGAGCTCATCTTAGTCTATCTTGAAGTTTATGAATTTTGTTTAGTTTGTAGAAGCTTTATTTAAATTTGGTTTAGTTTTTGAACTTATAATGAAATAGAATTTTTGCCTTTGACAAAATATATTAATCTAGGCCCTCTCCAATCCTTTAAATTTTAAATTTTTCATTAGTTACACAAAATTAGTTATATTGCTTACAATTGGCATCCAGAAACTAGAAAAACATAGTTCCAATAGCCAGGTAAGAACAGTTCAAACTTCAACTCAATCCATCCAATCTCTATGCAATCATGAGGAAAGTTTCCCCAATGTGTCTCCAACACATCCCTAAATATTAAAAGTGTAACTCCACCAAAATTGAAGCTCAATGCTCTACATTAGACTCCCCAAGTAAATAGAAATATATTTCCCATACTTTGATGCCCAAAGATTGATCTACAACCAACTTCATCTTTACCAAAGGCTTTCACTTTATCAAATTCAATAGAAAAAATCTAAAGATTAACCATCTATGCTTTATCGACTAAAACACTAAAATAAAATACATATTAGCAACCTAATCAGCATGATCACACCCAAGAATAAACTAAACATAATGCTTCAACAACAAAACCTCATCCACATCAGCAACTGGTGAATCCACACTAGTAGGAACAAACTCCACATCAACAGAAACAAACTCCATATTAGCAGCAATATTTAGATCTCCATCAACACATGCTAAAATTAAAAAATCATCAATCTCATTACTCACAACAAGATGATATGTAATACATAACACACCACCAACAACAAATAGATTATCCATGACCAAGTGCTCTGCAACTTCAATGTTAGAATCAACCAATTGATAATGAAAATCAACCTCTATCCTAGCATCAACAAGGTTAGGAATGTGTTCAATAACAACCTCTAGCTTCTCTAGAAGCTTTGTATCAAACTCCACAATTTGATCAACAAAATCAAATTCAACTTTGCTATGCTATCTTCTCGCATGAACAAGTCTCTTAACTGGCCAGATAACTCTCTTCTGGATTGGTAGACTCCACCTCCACAAACATCTATGAAATATCTTCCTCATCCTATCCTTATCTTGATCAGCCAAACTAGTTTCAAACTGAGCAATCTCCTTCTTAGCTTGATTTACCAAACTAGCTTCAAATTGAGCCGACATCTTAGAAAAATTTCTCTCCACCACATCATAGAAATTTGCAATCATCCTAGGGTCCAGTCCTCTCAAAGCCATCTCCTAAGATCTTAATAAACCCTTTCCAATAAATCCTTCCTATGCTCCTTGTGACAAACCCAAATTTTTTGCAAGTTAGATTGCAATTTTCCACCTTGCACAAATAATCAAGAACCACATCACAAGTCAAGGACCATAGATCTACAATCCACAAACATTCTACGATCATGCCTCAACAAGATCAATCTTCCATCTATGCATCTATCAATCCATCTAGAAGCCCTCTATAATTACAAGTTAGAACCATGATCTGCCACCTCACAACCAAGAGATCTAGGACTCAAGAAAGAAAGTCCACCAATAGATCGAGATTAACTTAGATCTACTTCTCCAACCCAAGTCTTAGGTCAAACTGCCACAACTTTGGCAATCTATCTATACACTCAGGAAAAACCTTGGCTTTGATACCTCTTAATGTAGTGCAAGGTAGGAGAATCCTCAAGGAGATGTCTTAGTCCCCATAAAATAGCCACACCATGGAAACACAATAACAATGAGCAATAATGCAATATTTAATACCAAATTACAATAATTTGTTCATGAAATATAACTGATTACATGCAATATGCCTAGCTTTAAGGCCTTTCAAGTTAGGGCCAAATACAAAAAAAAATTAGAACATTAGTTCTACAAGATCCAACTTAAAAAACCAATCTCAACTAGTCCAAATACACAACTAGATAAGAACATCAAGAACAATCCACACTTGTATCCTTAGGTCCACCAAGAGATCCTCTAATTCCTAAGTTGTAGCTCTAGCTCCTCAAATTCACATCTATCCTTGATTCCATCTCAACTTAATGACTAAAAGACTCCACAAGATCCCTAATTATACTAATCTAAGCCACAAGTCATCCAAAATGCAAAAAAACCTAAAATTAAATACTTGAAGAGCCACAAGTCAACCTGTAGCAGCAACTAAATGTCTACAAATTGATATTTGAGAAAAATTGTGATATCTCCTAGCTTTGATTGAATAGAACTTGTGCTTCAAACTGTTGGTAGTACTTTGTTCCTCTACATCCCCTTAAATGTACAAAGGCTAATTCACCAATGATAAGTACACATCCATCCCAATATTCACATACAAAAACTTTTTGTGCAAACTGCCATAAATTGATACTCCTAGAGAATTGTTATACCTCCCAACTTATAATAAATTAGAACTTGCACCTTTCACTAGAGATATTAATCTAGGCCCTCTTAAATCCTTGAAATGAAAAGCCTCTCATTCATTGCACGAAATTAGTTATATGTCTTGAAACAAGCATCCAAAAACCAAAAAAACATAGTTCCAGTAGCAAGGTAAAAATAGTTCAAATGTCAACTCAATCGATCCAATCTCTATGAAATCATGAGGAAAGATTCTCAACATGTCTCCAATACATCCCTAACCATGAAAAGTGTAACTCCACCAAAATCTAAGCTTGATGATCCTACATCATGACATTACCAAGTGCCTAAGCCATGAAGTTCCACATGTGAAGAAGTTGTATAGACTATGAGTTGATAGTGCAATATGGTTGTGAAATAATTAATTATCTTATTGTGGTCCTATTATGATTAATTGGGAAAGCCTCAAGGCTGACTCAATAATTTTCTTTTAGGACTTTGTAAAAAGGAATGTAGTTTCATTATTTATAAAGTGTTGTGATGTGATGCAAAAGTGTGACAAAGAGAAGATACTTAGTAAATACAAGTAAGCAGTCCAAGGGATTATTGGATGAAAATTTTGTGATATAGTATCTAGATTAGAAGGATTAGAAGTTTGGTTGACAATATAGAGAAAGAGAAAGAAAAAATATAGCTCAAATTTCTATTATTCTACAAGGAATAATTGAAATATCATTTGGAAAGTGGGTTAATTGGTTGTGCCCTTAAACACTAGTTGGAAAATGGGTCCATCTTCCTTCTACAACTCCTAACAGGGTTGGCACAACTCCTATTATGATAGGAATCTCCTAATAAGGTTTGAAATTCTGCTAATAGGAACTGATGTGTACTAAATGTATTTCATAGACTCCTAATAAGGTCCATCCTCTAACAAGGAATATTTATATAAGTGCATCTTCTTGTAGCTTCCATCCCCACCAAGGTTTTCCCTTTGATCAATGGTTTCCCTAGTTAAAATATCTAGTATTAGTATGCATGAATATCTTATTGTGGTTTCTAGTTACATTTCTCATATGGTTAAGATTTAATATGGTTGCTAATTTTGATATTAGTTAGATAACTAATTGGGTGCCCACCTCCCCCCTCCCCTGCCTCAATCATATTGGTAGACTATATATTCTAACATGATAAGGCTCACTAAGATGGACAAAGATATAATTGCAAAGATATTTTTCTTCTTAGAGAAAATCAATATCTAAAAATTGGAGCATTGGAGTAGTAGAAAGAAGAATGTCTTAAGGTGAAGACATCATTTGAGAAATTTTTCTATTGAAACTTAAATGCAATTTAGATTGCATTATTATAGACTTTGTATCTTTAGCAACATATCTAAATGCATCATAGATTTATTGAAGAATTTGAAATTAGAAAGACCAGCTTTGATGATTGTATGATATGGCTATCAACCTAATAAAGAGGTATTATTCAAAATTTTCACTTGTAAATAAAGTTTTGAAATATTTGTCATTCATGTCAAAGGGAGAGAAAAAATTATGGAAAATTATATAGATGTATAATAAATGTATGTAATTCAAAGAGGGGTAATGTAATTAGAAGTTATAAGCTATAAGGAAAGATGGTTGATATAATGATCCATAGTTTTGAAGTTTTTAATTTTTTTTGTCAAGGCCAATTTTGTAAAATAGGTTTTGAAGTGATAAGTTTATTTTTGGAATTTGCAAATTTTCCTGATGTTGCCATCAATGCAAATGGGGCATATTGTTGGAAATTTAGTTAATGCAATAATCAAATGTTATCATTTATGGCAATTTGATGTTAGTATGAATATAGCAGATCATGAAAAAGAAATCAAGGCAATTATATTTAGGAATTTTTCTAATTGTCATATTTTTGCAACTAAGCAAGAATAGTTTTCTTATGTATGGATAACATAATAACATTTGACCAGTAATACGTTACTCTTCTTCACTCTTCGGAAGTGATGCCCCATGAAAAGCCAACCTTGTTAAAGGTTACAATACACACTATTAAATGTGATCTTGTTAAAGAATTTCAATCACCCTATTAGGAGTGAGCCTTTTTATAAGACTTTGAACCATTCACTTGGAATGTCACTTGGTCAAATGATTTTCAAATGACTTTTAGGCAAACCTTAATTCAAAGGATTTACCCTAGACTGATACAATTATAAGAGAGTAACAGTAAGGCTTGGTCTACTAATAACTTATAACTCCATTTGTAGATTACAAATCTTTTTTTTAGTCCTCCATTCTGCTTGGGCTTCACATATTTTATCTCTGATAGCTTGTTCACCCTTCAAGAATTCATATCCTTAAGCCTTATTTCTTAACATACCAATGTAGAATCTTCTCTTAGGTTAGTTTATAAAGAAAAACCCTTGACTCCTTGTCTTCCTTAGGTTCTTTTACATGACAACATTTTCTTCTGACTAGCCATCCCTATAAATAAGAAATTAAGATCTTTTGTCATTCACTCTCCATCATCTAATTTAGGGTTATAAAAGATTAGGTATATGATATAATGAATCTACCCCTTATTCTATATCTCCTTTAGAAACTTCTCCTTGAATCCTCTTTGGATTCATCTAAAAACACTTTATCTTGAATCTTGTGCCACCAAATTATCAATCTTATCTTCCACCTTGTTCACACAATCTGAGAAAATAAACTTGACAACTCAAATTCATTGAGTTCATGATTCTTCATATAATGCAACCACTCACTATTAACTTTCTTTTGATGCTTGGCACATACTATGTTGCTCAACATCCTCTGTGGAATCACTAAATATGAACTAAAGTTTATTGGTTCTTTGCATCAACTAAAGTTTTCTTGGCATCCACTATTTTTCTTGGCATAGACTAGAATAAATAGTTAATTGGCTTCAACTAATTTTCTACTCGGCTTGCATTGAATTTTCTTGGCACCTACTATCCACTTGATCAAGCTTGGTAGATGGTATTTGTTTAACTTGTTCTTCTGTATTTGCTTATTGTAACCAGCCTTTGTAACCTTAAGTAGATTATCAATACATCATGTTATTTACTACTTTGATGGATTCTTGTACTCCTTTTGCATATCATAACTCAACCTTTCCTCTAGGTGCTATTGTTACATCTCTTGATCAAATTCCCTTCATCAATAAAATAAGTGATAGTACTTAAATCATATAAGAAATTATCTTACCATCAAATATTAGGTTTGACATCAGTGACAAAATAATGATTGAAGCAGATTGATCATACTTGCATAAATTTTTTATCAATAGTCTCCCTCTTTAATAGTCTTCTTCAATCTATTTTCAACATCTATCTCTTTTTGTATAAAGGAATTGTATTGGATAATTGCATGTTGGAGTAGTGGGCTCATCTTAAACACATTTTTTAGTTGTAGTACCAACCCTTAGGAGACATGAGGCACTATATCTACTAAGACACTATATGTACTTCATAAACTCCTAACAAGGTCAACATCTTTAACAAGATATTTGTGTGTAGTGAATCATTTTGTGGGTACCATATCCACCAAGGTTTTCCCTTGACCAAGCTTTCCCTAGTTAACAAAATAAGGTGCTATGAGTTATCTTTTGTATGGTTATTATTATTGTTCAACATTTTTAGTTTACTTTCATACACATGTTTTAATGTAATTAATAATATTCAATTGTTGGAAAATGTTTTTAGAATACTTATTCACCCCCTCTAAGTATTACCTATTTCCAACATCTTTGCATCTTCTACTTAGAAGTAGGTATTGTTAGGATTAAACCTTAGATAGAAATAAAAATTACATAAAAATACAAACAATATCAGAAAATAATAGATCACACAAAAAATAACACAAGACACCAAGATTTAATATGGTTCACCCAATCCTTGATCTATGTCCACCAAACAACAAGTCCAATATTATTACAATCTAGTGATTACAACCTAATTATAATATATAATCCCTTACAACTCAATACCATTGCAACAACCAATTTTTGCATCACACCTTATGAAAATCACTAACTCTAAGCCTTTTTTATAGAACATTTTTTCCACTTACAAAGTTAGGCCTAAAATAATAGAAAAATAGTAGCTAACACCTTTTACAATATAAGGTCATTTTTTGCTTGAGGGGCGATGCCCCCAAAAACCCTTGTAGGAGCATTGCCCCTTGATCCCACCCTATACTATGACAAGGAGCACACTTGGGGTATGACCCCACAAGGGTGTTGCCCCTTGACCCTATCTTGGGGCCATTACCCTCAAACACACATAGAAATAATATGGGGAGAAAACTATACTAAATAAACCTCCAAGTCTGATTAGGCTCCACATCACAACAATCTCCCACTTGGAGACTAATTAGGCTCCACAACAATAACCTCCCACTTAGATACTAGTCATAGAACTACTAAACATGTAGTTCCCATTGGAATATCAAACCACACTAGACTCTATTGTTTTTTATTTTCTTTAGTCTAGAAGACCAACTAAAGTTGAATACGAGTTTAGATTCTCCCTTGTTACTACCTTTATAAACATATATGCTAGATTATCATCTATATGTATCCTCTCTAGCTTTAACTATCCATCATCCAAAATTGAATGAATGAAATGGTAATGTAACCATATGTGTTTTGTCTTTGAATGTAGAGTTGAATTCTTTCCAAGATGAGTGGCACTCTAGCTATCTATGAAAAAATAATTATCACTCTCTGGATGCCCCAATTCTTCCATGAAGAATTGAAGCCATATCATCTCCTTGGATGCCTTTGTAGTAGAAACATACTCTACCTCTATAGTGGATAAATCATTAACCTTATGTAACTTAGAAACCCAACTCATGGCTTCCCTACTGATAGTAAATACATAACCTCTAGTACTCATCCTAGTATCAATATCCCTTACCAAATCTAATTCAACATATCCCTATAAATCAGTAGTAGAGCCCCCAAAATATAAACACTTATTGGATGTTCCACTCAAATATATGAGAATTCATTTTACTACATTCTAATGCTCAATTCCTAGATGACTCATATACCTGCTATCTACAATTTTACAATTTTCAAAATACCAAAGCCTATGACCAAATTAATTAATGCCATATCCAAAAAATACACATTTTTTGACTTAGCCTCCAGACTGGTTCTATTTTCAGAATCTATATGAGTAAATGCTTCACAACCAAAGGTTTTGAAAAAAGAATGACTCACCTTCTTACCAATCCATGCTTCCTCTAGAATACCACAATCCAAAGGAGTATAGGGACCTCTACTAATTAAATTTATAGTAGTACTAACAACCTTCACCCACATGTTTAATAGTAATTGTGCATGCAACCTCATTCTTTTTGTACACTCCATTATAGTCATGTTCATTTGTTCAACCACTCTATTTTCCTATGGAGTCCTTGGAATAGTTTTTTATCTAAAAATACCATTAATGAAGAAATAATCTTCAAATTCATGACTACAATACTCACCACCATTATTAGATCTGAGACATTTTAATTTCTTTCTAGTCTCAAATTCAACCAAGCATTTCCATTTCTTAAAAAGTTTGAAATACATCAGATTTCTATCTAAGCAAATAAACCCATACTTTTATAGTTACATCATCAATAAATGTAACATAATAATAAGACCTACCAAAGGAAGATACCTAAGTTAGTCCCCATACATCTATATGTACAAGCTCTAATCTCTCACTTTTCTTTTCCTTCCCAGTGTTCACAAAACTCACTCTCTATTGTTTTCTATACACACAACCTTCACAAAAATCTATATTAACACATTTTAGATCTAGTAAAACTTTCTTTGAATGAATTACTTTTATACCTTTCTCACTCATATGCCCGATCCTATTGTGCCATTGCGCTATATCAAAATCTTTAGCAACTATTTTTTCTCCTTTCTCAATTATAACAACTATTCCTAAACATTCATTGTTCTCTAAAACAATCAAAATAGAAGAAACAATATGACCTATACAAATATATAAGCTTCATACTTTCACATCTCTTAGTATTATAAGGGAACCTTTTGAAACCTTCTAATTTTTATCATTAAAAGTAACTACACAACCCTCACCACCAAGTTGTCTTGCTAAAATTAAATTCCTACTTAGTCTTGGAACATGTCTTACCTCATGTAGTAGCCAATGATTCCCATTTTGAAATTTAATTAGGTTCATTATCCCCCAAATAAATAAGCCCAAAATCCCCTTGTACATAATCAATAAAATTACCTCGATGAGGTGTAGCATGAAATGAAGTACTAGAATCTAAAACCCATGAGTCATCAACATTTTCTAAAGAAAGAAGCAAAGCATCCTCTTCGATTTTTTTGCTTACCACATTTGCCTCCTTTTTTCCATCTTTATTTTCTCCTCCATTTTTCTTTTGATTCCAACAATTTTTCTTTTTATACCCTAGTTTACCACAGTCAGCAATCTCTTGGTCCTCTAGATTGAGACCTCTTCCCCTTGTACTTTCCTCTTGATTTCCCAGGATTTTTAGAATTATTTCCTTGCTTAGTCATTCTATCTCTACTTTGTATGTTTGAAGTGTAGGAGTTGAAGAAATCCAACTCCACAATGCAAATAGCTTGTTGAAGAGAAACCTAAGGAGGAAGAGCTTGTAGTAAATAATGGAAGAGAAAATATTTTACAATAGGAAAAATGAAATTTCTATGTGAACGGATTCTAAAAATGAATTGTATGTATTTACAATGAGAGAGAGACCAAATATAAAGGCCTTGAGGAAGCTTGTAGAAAAATTTTGAAGGAGGTAGAAGATAAGGTTGACAACTAAGCATATGTTTACAAAAGGTGAGAAGATGCTAGAAGGGAACAAACTCCCATGTTGTCAACAACTCATCACTACAACTATTAACTACATGCATTAACCTGAGTAAACTTAAGTAATAGAATAAATAATTAATCAGTAATTAATTATTTACTCTAACATGAAGCACATTCTAATGTAGATCCACCTAAGGTTTTCTTATGAGTTTTTTCACTCAAAATAGCACTAAGCACATCATCATATTTTAGGGTATTAGATTTAGAAACAAAATTACTCACAACCATTACCAAGCCATTCTAAATTTCAAGCAAAGAACACAAAATTAAGAGAGCCCTAATTTCTTCATCAAAATTAATAGCCATAGAAGATAACTAACCAGTAATAGGCATTAAACTCATTTAAATGATCTGCAACAAATCCACCCTTTTTTTCATTTTCTTATTAAATAAATGCTTCATTAGAAATATCTTATTTGAACTGAAAGGATTTTCATACAATTTTACTAGGATTTCCATCAACTCTTCCATCGTCTTTTATTTTGTAATGTTAAATGTCACCAATGGTGCCAAGCATAACCAAATGCTTCCAAGTGTCTTTCTATCTAAAATCGCCCATTACTCATTTGTCATATTTCCCTAGTTTTTAGTTTTTCCTTCCAATAGCTTCCATAAATCATTCTGATAGAGATAGTCCTCCATTTGCATCTTCCATAATTAAAAGTCCTACCCATTAAACTTGTCAACCCTCAACTTACCCTCATCTTCTATCACTCCCACTCAATTGTGAGACCTTCCTATAGAGGATCGCTAAAAAAACAACAGTTTGGCTAAAAAAAAGACTACCATCTGGCTCTAACACCACTTGTTAAGATTAAATCTCAAATAGAAATAATAATTACATGCAAATACAAACAATATTAGAAAATAATAGATCACATAGAAATGAACACAAGACACCAAGATTTAACATTGTTCGCCCAATCCCTAGGCTACATCCACTAAATAACAAGTCTATTATTATTAAGATCTAGTGATTACAACCTGATTACAATTTGTAATTCCTTATAGCTCAATACTGCAACAAGAACCAATTTTCTCATCACACCTTATGAAAATACCTAACCCTAATCTTTTTTAATAGTAAAAAAATTTTCACTTACAAAATTAGAGCTATAATGATAGAAAAATAGTAGTCGATGCCTTTTGCAATATAAGTTCATTTTTGGCTTTAGGGGTGCTACCTTTGAATCCCCATAGCAATAATATGGGAAGAAAATTGCACTGAATAAACATCCAAGTCTAATTAGGCTCCACATTGCAAAAGGTAGGAGTATAACCACAAGCATACCTTGTAAATACTAAAACATATCCTTATGAAAAGGCTTCATAAAGATATTTTTAATTAGATCTTTGGAACTGACCTACTCCAATATGATTTCTTTCTCTACAAACTTTACCTCTAAATACATGATACTTAATCGATATATGATTTGTATTAGAATGCAATACAATTTTCTTAGAAATACTCATTATACTTGTGTTATCATAATTTATAATAACAAGATCTAAAAATTCTATCCCAATACATTTGAGAATCTAGTTCATCGATATAATCTAATAAAATTTGTTTGGTGTTGCTACATACTCTTTTTTATATGTACTCTATGAAATATAATTATGTTTCTTACTTAGCCAAGAAATGAATATTTATTTTTCTATCAGCCATATTGCCTACCCAATCCATATCCATTAAGTACGCAAAGAGAATTCACTTAACCTATCGTACCATAAACCATAATTAGGTGCGCCCTTTAGATATTTCAATATCCTCTTTACTATTGCATAATGAGATTATTTAGGATAATCTTTAAATATTTCTACTTTCTATTAGCATGAATGCTAAAGGTATTCCTTTAGGGGAGTATCCTAAGAATTAAAGATTATTGACATGTTTCATTTATGACTATGTTTATCATTGATGTTAACATAGTAGTAAGTCTATGAAGACTAATAGAGTAGAAGATATGGATCTTAGTTGTATGAATGGTATTTTATTTTTTTGATGATGTGCATTCATGGACATGTTCTATACTATGTGTTGGAAATAATCAAGACTAGATAGATTACTAATAGGGGAGGGGTGAATTAGTAACCTCAAATTTTTTTAATAGATTCAACACTTAATAACATATATCATTCACCATTAATTGATCTAACCTACTGCATGCATAAGAAACTGAAAGATAAACATGCATGACACATGAACACAATATTTGGTGACCTAGAAACCTTCCAAATAGAAAGTAAAATTGGGTGGGGATGATACCCACAAAAATTTAGTATGACAACATAAAGTTGGCCTATTAAGGCTTTCATTGATCACTTCTAGTGATCTACCCTATTACGAGCAATTTGGATTGCTAGATCCACCTTGTTAGAGGATTTACAAACATACAATGAAGTATACACTTGGTAAAGAGATTTAAAGAAAAGACTATTTAGTCTACCCTATTAAAGGATTTGAGTCCAATTCACCTGTTAGGATGAAATAGAGGATCTTACTTACAACTTTATTTTTTGATTAGGTCCTTAAAGTACTAATCACCTTCTGTGATAGATTAAGAATTTACTACTTCTAAATTGACTTTGTTGAATACCTTTCTCTTTTGTTGATACTCATTCGCATTCTCATTAAAACATCTGTTTAGCATTACATGCATTCTTTCATACATTGTTATGATACAATACATTACATATATATCATTCCAATTCTTAAAATTACAAGGTTGACTAAGACACAAGATAACACAAATATTATTGAGTCGGCCCAATAGTAGAAAAAGATTCGGGTTCTAAAACCAACTTGGTGATTTTTTGATACTTAGAGTCCATTGCATTACTTGACATCATCATGCATTCGATAGAAGTAGAGACATAGTCCATACTAATCACACAACATAGCTTCAAACTTGGCGACCATTGGAGACTCGGTAGATATAGTGTCACTTGATAGAAATTGAATACTATGTTTACCTTGCTTGCACTCGATAAACACAACTCATCTATCACTTAGTTAAAATTGGCTTCACATCATAGGAACTGATGACTCGGTAGACATTACAAAGCTTGATAAGTAGTGAACTACTTAGTGATAACTGTTAGTTTTCACACTAGCTATTTTCACTCAGTAGCCTCTAGAATGCTTTGTGTGAACTGTAAGTCCTGGTAACCACTAAATTTTGAATAAGTGTTGACACTAATGACAAACATAACTTAATGCCAACAATCTCCCCTTTGGCATTAGTGAAAAAAATACTTATTAACCAAGACTTATGTACATTGACATGCTAATTTTGATTTTTCAAAATTTTTCTTTGTGATGTATATGCACATATCTCCCCCATACAATGTACATATCATATAAGATATAATATCAAACTAAGTGTATATACAATTATTTATCCTTCTTTATATATATATATATATACAGTCACTCGACAATCTGTCCCCCTTTTTATTTTGTACATATGTCTCTCTATTCTCTCCCCCTTTTTGACAATAATGCCAAAGATTAATACAAGTTATTTATATAGAGACACCAAAATGTGAGAGAAACTCAAAATGTACCTTGAGAATAAGAGCAAGTGTCTTATCTAAGTTGTCTTGCAAAATTGTGTAGGCATGAAGAGCGATTTGAACTTTTGTTGAGAGTTGAATCATATGATCTACAACTGAAAGATTGTTATCATGAATTGATGATTTTGAATATGCAATGTGCTTTTGTATTATGTCCATGATTGGAAGGATCATGTTTTGGATGTCTATCAATGTAGATAAAATCCTTGCTTCCTCTCTCAATAGTTCATCCTACATATCTGTTAGAAATTTGACCTTTATGTAATGTGTTAAGCTTGAGATAGGGTCAAGTTGCAACTTTTTGGCATTGGCTTTCAGATCTTCATCTAACTTATTCAATTTTTATTTTATCTCCTTGGTATACTCAATAACATCACATAGCTTGGCAAAAGGATATGTTACATTTGTAAAAGAATTTTCAAGATTAGCCAAAATGGAGGATAGTTCTACATGATGTATTGAAATGTGCTCAAGAAATTTATTATCAAATATTTTCTCTACCTTTTCTAACAACTTATCCTATTTGGTAGAATCCTCAATGAATTTATGTACTGCTTCCTCTAATTGTAACAAAATATGTTGAGATGAATCAACCTCAACACCTATAGCTTCTATTAAGATATCCTTTGCACTTTCAATTATGTAGAATTGTCTATCTCTTTCATCTCTGACTTGTTTCTGCATGGCCTTCTATTCTAGAAGTTGGATAACCAATCTCATCTCTTCCATAGTAGCATTATTAAAATCTATCTTTGGAATCTCAATTTCCATGTCCAAATCTATATCTTCGTCAATTTCTTTACCAGTTATTAGAAGTTTAAGAGGTGTCTTTGGTTCTACTTCTGACATTACTACTTTGGACTTAGAAATAGACACAATTGTAGAAATAGTAGGGCTTTCTGAGAAAACTTGAATAGGGCCTACTGATGAAATACTAGCTGAAGCACTAGAAGAATCCAAAATTGATGTGCTATCCAAAATTGAAGTAATAATAGATGTAATTTTGACTAAAGTACTTACAATGGAAGAACTTACTGGAACAAAAAGCTAGAGCAAGCAAAGCTGAAGTAGACAAAATTGCAGAACTTGATGTTGCACTTACTATACATGTTTTTGATGTTTCTAACTCAGAAGCTAAAGAAGAGGAGTGCCACAATTGGTAGATGAAGTGAAACTTCCATTAGTGATACCTAGATCTGAGTGGGAGCAAAGAGTGATTGAGCAAATGGTGTATCTATTGTGCTTACAATCACACTTGCTAAAGCTATCTCCATTGATGATACTACACATTTTGGTGGAGAGTGAGGAAGGGAGGTAATGACTTGTGCAGCAATCCTCACTAGATCATCCTCTTTATCTTATTCTTCTTTCTTATCTTCCTCCTTAGCTTCATCCTCTTTCTCTTCTTTGTCATCCTTCATTAGATCCTGATAATCTTTAGCATTTAGAGTGCCACTGTACACTCGAATGTGTCCAGCTCTAAACCTTTTTATCCAAATGATTCCATGAGTTCATGATGTTTGAATGCTAGCTTAGAGCTCCCTATCCACAGAGTGCAAGAAGGTATGTTTCAAGTTTGAAGGCTCTCAGCCAAGCCTTAGAGATATGGTTCTTGCTAGTAAACTATGCAACGGGAGGTTCTTTGAGACAAGAGCAAGAATGCAAGTGTCTACAATGAGTCCCTCAAGGATGCAATGCAAATGAAGATTAAGCTAGAATGAGATGCAAAGTGTAGCTATGCTAAGTATGTATGAGAGTGTTACAGTCCAACTATTAGACTATATGATTTAAGCTAAATGTAAAAATGAAAGCTAAGCTAAGCTAGAACACCATGGATGAGAGAATGTAAACAAGAAAGAGAAGTTCTCCACAAAGCTCCAAAGAAACCTGTTAGAAAACTTGTAGCATTACAATATTCAAATGAGGGTGGATCCTTTGAGGGGGAAAGCTCTCTCCCTTTTAAAGTCATACAGATAGTATAGATCAAGATGAAGATGGTGGATGATCAATGGTGGAATTTGAAAAGAGGAGTGATGCATGTGCACACACAAGTCAACCAATAGAATATAAGTTGACTTGTTATATAAGATAAAAGTCACAAAGCCTTTTCTTTTAATTCCAAAATAGAAAAAGGAATTTATGTGTGCACTTTAAGTGGGTTAGAAGAATGGGGTGTTTTATTTAATTAAAAGGGGTGTAGACACCAAAAATCATCCAAATGACTATATTAATCTAATTAATACTAGTCACATTCCTCAACTTATTTAATTAAATTATTTTAATTAAATAGGTTCATTTTTGCCTAAGTATTTAAATTTAATTTAAATACTCCTAGCTCTAATGTTTTAATTTAAATTAACACATTATTCTCCACATATTCCTTTTTTAAATAAATTTTATTTATTTAAAATCCTCCATATTCCCATTAATTCTTCTAGACCTTGATTAAATTAAATTTCATTTAATTTAATCTTTATCCAAACTACCTAGAAGTATGTGCATTCATATGAGTTGTCATCACATGGGTCCATATATCTTTTAAGCACATGTTGTCTACATCATAGGAACCTTCTACACACACATGCCACCTCATCAGTCTTATCCATCTATCTAGAATGTAAGATAAGGTGTTTAGTTGTCAATCCTTATCTTTATATCCTGTGCTTAGTTGTCAATCCTTATCCTTATCTCCTAGTGGTTTCTAAGCACATTCTAGATGCTTCCTCCATCTACTTTAAATAGACGTCTTGTCTCAAGCTTTCCCTAGGGGGGTTAAGAATAATTAGAAGTCATTATCATCCATTAGGTACCATTATAATCTCTTATCATTGCATCATCATTCTGTCATTTTGATTTTTCATATCATCTAGTCTAGGTACATATTCCATCACTCACACTTGCATTCACACATACAAGAGATTCATCCATTGTTGTGTTCCTAAGAGCATACCAAACATACTCTCCATCTAAGATACACCAACAAGGCTTCTTATGGATGCCTTTGTTGAGTTGTAGAGGTGGAATGGTCTTTGTTTGTCATTTGCTTATTCATTTGTTCATAGTTTGAAGTTTGCATAATCTTGGTTACAATTTTATGCAATACATTTTGGCACGCCCAGTGGGACCCACTTCACGGGTTTGAATTTGTTCAAACTAAGGTTGGAGGCTCACATTTGGAGATCAAGTAGCATGCTTGTCTACTCAAGCCACAAAATTCTATCATCATCATCTTTAGAATGCATGAGGTGAGTACCCTATATTTTGTTCTTCTTTGTTGGGTAAATTTAAAAAAAAATCCCTTTTTGCTTTTTATTTCCTTCAAATAGGCCTTTAATTTTATTTAGAATCAAATTTATTTTGTGCATAAAGGCATTTAGATCTTTATTTTTATTTTCCTTTTAGCCAAAACATTCAAAAAACTAAAAAAAATTTGCTTTCCGTGTGCCTGATTTTTGCAACATTGAACAAATATTGTACATTTTAATCACGTGTGTCTTCAATTAGATTAGAAAACTTAAAATTTCTTTGGCAACGAATGTGTGTCTTTTAAACCCAAGTCCACTTACGTATTCTCTCCCCTCGCGCCTTTGGGTGATCTTGGGTGCACAAGAAATAAGTGGACTTGTTTTTTATTTTTCTAGGAGGCCTGCTTGGGGATTTCATCACCCCTTGGGATGACCTCAACTCTAGCATTCTGGCAGAGTATAAAAATTGGGAGGTGAATCGAAAGACACCTCTCTTGGAAGTGTAATATTGTCACTCTTGGCTAAGCCCCAAAGAACTTTATACCTTTGGGACGTGAAGGAGGAGATTTGGGTTACCATCTCCCCCTGGTTGTGTGGCAGTATTTCCTTCCATCTACAGATTTGGGCCTCACATACCTTGTGTATATTGAGGATGCCCCCTAGTTGAGCCTTTTATAGCCTAGTCAAACCTTATAGGATTGTTGGTGTGTTTGGCATGTTTGAAGCACATTGGCATTGTACATATTTCATTGTTTTCTTTTGCATCTTAAACCTAAAAATTCAAAAAAAAAATCATAAAAGTTCAAAAATCCAAAAAAATCAAAAACATTTCAAAAACACAAAAAAAACCTCTTCTTAATCATCATTCCAAATCATTTCACGTCACATACTTCTTCCATCCAAGACATCATTCCCTCTTACATATCTTACCTTCATCATTCAAAACGTTGCTTGACATCTTCATCCTCTTTATTTATCTAAATCATTTCCTTGTCATTCAATCACATTCCTAATATTCATCCTAGTCATGATTCATCATTATTCATATTCAATCTCCCTAGTCAGGCTCATCATGCATTCTTAATTTGATCCTTCAAATCAGCATTCTTCTGATCCAATCCCTTGTCAAATTCAGTCATCCAAGTCATAATCAATCTTTCAAAAACTTCATTCAAGTCTTCTTCTATTTCAATTTGACATCACATATTCTACTTCGGACATAGGAGCATTGCCTTATCATTGGACTTTCATTCAAATCAAACATTCACTTTGTTTGCACTATCATAGGGTTCTTATCAAATTAAATCAAACCCTCATCCAATCCAAATCCAAACCAAATCAATATCAAATCAATTCAAATTCAATCAAATTGGATCATATCAAGTGCAATTAATTTCAAATCAAATCAAATCAAATCGGATCATATCAAGTGCAATCAATTTCAAATCAAATCAAATCAAAGTCCAATCAGCACAAAGCTCCTAATTCCAAGTTCATATTCCCTCTTTAAATATTTTCATCACTTTTCATCTTGCATCCATGGATTCAAATCCGCTTGTTCCAATGATTGAAAATATTGCACGACAACATGATCTCGTACATCCAACATATCAAATTCCTTCTCAACACTTCAATTCTAATATATCTCATGTTCATCATTCTCCTACCTTTGACAAGGGAAATCTATCTCCTTATCCTTCATCTGTAGACAATTCCATCCATAGCCAATATAATTCCTCCATCATAAATGACCTCGCCATAGGAATTGAGGAACTAAAGAATACACTCTTGGACAAAATAAGTCCGCAGGAAAAGGTCAGTTTCTTTGCTATGTGTCCTTCATTTTCTAGCTCTCATATCCCTCCATACAATTCCATTCACGACCCACACAATCTCTCAGATGTAAATACCCTTACCAAGAAAATGGAGGAAATGAAGAATTATCTCTCATATTTCAAAGGCATTAGTTCTCATGTCCCATCCAATCCTAATCCTCCATGTAATCCCCCTTACTATGAACCTAATCCAAATCCTTTATCCATAATTCCACCTCCACAAAATCCTAATCTTATAATAACATTATCCTCTAGTCCTCCAACTACATCATCCCATAATCCTCCAACAAAATCATCTCCTAAACCTCCAACAATGTCATCCCCACCTCATTAGGGGTATTTCACATCACTTTTGGCTAGATTGAAAATTCAACATAATGTGAGCCAATCACCCAAAGTCACACCTCCAGTTCCATCTCAATACCTTCCTTCAAAGCATGATGTTATTGATTCCTCTTCTCCTCTAGATCTGAGCACTTCTCCATCCCATCATTCCACTATCCCTCAAGATTCATCCATCCCTCCTAGTCCATCTTTTGATTCCTGTCCTAATCAAGATCAAGACATTACACGTACTACACACATTACCGATTCCATTCCATCTCCAGCATTAGCATCCATAGATATTCCCCTTCATGAAAAAGTTTCTTCCAGTCCATTCACTAAAACTCCTCCATGTCAAGATCAAATTACTCCATCTCATGATTCCATTTTCTCCACGCCCACATATGATGATCCACTTACCATGCTATATGATCTTCTTTCACCACATGATTACATTCCTTCCACGTCCTCATATGATTCTAGTCCATTTCATGATCCACTCCTTGAGCTATATGATATTCTTTCATATCAAGATCAAAGTACTCCATCTCATAGTTCCACTCCCTCCATTCCATCTCCTGAATCTATTCCATCTCACAATCCACTCATTCCACTCAATGATCCTCTTCCAAGTCAAGATCAATGCACCCCTTCATCCATATTTCATGATCTCTCTCCATCTCATGATCCTATTATTTTTCATGATCCCCCTCATAACCCTACTCCTTCACATGATCCTATCACACCTATCCAATCTCCTCATGAACCCCATACACCTAGACTCGCATCTTGCATTGAGAATACTATGTATCTCTTAAAAAAATAATTCCTCAAGATGTTGGTACACCTTCCACTTTTTCCAATTCCAAAACTCTTCCTTCCACACCTAAATCTTCTCCTCCTTCATCTTCCAAGTCCATTTTAGGTTCTTATAGTCCATCCATTCTAGGTCCTTATGTTCCATCGTCAAACTCTTCTTCCCTTCCTTCCATATTAGGTCCTTATATACATCCTTCTACCTTCTCCACATTTTCCAATTTATCCCCTCATAGTCCTAGTAAAGATCAACAAAGGCGCACGTCCTTGAATTCCTTCCAACGTTCACCTTCCATACGTTCTGCATCTTATTTACCTTCATGCACCCATACCATGGCCAATGGAAGCAAATTGGATGCCAAAGAAAAAGAAAACAAAGTCAAAAATCCACAAAAGTGTAAGGATCAACATGTCCCATCTAAGCGACATGTCCAAGAAAAGAAAAATCAGATCCAAAATGCAATCAAAAAGTCACAAAGGCTAAAAATCAAAAGTGCAAAAGTTATGTGGATACCAAAGCTACTTAATGTAGCAATGAATCTCAAAGAAATATTCCAAATGACATCCAATTCTGCTAATCCAAAGGCCTCCCTCCTTCATAAATTCTCCCAACCTCCATTTTCAAAATCCATTTTGGGTCCTTATACACCCAAATCCGCCATCCCAACTCTATCATCTCCTTCATCCATTTTGGGTCCCTATATCCCAAAATTCCAACTTTCTCCTACACATCCTTCACAATTTACTCCTTTCCACCACCCTTCAAGATGTGTGCCAATGAAGATCTTTCCACTTCCTTCACAAGTATTCCAACCTAGTATCCATCAACCATGTCTTCCTCCTACCTACTCAACTCCCTTAATCCAAACTTTTTCATAGGTCATTGTCTTCTATTCCCCAATTCACTTTAGCATTCTTTTCCTTAGGCTATCAACATCTATGAGAAAATACCAACAATTCCTTGAAAATAAACAAATTAAAGAAGCATAAATATCAAGGGATACATCCATATACCTAGATGCTTGAGTCCTCCCTTCATTTTCCTACTATGTATCCATTGTCTTCCACTTTCACTTACCTATCCATTAACTTCCCTTTTTCCACTTGCACTCTACACTAGGGGCAAGTTCCATCCATATTGTTCTTCCTTACCTATCTTCCATATTCCATCTATCCTCCATTGTCATTCCCATCTTTGATCTTGACTTACACTTTCCATTTTCCCTGGCGCTTCATCCATACAAACCTTCTATGCATATCCTTTCATGCTCCCATCTTACTGTTCGTTATCCTTTGGTAGCCAAGTCAACTCTCTTAGTCGCAAAAGTGAAAAAGAAAATTAAAAAAAAATCAAAGAAACATCCTCTAGTGAAAACCCTTTTAGGGCACTTTTGGATGGTGAAAAAGAAAAAAAAATAAAGGACGCATCTTCTGGTGAAAACCTCTTAGAGGCACCAGAAGAGGGAGAGTTAGACTTGCCATTCAAAAAATTTCCTCTCATCCATCCATAAGTACCTTCCATATCCTTTCCTACATATTCCAATAATTCTTACATATATTTGATCTTGACATCCCTATCCTATAGTCCTTGTTATGTTCATGTTCATTTGTCCATTATCCATACATTATCCTATATACTTTCTACATTCTTCCATATGTTTGATCTTGACATGGTATCCCTATCTTGCATTCCATAGTCCTTGTCACGTTCATGTTCATGCATCCATTTTCCATCCATATGCATATGTATTCCCATCCTCTTTTCATGTTCATTCATATCTTTTCCATCCATAATCCTACACACGTCTATCCTTCTTCCATATACCCTTGATCTTGGTTATCCCTTTCATTTCATCCACTTCTTATCACGCATTTCCTTCATATCCTTCATATCATTATCCCTTTTCCATCCATATCCTTCATATAATTATCCCTCCTCCATATCCTTTGTATCATTATCCCTTTTTCATGCCTTCCTTCATTCCACTTTCATACCCATGCTCGTAATCAATACTAGAGGCACAACAACAAAAATGCTCATACATGCTTAAGAAGAGCACATGCCTTTTCTTCCTCCATATGCGAACTTTCACACCATCCATCCATTTTCATGCAATCCTTCCCCACCATTATTTCCTTCTATTTTCATATCCTTAGAATGGGGCATTTTTGGTCACTCCTTTGAAATATGGTTCTTGGTTCCCCATTATCTGACACTATATCCATTGGTCATCCATATTATTCCTTCATTCATATATCTACCCAACCTTCCTATCCATTTACAAATACCATGGCTCTCCCTTGTCATTGGTCTCAATCCATTCTATTCCACATTCATTCACTTCTATTCATTCATTCATATCAAATTCATTCCAAATCTTTCACATTCAATCCATTTTATTCCAAATTCGTTCAATCAATTCATTTCTATCCATTCTATCTATTCATTCATATCAAATTCAATCCAAGTCTCCCAATCTATTCAATCAATTCATTCATCCTCTAATCTCATTATATTCTCTTCTTCCAATCACTTCATTCACATCATTTCCATAATCAATTCCTTCATTCTATTTGCATCTGCCTTGATCAAATTTCTAGTCTTCCATTCAACACATTTTCCTCTAATAGAATATTTATTATTTTCATAATCAATTCCTTTCATTCCATTCCAATTCAATTCATCCATTATCTTGTCTTATCTTATCCATATTCTCACCACATTGAGCTTCCATCCATAAAACCAACCTCATCAAATAGTGATTGCAAACAAGCTTACACAAATTCACATTTAGACTCAATGATTTGAGAACATCATTCCTTTTACTGTCATTGCCAGCAACCAATCACAAATATCTCATTTCAATTCAATCAATCAATCAATTTTTGCCTTACAGGATGAATCCTTCCTACATAGGCTTAACAAATTTAACAAATTTTTCAGGTTCATGGCAAGCATGGTGAATTGAATGACTACTTAGTCATAATGTATTTTTGTTAATCTTATCTTTGTGTGTTATTGATAGCCTCCCCCAGTGTGCCTCGATCTTCCATATCCTGGTATCATTTGAATGGCTTATCCTGATTACACATGTTATTTTGCAATATGATCTATTTTCATGATTCTTTAACACATATATGTAAGTTTCAAGTTATGTTAATGCATTGCTCACTGGGGGCAACAGGTTAGCACACTTTCCACCAAGCTCCTTAAAAAGACTTTGGGTGTGCCTAGACCTCTCCAATGCATATATGTCATTTGTTCCCTCATGACTCTGAAACCTACATCCATTGTGTTAAGAGTCTAATACGCGCAAAGGAATCTTGTCATCTATGCTTCTATAGTATTTGGTGCATAACTCCTCTTGCAATATTAAAATAAGGTTTGCTCTCCGTATGAACACAATTGAATCTCTTGCATTCATGTAGTTAAGTTGCATTTAGATTATCATTTTCCATCACCCTTCTCCTTTGTCATTGTCACTAGTCCTCTCCTATCTTCTCTGGGGCAACCTATATTTTCTTTGATATGATGCCGTGCCGACATCACATCAAAGAGGGGAAAAATTTAGACACCAAAAATCGTCCCAAATGACTATATTAATCTAATTAATACTAGTCACATTCCTCTACTTATTTAATTCAATTATTTTAATTAAATAGGTTCATTTTTGCCTAAGTATTTAAATTTAATTTAAATACTCCTAGCTCTAATGTGTTAATTTAAATTAACACATGATTCTCCACATATTCCTTTTTTAAATAAATTTTATTTATTTAAAATCCTCCATATTCCCATTAATTCTTCTAGACCTTGATTAAATTAAATTTCATTTAATTTAATCTTTATCCAAACTACCTAGAAGTATGTGCATTCATATGAGTTGTCATCACATGGGTCCATATATCTTTTAAGCACATGTTGTCTACACCATAGGAACCTTCTACACACACATGCCACCTCATCAGTCTCCATCTATCTAGAATGTGAGATAAGGTGTTTAGTTGTCAATCCTTATCCTTATCTCCTAGTAGTTTCTAAGCACATTCTAGATGCTTCCTCCATCTACTTTAAATAGACGTCTTGTCTCAAGCTTTCCTTGGGGGGTTTAGGAGTCATTAGAAGTCATTATCATCCATTAGGTACCATTAGAATCTCTTATCATTGCATCATCATTCTGTCATTTTGATTTTTCATATCATCTAGTCTAGGTACATATTCCATCACTCACACTTGCATTCACACATCCAAGAGATTCATCCATTGTTGTGTTCCTAAGAGCATACCAAACATACTCTCCATCTAAGATACACCAACAAGGCTTCTTATGGACTCCTTTGTTGAGTTGTAGAGGTGGAATGGTCTTTGTTTGTCATTTGCTTATTCATTTGTTCATAGTTTGAGGTTTGCATAATCTTGGTTACAATTTTATGCAATACAAGGGGACATGTTCTTTTAATCAAATAATGAACTTAGGATAGCATAGTCAAACTATAGTTTATAATCAAATAAATTGATTATTAGCAATTTGGTCTAGGTAAATGATTAAATTAATTTAGCCAAAATGTTGAAAAGAGGGCTAATAGTCTAGATAACCATTTTTTAGGTGATTACAGACACAAGGGGTGTTATCTTCTTCATCATCCTCATCCTTGTCACTATCATCATCTTTATTTCTATTGGATCCTCACTAGGCTTATAAAGATGGCATACATCTTTCCATACAATTATAGCATTCTTTACAACATGTTCAATATTTTTCATCAAAACAAGACAAGTATTGAACTTCAAAATCATTTTGTTCTCATTGTCTTTCAATGCTTTCTTCACTTCTACCTCTATCAAGTTGGGCTCCAACTAATTTAGGGTTTGAGAAAATATGTCCTTGATAGTTTGAATGGTGTTGTCCCATCTCACCTTGATCCTGTCTAGTAGAACTGTAGGGGAGCAAACTGATCAGGAGAGAATTTTCATTTTCCTAACTTTTCCATGATTAGATCTTCTATCTCTTTTTTTTTTGCAAGTGTCCTAGTTTCATATTTTAGTGCTTTGAAGTTTCTTATACTAGCACCTTCTCTTAATTGCTTCAATCTTTCTTCATATGTGGGAGAAGGGTGGTAAAAGTCAACTTCACTATCATCTTTATCTACTTTCTTCTTAGATCTCCTTGTGAACACAACTATAGAGGGCTTGGGAGGCTTGGTGATAATTACGTTGCCTTTCTTTATCACTGGTTCTTCCTCTTTTTTTGATTCTTCCTCTTCATTCTTAGGTTCCTCTTAATCTTGACCTTTTCCCTTGGTAAGCATAAGATGGGTTTCATCAGTTTTCAATTTGGCTACCCTCTTCTTACCTCTACTAAGTGCTTGGGGAAGTTTGATTTCAAGCTCTATTCTAGCTTTGGCATCATTATTAGTTCTAAAGAGAGGTAGCTTTGGATCTATCAACTCATTTACTAGGGCTTCAATTATATCTTTTGATTCATCAATGTTAACCTCATATGGAAGAGGTTTTAACCATGCAACTCTAGCCCTAACTACTTGGATATAAACTTTATCACAATCAACCATGAAACATACATCATCTTTGTAATCTTCAACTAGTTTGAGAGGAATCTAGAATCTGTTGTTCATCTTCTCCTTAAAAAATTCAAAATAGTTATCCATAATACTATCAAAATTCTCACCCATTTTTGCAATAAACTCATTAATTTGATATAAAATGGGAGTATCCTTTCTCCATACCACTTAACCTTTGGAGGGGAAAAACTTTAGAATGAAAAAGAATAAACAAGTTAACAAAGAACTAGATTTATAGGGGTTATTCTTTGATGTCATGATGCTACCCATGTTCTTATTCAACAATTTCAACAACAAGTCTGTTAGATCAAATTCCAAGTTCTTCTTAACAACCTTATATGCTAAATCCATAGCCTCACATGGCACACTATTCAAATGACTGGAGTTGTATATTTTATGTGCAATAATATGAATTCCAAACATAAGTTCCAAATTAGATACATTGTTAATTTTTAGACATCTATCGTCCCACTTGGCTATGGTTTTCTTCTAAAGCTCTTCTTGACCTAGGGTTTTAGTATTTTTGACCTCGTTGAGCATAGGGAGACCAGCAATATTATGAACCATCTTCTTCATGATCAAGAGTAACTATTCTAGCCATAGCTAACCATTATGCATACGGCTCAAAATGTATCTAATTCATTTTACTTGGAATTTTCTTGGCATATGCGGGATGTGGCTTAAACCTTTGACCCATAAATGCTTATCCTCGAGCTTGAGAGATCTATCAACACACATTTCTCCTAGGGCCCTATCCATTTTTAGGGTTTTGATTTCTTCCATAGCACACTTGAAATGAGTATGAATATTGTTAATGAGGAGTACCTTTGGTGAGATTCTCGATTGAGCTCCATTAGGGTCGAGTGACTTTGCAATAGCTAGCACTAACTTAAAATTTGTTGCTTTTCATTCAACACCTTTCACCAACATCTTTGAACCTCTCTTTGTGTTGCTGCTATTGCTACTACCAAATGCCATGATTGCTCAATAAATGAGAAAATTCTTCAAAAGACTTTGCTACAAATTCACTCAAGATCACTTGAAAGCTCTGTAAATTTCTCTTGCTCTAGATATATCGAATTTGAGATAAAAAATAAAGTCAAAATTCTATCCTTTTGATAAAAAAAATCATTAATGCTTAGTGCCATAATGACATAGTGTGTGATAGATTATCATCCACTAACTGTGGTTGGTAAAATCTTGTGACTTGGTGACCAAACAAAACTTTTTTACTCCTGACCTCGCTTGGTAGATTTTATGACCAACCTTGCTCGGTATGACCTGATCTTACTCAATGAATGCTAGATCCTTGTGATCCCTCTATATCTAGAATAATAATTTGGATCTTTCATGTCCTTCCATTGGAGCTACTTGAGATATGACCTTGGGAATACAGTTCCAGTTCTTCCTTAAGAACTTAATTGGAAATGATTGAGTCACCCACTTCTTGAGTGACTTCAGTACCATGAATTTAATTGGTTTCCTCAATAGATTTAGGAATCCACTACTATCTCATCTGTTTCTTGATGTTATCTACTCTTTCTTTCTTTTCATCTTGAACTTTACCTATGTTCATGCAATTCTTAGCTATATGACCAAGTTCAGTACATGTGCAACATCTTATGGTAGTATCCTTCTTTCTTAAGTGATGCCTTGAAAAATTTATGCCAATGTGTCCATATTCTCCATAATAATGACATCTACACCAATTATTGTAGTCCCAACCAAATATTGCCTTTACAAATTGTAGAAACAAACTCAAGTTTTTAAACTAACTTGGTAAATTTTTGATACTCAATGTCCATTGCATTACTCAACATCATCATGCATTTGGTAGAAGTAGAGGCATGGTCCATACTAATCAGACAATATCACTTCAAACTTGGTGACCATTGGAGACTAGGTAGATATAGTGTCACTTAGTAGAAAATGAATACTATGTTTACCTTACTTGCACTCGGTAAACACTACTTATCCATCACTTGGTTAACACTGGCTTCACATCATAGGAACTGATGACTCAGTAGACACTGCAAAGCTCAGTAACCATTGAACTACTCAGTGATAACTACTGGTCTTCACACTCCCTTTTTTCACTTAATAGCCTCTAAAATGCTTGGTGTGAACCATAAGTCTTGGTAACTGCTAAGCTGTGAATAAGTGTTGTCACTAATGAGAAACATAACTTAATGCCAACACTATGTCCTAATGATTTTGTTAAATGCACAATATGTAAGTCAAATATTTATGAAAGATATACCTAATTTATAGAAGAAGTATAGAGATAGAGCACCTAAGAAGTGATTTCTAATGTTTTCATTATATCTTCTAATAGAGATATAGTCTATTGATGTGTGGTCAGATAGTAACATATGATAGACTGATGATGATGTCAGTAGGTACATAAGCCCTAGTGTCACATGTGTGAGAAGTTTTATAGACTGTGAGATGATAGTGCTATTGTGATTCTAAATAATTAATTATCTTATTATGATTAATTCAAAAAGCCTCAAGGAATTATTTTGAAGATACAGTATAAAGGAAATTGTTTTCCTTGTTTGTAAGAAATCATTGTGTTGGTTATGAAGCATGAAAAGGAGTAGAGTATTTACTAAATGTGAGTAAGCAATCTAAAAATTATTGGATTCAATTTTTTTGATCTAGTTACAAGATTTGAAGGAGTAGAAGTCTGATTCACAAGATAGACGAAGAGGAAGGAAGGACATTTCTATTGATCTCATTTTGGTTTTGACATATGAGTGACAGTAATGTGAGGCCTCACCCCAACCCATCATCACATCCATATTTTACTTGCATTTTGATATTCAAGACTTTGATATTTTGATAGCTATTCTAGACCTAAATGGATAGTGGCTTGTTTTATCTATTGATTTTGACATTACAATGGTGTTTTACATTTATGATATGCACTAAGAACCCGACATTGTGTATGGATTGTTTGAACACATATGGATGCAACTTTTATGACATGATAGAATTAGATTATAATGTGATGCAAAATATTAATTTGATTATGATGATTTATGATATTTAGATAAATGTTAAATTGATTATGATGATTTATGTGATGCAAAATATTAAATTGATTATGATGATTTATGATATTTAGATAAATGTTAAATTCATTATGATGATTTATGATATTTAGATAAATGTTAATTTGATTATGATGATTTATGATATGCAAATTTTGATATTTTAACATTTTGAATGAAATTATTTGGAATGATTAAGAAAGGAAATTTAATTGAAACATGTTAATATGGATTATGTAATGTTGAAATTATATCCATTTATGCTACATATTTTATATGACCTCCTTGGACTACTAATGCTTGAGTCTAATGTGTAGGAAGAGGAACCATGGAAATTTTGCGTTGAAACAAGTTCCAAACCTATGTGAACATAGTTTAACCAAGGTGAATCTTTGGAAGGTTCAAAAGCCTTGTTGTGATGTATTTTATTTTGTAAATGTAAGTTTTATTTTATGAAAAAAAATTTAATCATAAAGATGCATTAGGGACATGTCGTGGTGATGTGGAATGTTCTTTTAAGTGTCATGAAACTTGTGGATTTAGTGTACAATGACATGTCATCTAGGGTTTTGGTTATAGTTGCATTTTACCCTAAAACTAATTACCTTTCTAATGAGTAAGTAAACCCACTTGACAAGGGGTAGGATGGGTCACAATCAAATGAAATTCGAAATTGGACTTGACTAGGGTATTGAGGGGTCATTAGGTGGTCCCAAATTGTTAGTTATGTAAAAATGAGCTACCTTTATGATAGTATAACATGTTAGGGACCTAATTTTGACCATGTTAGTTCCTAAACAGCCTAGGGGGGCCATTTACCCATGCATTCTCCCATCAATTCGAAAATGAAGTTGTCTTAGGTGTTCTCTCTGACATCTCCACTAACTCAAATATAGCAAACTTAGAGGTAGAAAAGTTTTTAAGAGGGAGTGGCTTGGTGTTTTTCCAAAAATAGTTAGTGGGAATGCCTTATTAGAGAGTTTTGGTCAAATTAGTGGGTTCTTTACCCACTCTCTAAGTTTAGAGATAGTTAGAGTTTGGAGGGAGATTAAGGGAGCTCTTCAAAAACTATCATTGCCTTTAGCTTGGACCAAGGTTGGTGTTTCAAAAAATGTTCATTTTTTGATGAAGAAAGATTCTCCTCTTTCTACTCATGAGGGCTTAGTAAACTTTTTTGCGAAACTAGATGTTCAATTTCAATCTATAAAGGTAGCATGCAACAATTGGGATGTAGCACTTAAGATTATAATGGAGGGTCATAAAACATTTTTGGAAAAGCACACTATTAGTGTACCACCCACGAAATAAGTGTCAAAGAAGGGAGATATATAAGATGAGGAGGATTGAGAGTAAAAAGGAGAGAATACACAAAGGGGGGTAAATCAACAAATTTACTCAATAGGAGTATCAGATTTAGATATAGCATAGAACAATCAAATCAAGGGGGTTGTGGATATTTAAGGTATGAATGATAAGTCATTAGTTTTTTCAATTGTTTTGACATTTCAAAGTTTTGTATGTGAGTCAAGTAAAGAATATAGACTATTTGAGTTATTAAGCATATATACATGACAAAGTGTTTTTCCCACTCATGTCAAAGGGATAAATTGTTTTTCTCATTTTGGTTTTGACATATGAGAAACAATACACTTAAGTGATTACTTAATACTACTTAGTGTATGTTGAGCATAATATGTCAAATTATGCATGTAGAGAAAAATATACAATATGTGTCAAGTACTAGTTTGTGTCAAGTAGATAGTTAATGTTGAGTCACTCGAGTGATGAGGAAGCTAATACATGCCAAGTGATTCAAATGTTAAGTAAATAGTTAATGTTGAGTCATTTAGAGGTTGTGTTACCTCATTGAAGATGTAATGGATGCTAAGATTTAGAGGCTTCAAGTGTCAAGCAAAAAAATTTGGACATAGTTGTTTGTAATGGAACAAACTCCTATGCAAACCATTTTTGAGCTAACATAAGGATTATTTTACGATTCTAGAAGATAAGAATGGATCTACATTGAGAATCCCTATGTAGTACATGCAACCAATTAGATAAAGGGATGAATTAAGTGGAAAAATGGGTGAATCATAGTCATTGATTCCTATCTAACCTTAGGTCACCTAAGTCTTCTTAAGGAGGGAAAAACCTAAAGAGTTTGAGTGTAAAGAGAGAAGTTTTCATGTATAGAACAAGCATTCATGATGCCCAAGAAGTTGTGAGAAAGATATGAATTACAAAATCAATTATAGAGAATAGAGGAAAGCATAAAGAGGACTAAAATGATACATCTGATCATAGAGGATCAAGCATACATCAAGAAAGAAGTGATCTAATATCTAGTAGAGAGATGTTAAAACATTCTAGCTAGTGAATCAACAAAAATCTCTCAACCAAATAGTGTTAGTAGGATTTTGTAAATCATTTGACAGGGTGCTTACTTTATTGTAATTTGAAGTCCTCTAACCAAGCACACTTTTAATAGGGTAAGATTCAACAATCTTTGTAAGCCTTTAGCAAGATAAAGCTTCCATAGGGTAGGTCATAGTTTATGATCAAACAAGTGTAACCTTCATTGGATGCACTTTACAACTACAGTAGTAAAGATTTGCGAGCATCATGCCTAACCCAGTTTTACCTTCTCATTGGAGTTTTTCTAGGTAACCAAATATCTTGTTTCATATGTGTTATTTTTTTTCATTCTATGGATGAACTTGTTTAGTTTAGTATTTCATTTATCATGCAAATTTTGAGATGGATGTGTGGTTAATGATTTTTTGGTTAAATTTTTGACATTTTGATTTATGGCCCCCAAGAGTTTATTTTCCATTGTTATTTAAAAATATTTCAGTTCTATTATTCTACAAATAATAATACATAGATCATTTGGATAGTGGGTTCATTGATCTTAACCTTTAAATTTTTTGGGTAGTGGGTCCAGCTATCTTCCACAACTCCTACCAATGTTGGAATCTCCTAATAGGGATTCAAAGTCTCCCAATGGGGACTGATGTCTACTGAATTTTTTCATCAACTCCTAATAGAGTTCATCCTCTAACAAGGAATGTTTATATTAGTACATCATCTTGTGGGTACTATTCACACTAGGGTTTTCCCTCTAATGAAGGGTTTCCCTACTTAACATATCTTATGTTAATTGTTCATGGGTATCTTTTTGTGGTTTTTGATTATATTGCTCATGTGATTAAAGTTTATTAACATTGATATTTTTTATAATAGTTGGATAACTAATTCACCCTCCCCCATCACACCCGCCCTCTCATTTATATTTATATATTATAACAATTGGTATCAGAGCATTAAGTCCTTGAAGCATAAGCTTAAGAGCTTTATGAGATCATGGCAAGAAAGATTAGTCCTAAGTTTGATGAAGGAAATTTTGTCTCGCTGAAGTTAGAGCTTCTTGGTGAATTATCATATATGTGTAATGATCTGGGCATTGAGTTTCCTAATCTAGAATTCTTTTTTTGCATACTAAAGAATATAAGCAAAGTTAGATCCATATGTGAAGAAGACAAGAAAATCAAGGAAGGATTTGATCTACTCATAAAAAGGGAACCAAAAAGTATGAAAATTTTCATTTGTTGTACATGTAAAGAGTTATTTCATTTTTAATCCATATGTCCTAAGAGAGGAAGAAAATATAGAAAGAATTCAATTTCTACTGAAGATGAATAATTTTAATTGGCTAAGAAAGAGGAAGTTTTAGAAGAAATAACTTTGGTAGCTATCATTGATGATTATGAAGAAGAAGATAATACTAGAATTGTTAAAAAGAATGTTCAAGTTTCCTTTAAGACTAACACTGATCTATATAATAATGTACAAATTGTTGAGCAAAGAGGAGAATAAAGATCTAAACCAAGAGAAGAGTTAAAAGTTGAGTTAGAAACTCCTACATCTAATAGGAACATGACAAAGAATCACACTCCAGAGAGAATAATCGGAAGCAAAGACAAATGTGTGATGAAAAGAAACATAGTTAATGAGGAATTATGTCTGATTTCTCAAGTTGAACCAAAAACTATAGATGAAGAATGTAAAGATCATCATTGGATTCAAGCAATGAAAGAAGAATTAGATCTGAAGAATGAAGAATGAAACATGGGAGTCAGTCCCTAAATGTAAAGACAAGAATGTGATAGGAACCAAATGGGTATTTAGAAACAAGATGAATGAACAAGGTGAAGTTTTGACAATCAAAGATAGACTTGTGTTCAAAGGTCATTCATAGCATGAAGGCATTTATTATGAAGAAACATATGCCCCTATAGCTAGAATGGAAGCATTAAGAATGTTCTTGGCTTATGTAGAAAATAATAAATTCAAAGTATATCAAATGGATTTTAAATCAATTTTCTTGAATGGAGAACTTGAAGATGAGATATATATTGAGTAGCTTAAAGGTTTCCTTCTAATAGAAGACAAAGAGATAGTATGCATACTGAAGAGGTCTCTACATGGTTTGAAGCAAGCACCTAGAACTTGTTATGCAAGGTTAGATAAGTATTTGACAAAGCTTGAATTTGTTAAAGGTACAATGGATAGTAATTTGTATTTGAGAGAAATTGTAAATGGTTTTTTGATCATAGTAATATTAGTTGATAACATAATATTTTGAGGTAATGATGAAGCAAATGATAATTTTTTTGAAGATACAAAGAATGAGTTTGAAATGAGTATGATAGGAGAAATGAAGTTTTTCCTTGACTGTAGATTGTGTAGAATAGTGATGGTACTTTTCTTTCACATGCTAGGTACTTGAAATATTTGTTGAAGAGATTTTGATTGGCAAGTTGTAAGCTTTTTGGTACACCTATGATAACTAGTCACAAGTTATCTAGCAAGGATGATAACCTATAGTTGAGTAGAAGTACAGATACATGATTGGAGATTTGTAATATCTGACTCACTCTAGACTACATAGAGATGATAAATTTAGGATTATAGCTCAATTTCAATTTGATCCTAAAGAGTATCATTATACAATAGTAAAGAGGATATTCAAATATTTGAAAAAAACATCTCACTATGAAATTTGGTATGATAGATCAAGTGATTTTACTTTATGTGCATATACTATTGTTGATCCTAAGAAGAAGAAGAATAAAGTAGTGTTCCAAAGGTTTTCATATTCCTATTTATTATTCTTGAAGCTTAGATTTTTTTCATTTATGTTTCCATCAATTCCAAAGGGGGAGATTGTGTAGATTTCATATTGGTTTTAACAAATAAGTGTCTATACACTTAAGTCATTATAAGTCATTTACTTAGTTCATGCTGAACAAGTAAAATATGTCAAGCATAACATATAAGATAGCGCATGCTGAGTAAATAGTGATTTTTGAGTCACTTAAGTGGCATTTCACTCAGATGCCAAGTAGATAGTATGTGCTGAGTGATTCAAGTGCCAAGAAAGCAATGTATGCCGAGTCATTTAGATGTCAAGTAATAGCATTGAAGTTATAGTTAGTGTTGAGTACTAGGGACTTCAGATGCCAAGTAATATAGTTTTTCCATAGTTATTTGTATTGGCCAAACTACTATGTAAACCATTTGTTATCTGACTTAAGGATTGTTTTACGATCTTTGTTGATAAGGAGGAATCTTAATTATGAATCCCTATGCATTACATGCATCCAATCAAAAAAAGGGAAGGTTTGATTGGCAATATGGTTGAATCAATATTGTTGATTCATACCTAACCCTAAGTCACCTAAGTCTTTTTAAGGAAGACAAACCCTAAACTTTTTAACAAATGTTAATGAGAATTGAAGAGAGTTTACATGTGTAAATAGATCATTCATGGTGATTAGGTGTCATGAATTGAGTTATACATTATGAGATTGGTTAAAGAAGAACAAAGGAAAGGAATTAGAAGATAGTAGAGATACAATTGATTAGAAAGGATTAGGTACACATTAGTATAGAGGTGATCTGACATCAAGCAATAGAGCACTAAACAAAGGATCATTTCTAAGACATTTTAAGAGGTGAATTAGTTAACTCTCTTAATAGAGTATTCTTAATAGTCTTTTGTAAATCCTCTAATAGGGTGCTAACTTTATTGTAGTTAAAGTCCTTTTACTAGGAACACTTTTAATAGGATGTTTAAATCCTTTGACAAGTTAAGATCTAACATTATTATAAGCTTTTAACATGGAAAAACTTTCATAGGGTGGATCATGTTTCATGGTCAAAAATTGTAACCTTCATTGGAGACACTTTATTATTGCAGTAGTCAAGATTTGTGAGTGTCATCCCCACCCTATGTTTACCTTTTCCTTGAAGGGTTTTTGGGTAACCAAATAACTTGTGTCATACATGTTTTGAATATTTTACTTTTATGCTATGAATGTATATGATTAATTTGGTATTTCAATTTATATGCATCTATTGTGAGATGGATGTGTGTTGAATATTTTTAGAGGTTGAAAGTTTTTAAGTGTTGATTCAACACCCCCCCCCCCCTCCAGAGTTTACTCCCCTATTGTATTTCCAACACTTGGTATTAGAGTTAAGTCCTCTGGAAAGTAGAGATTTGTAGCTTTGAGGAAAGATCTTGCAGATGGAAGTCTACAAGTTGGGAAAGACCATTAAGAACCAAATATTTGAAATAAAACTTGCCTTACATTAGGTAAATGAAGCAAGAGATGATTTAAAGTGATCATAGAAAAAGAATGAAGGAAATTTCTATGGAAGAGAATGACACGCAATACCAAGTGATGCTACTAAATTATTTGCTGATGGAAACACAAATGAATTTAATACAACAGATGCAAATCTAATGGAAAATAATGGAACCCTAATTGAAGAGGTTAAAAATCTCAAAAGAGAACAAGAAGTCCAATTAGTATTTCTATGTGAGGTGATCGAGTAGAAAAATAAAGCTAAAGAGGACAAAGTCATGGTTGAAGATGAAAAAAAACCATTTTGACCAATAGACTGGAAGAGAAAATATTAGACGTAACTAGGATTGCTAATATGCAATTGGAAACTTTGGGTCAAATGATGATTGCAAATAATAAAATAAATGAAAAGGATATTGAGATCAAAACATAGAATTTTCAAAATGAATAACTGAGAAATGATCTAAAAAGAGAAATGGAGTTTGTTGATAGTTTCAACAGTCCTATTAAAGCCATCAAATACTTTGAACGGTTGATAAGATCCCCTCGATCCAATAGTGATGCTTCCAGATTGGGCTACACTAGTACTAAAGAAGGAGAATCATCTAAAAGTGGTGAAGAAAGAAGTAATAAAGGTAAGAAATGTAAATCTACTTGTCATAATTGTTGTAAGATAGGTCATGCTGCTAATGTTTGCAAGAGTAAGACTGCAAATCAGAATCCTAAGTAGAAGTTCATAGGTCATTGCCACAAATACAATAAACAAGGACATCTGGCACATGAATGTAGAACCAAAATCATAACCACACAAATATTTGAAGGATATTTCTATAACTATCATAAGTATGGACATAGAGAATATGACTACAGATCCAAAAAAAAATGTTCATCAAACAAGTAGACAAAGGTAAAGTAGAATCTCAACTCTTATAATTGAGATTATAATACAAAGTATAATTGTCACTACTATCAAGAGTATGGATATGCTCATGAGAATTGCATAAGAACAAATTTTAGAGGTGACTACAATAGATGGTTGAGTCAAACCACATGTTTTAGCTATTTGAAGATTGGTCACATAAGTAGGAATTGTCCAACAAGGTCAAGGGCATTCAGTAGTGAGTTCTGTTAGAGTAAATAATTAATTATTTATTCTATTACTTAAGCTTAATTAGGTTGATACATTTATTTAATATTTTGTATTTAATGCATGTAGTGGTTAGTTGTTGACAACACGAGAGTTTGTTCCCTTCTAGCTTTTCCACCTTTTGTGGATATGTGCTGAGTTGTCAACCTTATCTTCTACCACCTTCCAGCTTGTTCTACAAGCTTCCATGAGCTCTTTATAAGCAGGCTCCCTCCTTACATTTTCATAACAACATTGTACATTGTAAATACATTTTCTCTTGTGTTTGCATATTGTCTCTCATGTCTATTTAGGGTTTTTCTCTTGCTCCATGCTCTTCCTCTCCTTGGCTTCTCCTTGATAGGTTCTCGCATGCAGGTGATCTTGGGCATCTTCAGAGTTGACTTTCATCAACTCCAACATGGTATCAGAGCCTCCCTGCTAATGCTTGGTTGAAGAATTTTGAAGCCATGATTTGAAGTCACAAAAACTAGTTTGTTTGTGCATTTTTTTTCAAATTAGGGGATCAGTGAATTTTTGGAGCACATTTGGGCCAAATGGACATCACCATCGGATCCGAAAGGTCGTTTGTAATCAGGATTCATATAAAAAATTTCATTTTTGGAGACAGAGCTCCAAGAGAAATTTTTTTTTTACTTTAGGGGCTGTCGTACAGATGTATGGACGATTTCGAGCTTGAAAATTGAAAAAAATATTTAAAAAAATTCACATAGAGCGTGCTACTGTGGCACCGCCTAACTGCCACCACAGGGCCGCCTGCACTCTGCCTGCAGCTCCCCAGTCATCGGTGGTTACACCTTGCTTCGGCTATGCACCCTCCTTCCAGCGATGACGTCTCAGCCATAGTTCGGCCACCTCTCCTCTTGGTGGTGCCTCCTCAATTTTTCATCGTCGCAGGTATTCATCATTAACTTCACCACCAGGGCAACGCTATCTCTGACCGGGCAGAACCATCAACCCACTACTGCCCTGCTGCACCTACATGTCTGCTCTATCAGCCTTCCCACTCAACAGTTGTAGATTGAGTCAATGGGTGTATAGCGGTACAATCAGCCTTTTTGCTACATCAACACCTGTCACTGTGTGAGATGTGGTAGGTTTGCCACGTGGAATTTTTCCACATAGGCCCTACCACCTCAGCATTTTTCCACATGGTGTCCACGTGGCATTTTCATGTGGCTTTATTTTTGCCGTGATGGCTAATGTGGCTATCAAATTTTTTGCAGTAGTTTGCTAACATTAGCATGATGTCATTAGACCACCTTGCACACCTCCAAAGTCACTTTTTGACCTACCTTCAATTTTTTGGCCATAACTTGAGCATATGGACGTATTTTTTCGATCTGAAACAAGCATCGAAAAGCTAGTTCCAAGATAGAGATTTTGGTGTATATATTTTTTGGTTTTGATGCATTTTTATTGCCCATTTTTTTAGTTGAAGTCTAAAGTTTTTTTTGACTTCGACAAGCATATCTTTTGCATCTCATGCCTATTTTTAAAAAACTTTATATTTTTGGAAAGCTGGTTCTATCACCTTTTCAGAAATGTGGTTTTTTTTCTTAGTTTTTAGCCCATACTCTTTCTATCATAGTTTTGGCTTTTTTTCTATATGGTGGATATCTTGAGTATTTTAGGCCTGAGGATCATTTTCCTGGCATGGATTCTCTTTTTTTTAGCTATACTTTGTTTTGTATCAGCTTGTTTTCAATTTTGATCATTGTAGCTATCATTTTGAAGCATTTTTATGTATCGCACTGAGATAAAGTGCCACTTTTGAATTTTGGGGATCATGAACATTGTTTTGAGTCAGTTGTACATGCACTATTTTCATAAAGCACCATGGGGGGTATAGGTTTTTTCTATTTAGGCATTCTCCCTTTATCAAGTGAGTGTCCCTTCCATGATATTAGCCCATGCAGAGTTAGTGTGACCATGTCTTTATAGGTGCATGTACCTCTTTCCCTCTCTTGTCATTCTTGGTTCATTTGTAGGAGACTTTGGCTCACCTTTTTAGTTGCCTATCATCACACCCCGTCTGCATTAAGGGGGGATTATGTTGTTGTTCTAATGCATCCATGGTTTGATGGTTCAATAGTATGAACTATATATTCAGTGGTTGATCCTATGTACAAGGTGATTATAGTGGCTGGCTACCTATGCATTTCGGTGAGATGGATCATCTACCATATAGACATGCTCAGTTTGTGCCTTCTTCTTCCATGAAGGTTCTTTAGATCAATAGTTTGATAGATTTGTAGATTATTCATACTTCAGTGATGCTTCTTCATGATCACTCCTTGTTCCTATTTTAGGGGACAATTTCCCTAGTTGGAGGCTTCTTTAATTCTTCACTAGGTTACCTCTTTTTGGGAGAGGGTTTTTTCCACGTGATTTTCTCGCTTTCCCCATTTTATAGAGGTTGCATTTTCTTGCATTATACATGAGTACCTAACGTGGCCTTGTTGCCGGGACCCATTCTGCATTTCTTAGTTTTGTGAGCTTAAGGCATTTCCCTAAGTTGCACTTAAGGGGGGGTGTTAGAGTAAATAATTAATTATTTATTCAATTACTTAAGCTTAATTAGCTTAGTGCATTTATTTAATATTTTGTATTTAATGCATGTAGTGGTTAGTTGTTGACAACATGAGAGTTTGTTCCCTTCTAGCTTTTCCACCTTTTGTGGATATGTGCTGAGTTGTCAACCTTATCTTCTACCACCTTCCAGCTTGTTCTACAAGCTTCCATGAGCTCTTTATAAGCAGGTTCCCTCTTTGTATTTTCATAACAACATTGTACACTGTAAATACATTTTCTCTTGTGTTTTCATATTGTCTCTCATGTCCATTTAGGGTTTTTCCCTTGCTCCATGATCTTCCTCTCCTTGGCTTCTCTTTGATAGGTTCCCGCATGTAGGTGATCTTGGGCATCTTCGGAGTTGGCTTTACTCAACTCCAACAAGTTCAAAAAAGGAAAAGTGAAGGTAGATGTTTAGAATTTTAGAGATGAAATGAACAAGACATGAAAGAGAAAGGAAGATTGCAACTTTTTTTCTATGGGGATGCATCCTGTGTGCTTTTTGGCTCACACTCATCCTAGCGAAGAAATAGGGAAGCAAGGACAAATTTTTGCCATCCTCAAAGCTAGCCCCTTTTTTCCAAATTTGGAAACATCCTCAAAATGGAAAAAAGGTTAGGTAAGAAACTTGGGGATGGCCAGTAGTACTAGTGATAGAAAATTCATCCCCTAGCCATCCTCAGAACTTCTAGCTATCTCCTTTTTTCCAGCTAGTCGGGTAGAGGAAAAAAAATAAATTTTACTTTTTGTATGGGTTTGCAATTGTCTTAAACACATAATAAAAATGTGCAAACCATATTTTTCCATTAAAAAACTAAGCACTAAGTCTTCTACTCATTTTAAGATATGATGTACTTGCTAAGAGGGGGAAAAAATAGAGCAACAATAGTAGCAATAGTGAGGAAGGATTACATTTAGTATTTCTATTTAGTATTTACTATATTAATTGCACTTGTCTTTATTCCATTTTGATTTGATGCATAATACTTGGAGAATTTAGGCATTTTTATTTTACTATGTATGTATGTGATATGTTATAATGAAGGTACTTAATATTTTTCATTTGATAATTTTCCCTGTATTGATCTTCAAAAATGTCTATGGTGAATGGTTTATCAATGTTATGATATGCATACTTGAATTTTGTCTCTCTATATAAAAATATCCCCTATGTTTTTAATCGTCATCCCCTAAGGTCTCATCCCCTAAATTTTTTCTTTTACCTATCTTGTACTAGAAATACATCCTTGTCCCCTAAAATGTTCTCATGGACTAGAAACTTTGTGGAGCATAGATTGTAACACATCAAGTGTAGATGGGATCACTTCACCCAATGGGTTAGGTGATCACACCTTCTCCAATTGAGAAATCAAGAAGTATTTGGAAATAATATTTAAAAGGATATACTATACATCAGTTCCAAGTATTTAGTTCTAAAAATATTACATATAAATGAATAAAGATGCAAGGTGTTGAATATAATCTAGTACAAATCTTTAAGTTTTGTTAGTTTTCATGTTACCATTGAGCATGAAAAGTTTCACTATGCTTGCTGAGTGAAATGTTAGTTGATATTGAGCTATCAAAACTAATAGTGTTGATGGAGCTCATAGTAGTTTTCAAGTGGGAAAGGAAACTTCATGGAAGTTGAGTGAGTAAAATTCTTTATTGAAGCTAAGCCTATAGTTGTGTAAGCACTAAGCATTAATTGCAATGTTTTGAGGTTTATATGATCAATTTATACTCATTTGACATCATTTAAATTTTAAGGAGAGCATGGAGAGCTAAAGGTGAACTAGATAAATTGTCCTATGTGTTTGAAAATGTATTTAACAACTATTTGACACCATCTCAGGAAGATTGAAAAGGTATTTATCATGTGCCAAGCTACATAGTTTTAAGATTTTGTAAAACCTAGTTTTATGAAATAGCATCTAGTTCATCAATAGCCAAGGTTTTAGAGGGAAAGGAAGTTTTAAATGTACAATTCATAAGTAATGAGATTAGCCAACAAAATTTTAGAGCCATTCTAGACATAGCTTATAAATGAAATCCATCTGGTGTGTTGTCAATGATACTGTATATAAGAAAATATGATAGCAAGTAATACTAATCTATTTAAAAACAAAAGCATTAACTAGCATAAAAATCATAACATATGAGATAGACAAAGTGAAACCCTCAAATGAGAATATGAGCCATGTAATGGCTCTCTCAATGAGGATGGTCACTTGATTTAGGGATGAGCCTATTATGTAGATTTGGGATGTATGCTCAAGTTTCAAAATAGCTTCAATGGATTTGGGATTTTTGGTGTGGATGATGGCTTTGGTGTGAAACTTGGTCTCAAAATGGCATTATAACTTTAGCTTAATGATTGTGATGAAATGGCTTGGGAGGGGATTCAATTTATAGGTCAAGGGCTTGAGGGATGGAGGGCTAATATGCAAGGAGAGATGAATGCTTAAGGAGGGCTAGGATGCACTCAAAGGGGAGCACATGGATTGTGCTTGTTTAGCACCAATGGGAAGGTGACACTTGTCACAAGGATGATGAGTGTGAGAGGATAGGATAAGGGGTTGGTCAAAGGCTTGATGAGGGAGGTTGAGTATGTAAGGGGGATGTAAGAGTCATGAGTGAGGATGGGAGAGGTGTAAGAGCATTCATGGCATGGTGGTTGGGATATTTTGGAGAGGAGACTTTGGTTTGTTTTAGAAAAGTCTTAAGCTCACTTAGGGAATGTGACAAGATTAGGGGGTGGATTAGGCTTGGGTTAGGATTAGATTAGGGATGTTAGAGATATGTAAGTGGATGGAATTCATGAGGGTGGGTGAGTTAGTGACTAAGCTTGGTTAGTATAGGTGGATGGGGTGGATTAGGCTAAATGGAGGATTAGCGATAGGTTAGGGGCTATTAGATTTGAGAGCTTTAGTTATCAAATAGATTTATTTAATAAATGGGGGTTTTGGATTTTAGATAGGAGAATAGAATTTAATTGATAAATGATAGGTTGTTTGATTTATCAATTAGGACTATAGATGATTAAATAAGATTAATCAACTAGGGGATGGCAAAGGATTAATTAAATAGGAATTAAATTAATGATTCCTTTAGAGATAACTAAATAGGATTACTGAAGCAGTGTAATCAGATTTAGGTGTCTACATTTTGCCCCTCTTTGACATAGTGTTGAGACAACACTATTTCAAAGAAGTTCGAATGGAGATGACACAAGGAAGATTTTTTAGCAACAAGGTTGCCCCAGTCTCAGATAAGAAGAGGAGAGACTAGACATAGATGATGCCCCCTCAAGAAGGTGGTGGAGAGATAAATGAGGCTTGATGGCTTCTTGAAAAGTACAAGAAATTAAGACAAGCAGAGACACATAGTGGAAAAGATAAGGGGCTAAATTAGCTCAAACTTGCACTATGGGAGAATGATAAAGGGAGGTCAGATGCACAAGAGGCAACAAGCTTAAGATTTTCTAGGATTAGGGGGGGGGTGGAGCACTATAAAAGGAATCCAGGATATGGAGATGGATGAATGGGATGGTAAAGTTGATGCAACATGATTTCAAAGAGTCAGATTGGTGGAAGATGGGTTTCAGAGATCCCTAGGACTAGGATTGTGGATCTCGAAAGATGAGGCTTGGTGATTGATTGGATGGGTGGATCCATAAGACTAGGATTGTGGATCCCTAATGCTAAGAGTGATGATTGATTCAAATAGATATGGATGCATAAGCTAGGGTAGGAGAGACAAATGTTGGATATGGATGGGGGATAATGGAGATGAAGGGAATCCATTGAAGCTTTTTGAGTGGAGGAATACTTCAAAGAGAAGTGCCACAAAGAGAAGTGCCACAATGTATTTGAGCACTAGATTTGCTATAGGACTATTGGTTAATTGCCAATATTACCAAAAACATCAAGGCTTTTTCACCAACTGTCCAGAGGACTGACAAATTGACTCAAAGCAAACATGCAAGGATTGCACCAGTATCACACATGAATCCCAGAGGGAGTAGCATGGAACTGACATTGGGTAACCCAAAAGAAAAAAAAGAAAAACAAACAAAAGACCTGATCAAGACCTTACGCTTAGATTGCCCCATTCGCAGTATACCATGATATGGAAGATCATGGCCACCTTGAGGAGGGAACAAAAGGATTGCTTGGAAAAGATCCTTTAAGACCCAAGAGGAAGATTCCAAATCAAAAGAAAGAAAAAATCTAAAAGAGAACTATTTGCCAATGAGATGGGTAGGATGAGGTACTACCAGACCAAGATCTGACATGAGGAAAGCTATATCCTACAAGGATCTATCAGAGAGCACCTAAGCTGATGGATCTGGATGAGAGATACATCTAGCAAGCTGAACGAAGAAGGATAACACTTTGGTGATAGGAGATCTAGCTTAAAGGTTGCATTGTAATAGCTAACCACGATGTGCAATGTATGCAAGATGCTGATCAAGGACAAATTGATAGGGAAGCTGGATAGATAAAATGGTACTAAGCTAAAGAGGATGTACAAGCTAACAGACCAAGATATGTTACAAATGTACAAGGTCATTCATGTTTTGGTTTTGTGAGATGGAAATGTTGTTGAAGGGTTGGATGCTCATAATAGTTGATAGGTAGATAGGTAGATGGTTTGGAAAAAGCTTAAGTGAAAATGGGATTCTTTGTGTGCCTGTGATAGGATACAAGCTAGGATACAAGATTATTTACAAGCTAGAATATGGTACAAGCTTTGGACAAGATTTGGATATACAAGCTATGATACAAGGGATGATACAAGATTTACAAGGTATGATACAAGCTTTATTACAAGATGTACAAGGTATGATACAAGCTTTGGTACAAGATTTACAAGCTGGGGGACAAGATTTACAAGTTGTACAAGAGGTATTTACAAGCTTCATTAGATGTTGGATATTTGGGTGGAACACCAAGGGAAAAAGTGGGTGTTTTATTGGATGGTGGGTGGATGGATGAGGGATAGGATAGTGATAGATAATGGATTAGTCTTAGTACACAAGGCACTTGAATTACCAGGTTTTCACCAAGGTACCTATCCAAGGTGCTTGAATTGCCAAGTTTTTGGCATTGGATGCTTATTTCTCTTTACTATTTATGTATTTTTCAAAAGTTGGGTATACCAAGGATCTTCAAGCATAGAACTTCTTGAGATGAATGATGTTAGTAGGATCATTCAAGATTTCTCCTTCTGGTGTAGATAGCTGATAGGCTCTAGAGCCAAAGGATGTAGTGATGACATAAGGACCAAGCCATGTAGGTTCAAACTTACCTTTCTTTTCTCGATCTTCTTGGACTTTCATGTTTTCTTTGAGGACAATGTTGCCCAACTGAAAGTGTCATGGACGCACCTTCTTATTGAAATTTCTTTTGATATGAGTTTGATAGACTGTGAGATGATCATAGGCTTATTGTATCTTCTCATCTACGAGATCTAGTTGGGTGAGTCTAGCTACACTGTATTCTTTATCTGAGATTTGCCCTCGCAAAGATATGCACAGTGAGGGAAGTTCAACTTCTATAGGTAATACCACTTCAGCACCATAGACTAGGTAATATGGAGTTATGCCTGTGGATGTATGCAAGGAGGTTCAATAGGCCCATAAGGCTGGATTTATTTGTAGGTTCCAATCGCAGTCAAAATCATTGACAACTTTCTTTAGGATTTTGAGGAGGGTTTTGTTAGTTGCCTCTACCTGGCCATTACCTTGTGGGAAATATGGGCTAGAAAAGTGATGATGGATGCGAAGGGAAGTACATAATTCTTCCATGTTGAGATTTTCAAAGTTACCTCTGTGGTCAGTGAAGATGGTGGATGGGATGCTGAAGCAACAAACAATGTGGTACAAGATGAACTTGGAGACCTAAAATCCTATAGTTGAGACTAGGGGGACTACTTCCATCCACTTAGTGAAATAGTCTGTAGCTATTATTATCCATTTATGTCCATCAGATGAGAGAGGTGTGATGGTTCCAACTAGATCAAGGCCGCAACATGCAAAGGGCCAAGGTGGTGCAATAGGCTGTAGGTTCTGTGCTAGAGCATGCACAAGATTTGCATGTTGCTAACATGGAAGACATTTTTTGACAAACTCACAAGAATCTTCTTCAATGGTAGGCCAATAGTAGCCTTCTCTAAGGATTTATCATGCTAAGACAATACCACTCATGTGGGTACTACAAAGTCTAGAGTGTACTTATTTTAATGCCATCACAGGCTCATTTTCATCTAAACATCGAGAGAGAGTATCGTGATAACCCAGACGATATAGGGTATTAGCTATTATAACATAGCGGGATGATTTTTTGATAAGGTTTTGGCATTGGGTACATGTGAGGTGAGGGGATATGATACCATCTATAAGGTTAGCATGAATTTCATGGTACCAAGGGGATTAGGGACCAACCAAGACGCCAACACGGTTTGAGTCATCATTCGCATAGGTGGGTGTGAGGAGTTTCTTGAATAAAAACTCATACTTTGTAGAATCTTGGAAATTTTCCAAGAGCAAGATGATAGTAGCCATAGCAGCTGCTTCTTTGTTCTGCATTTGAGGCACTTGTGTAAACTGAAGCTTTCTAAAATGCTAGGTTAGCTGATCAACTAGCTCTTTTTAGGGTAATAGCTTTTCATCTTTTGTTTGATATTCATTTAGGACTTGCTTGATGATGATCTGAGAATCGCCAAAGATTTATAACTCAGTGATGTTCCATTCTATGGCTATCTTTAATTTTGCTATGAGAGCTTCATATTCTACTATATTTTTGGTGCTAGGAAATTGTAGCTTAAAAGCTTTTGGAATGTAATCTCCTTGAGGTGTGACCAACAATATTCCTGCCCTAATCCATGAGATGTGTATGAACCATCAAAATAAAGTTTCCACAGGGGTTGTTCTTCAATAAGATAGATATGCTCATCTAGAAATTCTGTGAGCAAAGAATATGCATCTACTAGAGGTGCATCAACTAGGTGATCTGCTATAGCTTTCCCTTTGATTGCCTTTATGTCCACATATTGGATGTCAAATTTGCTAAAGAGCATAACCCATTTGGTCAAATGGCCTGTAAGTGTCATTCTAGAGAGCATATACTTGAGAGGGTTGATCTTGGAGACTAGTTGGATGGTATGACTTAGCATGTAGTGGTGAAGCCTTTGAGTTGAGAAAACAACTGCCAAACAAGCTTTTTCCATAGGAGTGTAATTAAGTTCATAACCAACTAGGCTTCTACTAATATAGTAGATGGCTCTTTCTTTGCTGTAGTCATCATGCTATGCTAAAATTGCCCCTAGAGTAGTAGGCATTTCTGATATGTACAAGATCAAGGGATGACCAAGAACTGGTGGAACCAAGATAGGGGGATTGGCGAGATACTGCTTCAGCTGATCGAAGCTGCATTGACATAAAGGATCCCACTTGAATTTTTCATTTTGCTTTAGTAAATGTGCAAATGGCATGCACTTATTTGCAAGCTAGGAGATGAAGCAATGGACTAATTGAAGCTTTCTCTGAAGAGTGCGAAGCTATTGCAGTGTCTGGGGAGGAGGCATGTCTAAGATAGCCTTGACCTTTTTGGGCTCAATCTCTATACCTCATTTAGAAACTATAAAGCCTAGAAGCTTTCCAGATGTGACCTCGAAGATACATTTCTTGGGATTCAGCATGAGATGATATTTGGCTAACCTATCAAAGACTTTCTCTAGGTTAGCAAGATGATCCATGAAGGTGTGAGATTTGACCAAGATATCATCCACATAATCCTCCAAAATGCTATGGATAAGATCATGGAAAATGGCTGGCATAGCTCTTTGATAGGTAGCCCTAGCATTCTTTAGGCCAAAAGGCATCATGGTCTAGCAAAAGGTTCTCCAAGGGGTAGTAAATATTGTCTTATGCTGATCTTATTCTACAATTTTGATTTGATTATACCCAAAAAATCCATCCGTGAGGGATAGAATTTCATGTCTAGTTGTAAGATCTACAATCATATCTTGTTGGGCAGGGGAAAATCATCTTTTGGACAAGCTTTGTTAAGATCTCTAAAATCAGTGCAGATTTTGATGTCACCAGAAGGCTTAGTGATGGGGACCATGTTGGAGATCCACTCTAAGTAGTCGATAGGTCAGATAACCTCAGCAGCTAACATTCTTTCTAACTCAATTTTGACCAGTAATGCCACCTCGGGGTGCATTTTTCTAAGCTTTTGTCTAACTGGCTTGATCTTTGGAATGAATAAAAGATGAACTACAAGTTTTGTATCAAGTCCTAGCATGTCCCAATATGACCATGCATATTGGCCAATGTTCTCTCTTAAGACCTCAAAGAGGAGATCAGCTTGGTCTTATGATAGGGATGCAGCAATGTGAACAAGTCTGGGGATCTCTGAAGAACCGATGTTGGCTTCTCTAGTATCCTCAATTAGAATAGAAGACACCTCTGGTCGATTATCTTGAGGAGACAATGCTAAATCCTCATGTTCTGCTTGTGAATCTGGATTTTCTTGCTAAGAGATCTTCTTCACTGCCTTAGCTAGTCTTGGACTCACCTTAGTTCCAATTTTGGGTGTATCGAAACTAGGTAGGGGATTTTCTCCAAAATACCCCTTGGGATCTAACTTATATATATAGGCAAAATCTGGCTTTGTTTGCTTGTGAGGTGTTTCAGCTCCTATGAATCTTAGAAGCACTTCCTCTGATGTGAACTCATCAATGTGTATGATGCTTGGTTGGTCCCAATCTATGAGTTGTGGATGAGTGAGTGGTAGGTCAATAAAATGGATGGATAGTTCTTGGAGAATAGAGTCTCTGAGGGAGATTTGGTCTGGGACATCATCGTAGGTTCTCTTTTCAACTTCCTTGGGAATTTCTTCAATTTTGACAAGGTCATAGTGAATATTCAAAAAAGCATGACCATTCTCATTGGTGCCCCTAGTTGTGGGTATACCAAAGCCAAGACCTAAATTTGTTTCATACTTGTGTGCTTCGATGGAGCATTGCATGCCTCTTTCTTTTGGTCCTAGAACACTACCTTGATAGTTCTATTTGTCAGTGATGAGCTTATGTTCTTGGGGATACTTCTAGCTAAAGTGATCAAGGCATGCTTGATTTCTTGGAGGTGCATCCTTATGTAACCAATTGTTGATATCTAGAGTGAGCTCCTCATGAAGAGAGACTTTCAAGAATATAAAGGTTGTTGGGCCAAACTGTTTGTATCAAGGAGGTGGAATCTCCTTAGATTTGTGATATGTCAATCATCCATCGGCGTGGGGATCAAGTGGGAGTGCCCTAATAGCAAATGCATCTAACAAACTATACTCGCCATAGCCTTTGTTATTGATCTTCACAGTAGATAGGGTGGAGGTGAGGATGGTTTCTGGGTCATTACAAGTGTGGAATGAGCTAGCAATGGATGTGCTGATATCAATTTAGGGCAATGGTTTGTATATGAGGCTTCATCTATATTGCAATAAGAAAAGGGTTTTGGATTGGCGTGGATGGTTACCTCAGTGCCTTGATGCAGAAATTTGATGCACTAATGGTAAGTGGATGGAACAGCTTTCATGGCATGAATCCATGAGTGGGCGAGGAGGATGTTAAATGGTAGATTTATATCAATAACCTAGTAGAGTGTTTCTTGGATGACTAGCCCAACCTTGATTGGCAGCAAAATAGTTTCTTCTGTGGTTCTCTCCAAGTTGTCATAAGCTTTGATGGTGATAACCTCACTGATGATATCTACCTTAGTATATCCAACTTTTTTTATGAATTTTAGGGTGCAAATATTCAAGGCTAATCCATTATCTATCATTACTCTTTTTAGGGCAAAATTGGATACCATGATGGCTATGCAAAGCGAAAGGGTGTGATCTTGCTCGACCATGGGTATGTCAGTGGGTTTGAATGATAGGGCACATGAGGAGGATAGGTGTCCAACGAGATTAAAAAAATTAGTAGCGTTGATATCTAAAGGGACACAAGATTCTATGAGAGAACTATCAAGGATGTTTTTATACACAGGACTAGTGTGGAGAAGGTATAAAATGGAGATTTGGGCTGACATGTTCCCAAGATGTTCCAAGATATTATATTGGCTTTTTGATGGAGGTGATGGTGCTAGTGGAACTAGTGGGCCTGCGATGTTAAATTGTGCTCTTCGAGTGGTGACTTCACACTCATTGCTTGGTCCTCAGATATTGATAACATTGATAGAAGGCTCTTTATCAAATATACAACCTATGAGGCTACCATAGTCTATATAGGATGAAGTGTGGTCATTGTTCTTCCCATGCTGTTGGTTTGGTTGGTGGTTGTTGATGTTGTTTTTGTTGGTTTGGATAGGTGCTTTTCTAGAATTTTGGTTGTTGTGAGGAGGAAAAGCATTTTGATAGATCTGTAGGCTTGCAGTGGGAGAGGTTTGGGCACCAATGATGACTTCTTTTTTATCAATGAAGTCTTGTACATAATCTTTCAGTTTCATGCATCTGAGGCTGGTGTGCCCATTTACCCTATGAAATTTGCAATACTCATTGTCTTTGTACCATGTAGCTTTGTATTGGCCTGGGTCAATTTGCTGGGTAGGAAGAAATTTGATGAGGTTTTCCTTAGTCAATTTATCAAAAATGACATCCAATGGCTCACCAAGGGGCGTATAGTTTCTAGGTGTAGGTTGGAACTTCGGCTTTGATCCTGTAGCTACATTGATGGCATTAGCTTAATTCTTAGACCTTTGAAAGTTGGCTCCTGGATTGTGGCTTTGATAGCTTTATTGATTCTACTGTTGGTAGTTGATAGCTTGTTGATTGTTTGGTTGATACGGTGGGTTGGACTGATTTTGGGAAGGCCCAACAATATTCATATGTTTGGTGTCAGTGATGCCATCTGTTGCTGTAGACTCCTAAAAATCCTTTAGAAAATAATATTTTTATTTTTTGAAAAAAAGTCCTTGATGACATCATCATTTATTTATTTATTTATTTATTTTTATGCCATTAAATCCCTTTATCTTAATTAAAAATATTTAATTAAGGAATCCCTCCCAAAAATGTTTAAATCTTATTTAAACATTATTTTCTTATTTATTAATTATTTAATTAATAAATTGACCAAAAATCCCAAAATAAATTAAAAAATTATTTTTTGTCCAAAACTTGGCCAATTTCCTTAAGACCACTAACCTCTTCCAAAATCTTCTAATCCTTCTTTAATTTCTATTAAAGGCTAATCTCATCATTTTCTACCCTTAGTCCCAACTCAAAATATTTAATTAAGATTAAATATTAACCCTCATATTTATTAATTATATTTTAATAAATATCTCATCAACCCAAACCCTTGAGATAAATAAACTTTATTTATCCTCAAAACCTTATGAAGTTCTAGACTTTTCTAGAAGGACTTTATCCTCTTCCTAAGCCTATCTCTAAACCCCCTTTTTAGCTTAATCCACCCCATCCACCCATACTAACCAAGCTTAGCTACTAACTCACCCACCCTCATTAAATGCCATCCACTTGCATATCTCTAACATCCCTAATCTAATCCTAAACCCAAGCGTAATCCCCCCCTAATCTTGTCACATTCCTTAAGCAAGCTTAGGACTTTCCTAAACCAAGCAAAGTCAACAATCTCAACTCCCTCCAAAATATCCCAACCACCCAACCATGAATGCTCTTACAAGTCCATAAAGATTCTTACAAGTCCATTCATTTCTCTTACAAGCCATTTATGAAGGGTCTTTATGAAGATATTATCCCTTGAGCCTCCTTTTTTGACTCATCCTTGCCCTTCCTTCCATCCACTCACCTTGTGACATGTGTCACTACTTGATTGGTGCCAAACAAGCACAATCCATGTGCTCCCTTTTGAGTGCATCCTAGCCCTCCTTAAGCTTTCATCTCTCCTTGCATCCTAGCCCTCCATCCCTCAAGCTCTTTGCCTATAAATTGAATCCCCTCCCAAGCCATTTGATCACAACTTTTAAACCAAAGTTATAATGCTAGTTTGAGAAACAAAGCCTTTTACCATACCCTTATAATGCCAAATTGAGAGCTCACAAAGCTACCAATTTTCCATTTTCCATCTCCATTGAAGCATAGTTTGAGAAGCCTTGAGAATACATACAAATCATTTACATAGACTCATCTACCAAGGAAAGAGCTAATTCCTATTGGGAGAGTCCATTCATTTGGCTCACATTCCTAATTAGGGATCTCTCTTTAGTTTCTCTTATATGTTATATTATTTTTGTTAGTTAATTCTTTGTTCTCTTAATAGATTAGTATTTCTTGCTAACATATTAGTGTATACATTTTGGCATGCCCAATGGGAGCCTTGTATGGGTCATCTTCATTAGCTTTTTTAGTCAAGATTCGTATGATAATTGCTAATTTTGGCTAATTTTTCTTTTTTTGGTGATTGGTAGGATTGTATAAATTGGTTTTGTAGGTTGACATGAGCATGAAGAAGATAAAGGAACTCATAGTCTATCTCATAGCGTTTGTAGATTTTTCAAGCTTATATGTGGACAAAGCACTTGGATTTCTTCTTCCCCTTCTTGTCTACATTCTTCTTATTCCATCTACTTCCTCTTCTTCTTGTGGGAGACCTTGGCATTTTTTTTAATTTTTTTTTTTAAGAAAGCAAAATCATACACACTTCTTTTTAGTGCTTAAAATGAACCCCCAAATCATACTTAAATCCATTAAAAACTAAAAATTTGCAAAAAGAAAAAAAAGAATCTTTTAACAAGTGAAACTAAACCAATCCAATCATTTGCATCCTTGCAACATCAAAGTTTTAGATGCATCCATGCAAAGTTAGGAACACTTCATTTTTGGGAATTTAAAAAGAACTTGAAGTTTCCATTTCAAAAGGTTCAAAATCAACACTAAAGTGCACACTAAAATCTAAATCAAACTCAAAGCATCAATCAAAGTTAAAATGAACCTCATTTGCAAATATTTTAAAGTTCTTTTAAAAATATCATGAAAACTAAGAGTCCTAAATGGTTGCCAAAAATTGTCCTAAAAGCTTTGTTCTAAAATGGTTGCTTAGGTTTTTCATGCATCAAAACAACCTAGGAATATCATTTTTGGGCTTAAAAAATGCAAACTAGAACAAAAAATCTTAAATGAAAACCAAATTCCAAAGAGTAATTTTCACTTTTGAGTCCAAAACAATCTTGAATGATCTAAGGTTAAAACAAATCACTTCAAAGTTCTTAAAACAACACACAAAATCTCAATCTTGAATGCTCAAAGGAAAAAACTTGAATGTTTAATCACTTGTCTTTGAATGCATGTTGCTAAAATCACTCTTGAATGCCATGGATTAAAATTAAGTTTTTTTTTTAATGAATACATGATTAAAACAACAAATCCAATCTTGAATGCCACAGATCAAATAATCATCTTTTGGAGCATAAAAAGATTCTACATTTTTGTAATCTTTGAAGTTATAAAAAAAAAAAAAATGCTTTGAGTGAGTTTGTCGTTGGACTCACCCTCTTTAATCACCCATCAATTTAACCATTGGTTGCAATCTCACCACCATCTATGAGGATGGGTCCACCTAAGAGAGTGTTAAGTGTCCATGCAAATCAAACTCCACTCACTTGGGTTTTTAGTGGTTTTTCTAAGTTAGAAAATTCCTTGAATGCACATTAGTCTCACTAACACTTCATTTGGGCATAAAAATTGAACAACTCTTGATGTGGAGGGCCTTCGGGTGCGTGCTTGACAAATCAAGTTTCACATATCTTTGTTTTTGGCTTAAAACAAACTCACACTCAATCTTGAATGCCTAACAATCAATGAACATCGCATGGTTTTGATGCATTTTCAATGATGCTCACATTTCTTATGTTGATGATCTCTTGACTTCCATTATGCTAATGATGCTGTCAAATTGGAATGATCATTGTATGCCTTAATCACAACTGTCTTTAATCATAGCTTACAAAATCTAAATCATCAATTGGAATGAATGTGTCTTTTAAAACCAAGATCATGTATGTGGTCTTGTTTTACACTTTATAGGAGGCCTGCTTGGGGATTTCATCACCCCTTGGGATGACCTCAACTCCAGTGTTTCGATGGAGTATAAAGATCGGGAGGTGAATCCAAAGACACCTCTCTTGGAATCAAAATCTTGTCACTCAAGCTAAGCCTCAAGGACCTTTATACCCTTGAGAAGTGAAAGAGGAGAAATGGGTTACCACTCCTGTCAGTTGTGTGACATCTTTTTGGTTTAATCTATGGATTTGGGCCTCATGTACAATGGGTATACCAAGGACTCCCTAGCTAAAACAACACTCAGCCTTGTAGACAACCATCTAGGATGTTAATGTGTTTGAAGTGACTGATCGAAACATTTGTAAGATATACACATTCCTTGGCGCAAGTATCACATTCTAAGAATCAAAACTTCTATCTCGTTGTTTCTATCTATTGCTTGATCTTTTATTTTTTGAATGAATCTTTGCCAACTTTGGTCAAAATATTAGAAAAGCAGAAATCTCCCAGCTCAAGGCATACTTAGCATAGTCACTGCCTCATCAAAAAATCATCCAAGCTCCCCCGCTGCAACCAAATCTATCTAATTCTATGCTTTAGAACAACCCCAAATCCAAAGTCCATCCAAATCATCCCCCCAGCCAGCTAGCAACCCAATCCAAAATCACCCAAGCCTTTAAGGAATTATTGTCACCTGGCCAAGAGTTTTCCATTCCTACCATCTTGCAAAACCACCAGCCTCACCAAGGTTATCCCTTTGACAGAGCTTTGTCTAGGGTAATCTAGCTTTGTCACTTGTATCCCTCATCACCTTGAGCAAAAGGTTGGGATCCACAAGTGGTCAATCTTGTATCATACCCATAGGATCATCATTCTATCCTCAAGTTGACACCAAAAGCCACGAAATCTAGCACATAGGAAAGAAAAATTCTCACCTTTTGATAGCATACCATTGAAGTCTTCCATCCTTAGAAAATCCTAAAATCCCCATCCAATCCTCCTTAGGTTTGTCATGCAGCTTTGACTTTCCCTAGGAAATCTTTTCAAACCCAATCCAAAATTTGAGCTTAATCCAAATTCAACCATGAGCTTCTGTGTTCATCCATATGCAAGACACCATCGCCATTCAACTCATCATCAAAACATAAAATCCCAACCCTATCATGATGAGTTTGGTTGCATTGTCCTTGCTCCCACCACATCCTATTCCAATGATGATGAAAATCTTGTTGACTATGATGAGTATCTTGAGAGCCTTAGATGCCTTCCACCAACCATCCCCCAAAATCCACACATTATTCCAAACTATCTATTCATGCCATCTCATATCCCAGCTTCTCCTCCATCACCCAATAAACCAAGCTTCCAATCTTCCACCCCTTTCACACTAGCTATTCCTATCAATCCACCTCCACCTCTGACACACGAGTCTCCAAGAAATCTCCTAGAGGAAATGCAAGAAAAGCTACCTCCAGCAGTCGATAAGCCATGTCATCTAGTCCAACCATATGAAGTTTTCAGTGATAATGCTTCCCCATCTATAATATCACCTCCTTCTCCCATAGCTTTCATCCCCATACCATCCATCAAATTGCTTAAAATCCTTCCACTTCCTGCAAGCATCAAAATCCCACCACCTGTCAAATCCCTCCAAATCCTATCCACATTACCTCCAAGCCATTACCAAATCTCCTGTAATGACCCTTATGCATCCATCTTCTACTCATCCATCTCCACTACTAAATCTTCCATCTATCCATCCACTGCCTTTGAAGAATCTCTCCCTTCACCTCCTATCACACCATCAACTCCAATCCAATCCTATCAAGATCTTACCCAAAATCATGTTGACATCCCCCAAAGAATAAATGAAGATATCATCATACCATGTCTTCCATCCATATTGCAGTCACCATCCCCTCCATCTCCAAAACCTCAAGTCATACCTCCTCTACTGTAGGATATCTTTTCATCCCATTAGCTAAATCAAGATCCTGTCCTACCATCTCCTCTGCTCCATGCTTCCATCTTACCACCTATCCAAGCTATTCCACCATCTATAATCTACCCTCTAGGTTCACTTACATTCATCCATGGTGGCCTCCTCTTAGCAGAAGAATTAAAAATAGTATCTCCCTGTTGCAGTACATCTGATAAAGCACTTCCACCATTTTTCACAAGCAAAAAGTATCCTCAGCTAGTTCAAATGCTCAATCGATGGCATTATCAAGGTCAAGGTTTAGGACCACAAGAGCAAGGAATCATAAAGCCTATTATTGCACAAAAGAATCTAGGATTTCATGGTCTTGGATATGTATCCAAAGGCTCACCATCTAAAAGTGTTGGTACACGCCATCTCCAAACCAAGCCTATCTCTAGGCCCACCATGCCAGCCTCCCATCAATCCTTCAAGAAATCTCATGTCATCCCCCCTCCACCATCTTTGCAACCAAAAACAACCTACCATATCCCCCCCTCATCCGCTAAATCCATTTTGGGTCCCTATGTCCCAAAATCTACCATCCTCCATCCTCCTATCGATCGTCATAAAAATCCTATTCCATCTGCTCCTATGCAAGATCAACAAAGGCACATATCAGGGCACATCATCCATCATCATCCCCCTACATGCTCTTCCATATCCTCTTCATTTCACAAAGATTTTCCTAACCATCTTCCCAAAGCTTACCACAGCAATGTGAATGCCAACTTCAAAATGCATAAAGCTAAAAATCCAAATCCTAGGCAATCATATGTCTATTCTAAAAGACATACTCCAAAAAGGAAAAATCCAATCAAAGAATGCAAAACAATGCAAGAGTCTATGAAAAGAAAATCCAAAACCATGTTGATCCCAAAGAAAAAAGTTGAAACCCAATGCATAATGGCATCCACCATTGCTAATCCCCCATCTAGTGACTCATGTCCCCTATGTCCTAACTCCATCTTGGGTGCCTATATCCCCAAGCGCACTTCCAAAAATCCTCCATCAAGCCCACATCTACCATCTATCCCCCATATGCTCTTTTCACACCCATCCCAGCATGTGCCAATGTTGATCTTGCAAGCATCCCTATCTCATGCTCCTTTCTAGCCTTTTCATCCCTCCATCTCCTACCATCAATCCCATCTAATCCAATCTATTGCATAAATCACACATCTGGTGTACCAACAACTAGCAACAAAATTGAACATTCCAACAGCCAGTGTGAAATCATAAAAAAGCCAAAATTAGTTGAAGAAAGCCAAAATTATTCCAGCTAAGTCCAAAGTCAAAAAGTCAAAAAAGAAAAGAAAAATAAACAATCCACTGGTGAAAACTTGGCAATTCAAGCACCTTGGACAAGTACCATGATGAAAACTTGGCAAACAAGCATCATGTGTAATCCAGCCATACCTAGCTTAGCCTATCATCCTCATGCTTTTGGTCACATCTTGACATCCAACTCCATCTTCCAATCTATACACCTATCCTCCATCCTTTAGCTTCCATCTCACACCATCCACTTATCTTCTGCAGCTTTAGCCAATCATCCCAACTATCATCCATCTCCCTAGCACCTTTCACTTTTCCATCCTAGCTTGAATCCTATCACATCCATCATAAGACCTCCTTTCACATGTCATCTTTTGACTGGGGGCACTGTATTCCTTGGAGATCTTGTCTTGTCCATCCTCCCTTGTCATTAGTATCCCACTCTAGGCTATCCTCATGCAAATCCAATGTCATCCTCTCATTAGAAATTCACTCTAGTGCCATCTATCCATTCAGCTACCACCAACCTTAGCATTGTCCCCATCCTTGGTCGCACATCTATCATCATTATTGAATGCATCTTGCCAAATCCATATCTTCCACTATCACCTCATCCTTAGCTTCTGCCTCTTGCACCAACTTGAGCCATCCTGTTGTCCTCTCATCCTAAGCTTTTTATCCATCTGTATCATACCTATCATTGGTCTGTTAGCTTGTACAATATCTTGATTAGCCCACTTGTAAATATCTTTTTCCATCAGCTTGTACATCCTCTTTAGCTTAGTACCATTGTATCTATCTAGATTTCGTGTCAGTTCCTCCTTGATCATCATCTTGCACACATCACACAACCCTTGGTTAGCTATTCCAATGCATCCTTTAACTAGATCTCCTATCACCAAAGTGTTATCCTTCTTAGTTCAGCTTGTCAGACGCATCACTCATCTAGATCCATCAGCTTAGGTGCTCTCCTATAGATCCTTGCAGGATATAGCTTTCCTCATGTCTGATCTTGGTCCGTTAGTACCTTGTCCTACCCACCTCGTTGGCAAACGGTTCTCTTTTGGATTTTCACTTTCTTTTGATTTGGAATCTTCCCTTTTGGTTCTTGAAGTATCTTTTCCAAGCAATATTTTTTTCCCTCCTCAAGGTTGCCATGATCTCCCATATCATGGTATACTACGAATGGGGAAATCTAAGCATAAGGTCTTGATCAAGTCTTTTTGTTTGTTTTTCTTTTCTACTTGTGGGTTACCCAGTGTCATTTCCACGCTACTTTCTCTAGGATTCATGTGTGATACTGGTGCAATCCTTGCATGTTTGTTTTGAGTTAGTTCATCAGTCCTCTGGATGGTTGGTGAAAAGGCCTTGATGTTCTTAGTAACCTTGTCAATTAACCAACAGTCCTATAGAAAATCTAGTGCTCAACTACATGGTGGTACTTCTCTCTGAAGTATCCCCCCACTCAAAAAGCTTCAATGGATTCCCTTCATCTCCATTATCCCCCATCCATATCCAGCATCTGTCTCTCCTACCCCAACTTGTGCAACTGTATCTCTCAGAATTAATGATCACTCTTAGCTTTAGGGATCCACAATCCTAGTCTTAGGGATCCACCAATCCAATCAATCCACCAAGCCTCATATTTTGAGATCCACAATTCTAGTCTTAGGGATCTTCGAAACCCATCTTCTGCCAATTTGACTCTTTGAAATCCTATTGCATCAACTTTATAATCCCTTCATCCATCTCCATATCATGGATTCCTTTTTATAGCACTCCACTCCTTCATCCTCCACCTTCCCTAAAGTCTTAAGCTTACTTCCTCTTATGCATATGATTATCCTTTATCATTCTCCCATAGTGAGAGTTTGAGCTAATTCAGCCCCTTCTCTTTGCTAATCTGAGTCTCCTTGCTCATTTGAGATTCTTGTACTTTTCAAGAAGCCATCGAGCCCCGCTTTCTCTCCCCACCGCCTTCTTGAGGGGGCATCTCACAGTCCATTCTCTCCTCTTCTGCTCTAGCCTTGGGCATCTTATTTTCTTATCTTTGATGCCATGCCACTTGTGGCATCACATCAAAGAGGGACAAAATGTAGATACCTAAAAATCCTTTAGAAAATAATATTTTTATTTTTTGAAAAAAGTCCCTGATGACATCATCATTTATTAATTAATTAATTATTTAATTAATTTATTTATTTTATTTATTTTTATGCCATTAAATCCCTTTATCTTAATTAAAAATATTTAATTAAGGAATCCCTCTAAAAAATGTTTAAATCTTATTTAAACATTATTTTCTTATTTATTAATTATTTAATTAATAAATTGACCAAAAATCCCAAAATAAATTAAAAATTTATTTTTTGCCCAAAACTTGGCCAATTTCCTTAAAACCAATAACCTCTTCCAAAATCTTTTAATCCTTCTTTAATTTTGATTAAAGGCTAATCTCATCATTTTCTACCCTTAATCCCAACTCAAAATATTTAATTAAGATTAAATATTAACCTTTATATTTATTAATTATGTTTTAATAAATATCTCCTCAACCCAAACCCTTGAGATAAATAAACTTTATTTATCGTCAAAACCTTATGAAGTTCTAGACTCTTCTAGAAGGACTTTATCCTCTTCCTAAGCCTATCTCTAAACCCCCTTTTTAGCTTAATCCACCCCATCCACCCATACTAACCAAGCTTAGCTACTAACTCACCCACCCTCATTAAATGCCATCCACTTGCATATCTCTAACATCCCTAATCTAATCCTAAACCCAAGCCTAATCCCCCCCTAACCTTGTCACATTCCTTAAGCAAGCTTAAGACTTTCCTAAACCAAGCAAAGTCAACAATCTCAACTCCCTCCAAAATATCCCAACCACCCAACCATGAATGCTCTTACAAGGCCATAAAGACTCTTACAAGTCCATTCATTTCTCTTACAAGCCATTTATGAAGGGTCTTTATGAAGATATTATCCCTTGAGCCTCCTTTGTTGACTCATCCTTTCCCTTCCTTCCATCCACTCACCTTGTGACATGTGTCACTACTTGATTGGTGCTAAACAAGCACAATCCATGTGCTCCCTTTTGAGTGCATCCTAGCCCTCCTTAATCTTTCATCTCTCCTTGCATCCTAGCCCTCCATCCCTCAAGCCCTTTGCCTATAAATTGAATCCCCTCCCAAGTCATTTCATCACAACTTTTAAGCCAAAGTTATAATGCTAGTTTGAGAAACAAAGCCTTTTACCATACCCTTATAATGCCAAAATGAGAGCTCACAAAGCTACCAATTTTCCATTTTCCATCTCCATTGAAGCATAGTTTGAGAAGCCTTGAGCATACATACCAATCATTTACATAGACTCGTCTACCAAGAAAAGAGCTAATTCCTATTGGGAGAGTCCATTCATTTGGCTCACATTCCTAATTAGGGATTTCTCTTTAGTCTCTCTTATATGGTATATTAGTTTTGTTAGTTAATGCTTTGTTCTCTTAATAGATTAGTATTTCTTGCTAACATATTAGTGTATACAGTTGCAATGTGCTTGTTTTTGTTCCAATACCTAGACTTGTCATTTGAATGTGTTTGATTTTGGTTGGCCTCCTTGTAAATCTTGACCACACCATCCTTAATGATTCCTTGCTCAAGGATCATTCCTTTCTCTTTGATATCTTTGTAGATTTGCAAACAGTTCATGGTCATGTGGGAGCCAAGGTGGGATGGGCATTATCAATAAACATTTTCACCTAATGGCATTCTGGCAAGGTGTAGGATATGTAGGTGGTAAGGGTTTGCCATCATTGTAGGTATTTGAGAAGGCTTTCTCCACCTTTTTTCTTAGTGTGGACAAGATCATCTATTGATAGCTTTGTTTCAACAAGATGGGCATATTGGGCTAAAAATGCCTTAGACAATTCAGCAATGTTTTTAATTGTGCTATATGGGATTCTATAAAACCATTCCAAAGCTGGTTCTGCCAAGCTTTTGGGAAAGAGATGCAAGAGGAAGACTTCACCGTATGCCACTTCTTGGTAGTGCATGTAAAATTCTGTGATATGTGTGACAGGGTCTCCTTTTCCTCTGAATTTGTCAAACTTGGGTATCTCAAAGTGTTTGAGAAATGGTGTCATGGTAATGGCTTTGTCAAATGGGTAAGGACACACATTCTCAAACTTGAAGGTTTTTGGATCATTTCCCTCCTGGATGTTCTTCAAAGTTGTCTTCATGGCTTCCCATTCTGAATTAATGGGTCATGGCTAGGGTGCCCCCAATGTAGGAGTGCCCTGGGGTAGGTATGTGCTAGATGTGGAAATGGAATATGGATGGCTATGATGGATTTTCTGATAGGGATTATACATTGCTTGGGTGACTAAATGGTGGATGATGGGTTTCTAAGGTGGAGGTGGCACATATTGTGGCATGTGCTGTGAGGCTTGTTGTTGATATTGGATTTTTCTGTGAGATAAATGGATTTCTTTGTTGAGGTAAGGTATAAGATGGTTGTTAAGCTTGGGTAAAGGATCGGGGACCTTGTGGAACTTGACTTTGGATTTGCGGAATTTAACCAATATATGTGGGTTGTGCCCCCATTTGGGAAGGTATCTACATGGAAAAAGAGGCCAATTAATTGGTGGTTGGTGGTGGTGGATTTCCTCCTAGAAGTGGCATGGAAAAATAGTTGGTAATAGGAGGTAATGGATTAGTTTGTGGTGGAGGTGGTGGGAATTGAAAGCTTGGGAATGAAACTGATGGGGTTTGATAGCTTGGTGGCTGGATTTGAAAGCTTGGTAGAGTGGTTGCAGGAGTTTGGGTCACATGAGAGCTTGGAAGAAAATTTATAGTAGCTTATGGGGTTTGATAGCTTTGTGGAGTGAGGGTAGTAGCTTGTGGATTTGTGGCTAATGGCACTGATCTCTAAGGACCTAGTGGAAATGATGGAATGGTGTTCTGAGTTAAGGTGAATAAGCTGGGGGTGATGAAAGGTTGATTACTTAGCCCCATGGGTGGCATTCCTATTGTATATTGCTGAGTTTGGCCAAAGATGCTAGCACTGATTTGGGAGATGGGTGGATTTGGAAGGCTGGGTTGGAGAGTAGCAGCAGCAATAGTGAAGGGAGTTAATGGTGAGGTGCTTTGGGAAAACATAGTTTGGAGTGGTGAGGTATGAACCAAAGATGGAGTGGTGGTGGTTGGATTGACTTGCAAAATGGAGATTTCAACTTGGATGGAGGATGGTATGTTTGGGTCTATTGGATCAAAAGGATTGGCTGGAGGCTCTTCTTTTAGCACATAGTGAGGATAATTTGAATCATAAGAGCCTATGGGTGGTGGTAGTTTCCCAAACAATGGGTGAGATGGATCTAATAATGGAGGAGGTCTTCCAAAGTCAAAGGCTCCTATATTGTCCCTTCAAAAATTAGCCATGATTGTTTCCTTGTTCTTATCTATGATGGTGTTCACCAATACTACATTTCCTGGTTGGTTCATGAAAGCTTTAATGTCAGTAGGTGATGGTATAGTGTTCTTTGGGCTGAGGGATGGTTGAGTGCTCAAGGGGAGCGATGTTGTTTGATCCAAATGATAGGGCTCCATTGTTTCCTTCTTCTTCTTGGCTAAGCGAGTGATGGGTGGCATGAAAATTCTCCTAGGGATAAGATACAACAATGCTGATGGATGCAAAGGGGGAAGGATTTTCTATGCAAATGATTTCCTAGGTTGAGGCAAAGCTATATGAAAAACCTGAGGAGAATTAGATTGGGGACTCTAACTTCAAAGATATGTTGCCAAAGTATGAAAGGTCTATTCTCCTATGTGTAAGCTTGGTGGTGATTGTGTCAACTTAAGGATAGACTGATGATCGTTTAGGAAGAACATGAGATTGACCACTTGTGGATCCTAACCTTTAGCTCAAGGTGATGAGGCATAACAAGTGACAAAGCTAGACTACCCTGGAAAAAGCTTTGTCAAAGGGATAACCTGGGTGAGATTGGTGGTTTTGAAAGATGATAGGAAAAGAAAGCTTTTGGCAAGGTGACAACAATTCTGAAGGCTTGGGCTTTTGGGATGCTAGCTAGGTTTAAGGGGATTGGTTTGGTTCTAAGGCAAAGATCTAAATGAGATGGATGAGCTAAAATGCTTAAGGGGATGATTAAGGATGGTTGGCTTCCCTACAAAGATGACTCTAATGCAAAAGTGAAGCTTATGCAAGAAGATGTGGAGAAACAAGGGGGTCTAATCATAGAAATCATGCCTAGTTGGTAAGGCATAAGTAGGGTTAACTCCTAGATGTTGGCTAAATTTGATAGTGCGATCTAACCAAGCCTCTTGAAGGGCTTCGTCAACAGCTTTGTCTTCTACTTTGTGGAGTTTGGCAATTCGAGGGCTTGGTGTTACTTCCTTTCTGTTGGCTAAAAGTTTTGGTATGCCTGGGATGGCTTGAGTTTGGCTTTGTGAAACTTCTATTTGGGTTTGGGTTTTTCTGACATAAATTCTAAAATCTACTTGGCTTTGAGAGATTATGGTTGCTTTGTTTCAACTTGTTCAATTTCTTGAAACAAGCAATGACTACGCTAAGTGTGCCCTAAGCTAGGATTGACTAAGTTTGGCAAACATTCATTCAACAAGAAAAATATCAAGCAATAGATAGGAACAACCAAATAGAAGTTTGTGATTCTCAGAATGTGATACTTGCACCAAAGAGTGTGTATATTTTACAAATGTTTCGATCAGTCACTTCAAACACATTAACACCATAGATGGTTCTCTACAAAGCTGACAGTTGGTTTAGCTAAGGATTCCTCGATATACCCAAGGTATGTGAGGCCCAAGTCCATAGATGAAACCAAAAAGATGTCACACAGTTGAGAGGAGCGATAACCCACTTCTCCTCTTTCACTTCTAAAGCATATAAAGTTCCTTGAGGTTTAGTCTGAGTGACAAAATCCTGATCCCAAGAGAGGTGTCTTTCGATTCACCTCCTAATTCTTATACTCTGTCAGAATGCTAGAGTTGAGGTCATCCCAAGGGGTGATGAAATCCCCAAGCAAGCCTCCTAAACAAAAACAAGGTTTTGGATCCTAGTCTTATACACCCAAGATAGCCTCGAAAGATGACAAGGGGAGGGAATATTTGGATGACCTTGGGCTATAAAGAAGAGTTCTTTCATCAACCTGTACTTAGATTGTCTGATCTATACTTGGCAAGCACTCATGTTTAAGATAAAATGTTCATTCCAACTTTGAAGCATCAAAAAAAGTAAAAGCTATCGATGAATGCAAGCAAGAAGAAGAGTTAGGGTCAACAAGAAAATAAACCCACATGCCCAAAGGCCCTCTACATCAAGTATCGATTGATTTTATTTTTTATTAAGGCATTAAAGATTAAGTGTTTGTTTGTTTTAAGACCAAATCAAAGATGTGTGTAAAGTTTGATTATCAAGCACACACCCGAAGGCTCTCCACATCAACTTATTTTTGTTCAATTTTAAAGTCCAAACTTGAAGTGTGATCGATCTAATCTAGATTTTTGGATATTCACAAAATCTTATAAGTTAAGATAAATCCTCAAAAAACTAAGTAGAATTAGATTGGAACACTTAACACCTTTTTCAAGTGGACCCATCACCATATATGGCACTGATATTGAAACCAATGGTTAGAATGATGGGTGGTTAGAAAAATGGTGAGTCCAAATGAAAATCACTTAATTTGATTTTTGTTGATTTATGTTAACGAATTTTCTAAGTGTTCAAAAATTGACTTGTTCCTAAATTTGCTTGCAAAAGATAGATTTGTTTGTTAGTTTTAGAGCACCAAAGAGAAGTGTTTGATTTGTGGGGTTGTTAGACATAAAATTTCATTCTTTTAATTTGAAAAGACAAAAGACAATGATTTTAACAAGACCAACAAAAAATGATAGCGTTCCCACAAAAAAAATGCAAGAAAACATGTTCTCACGAGGGTAGCATTCCTACAAGTGGGTTCGCAGTCTCACTGACATTTTGTTTCACGGGGACGTGTTCCTGCAGGTTAATGAAATTGTGGGAATGCTTTAAAAAAATTGGCAAAAACAAAAATCACAAGATGAAGACACAAAAGTTAAGGCATACAATGTTAGTTTTTCATGGTTAGCCAAGATATGAAAAAAAATCATTAATAAAGATTAAAATGACCCTTGCGAGGTCCCACTGAGTGTGCCAAAATGTATATGAGAAAATATGATAGCAAGTAATACTAATATATTTAAAAACAAAAGCATTAACTAGCATAAAAATCATAACCTATGAGATAGACAAAGTGAAACTCTCAAATGAGAATATGAGCCATGGAATGGCTCTCTCAATGAGGATGGTCACTTGATTTAGGGATGAGTCTATTATGTAGATTTGGGATGTATGCTCAAGTTTCAAAATAGCTTCAATGGATTTGGGATTTTTTGTGTGGATGATGGCTTTGGTGTGAAACTTGGTCTCAAAATGGCGTTATAACTTTAGCTTAAGGATTGTGATGAAATGGCTTGGGAGGGGATTCAATTTATAGGCCAAGGGCTTGAGTGATAAAGGGATAAGATGCAAGGAGAGATGAATGCTTAAGGAGAGCTAGGATGCACTCAAAGGGGAGCACATGGATTGTGTTTGTTTAGCACCAATGGGAAGGTGACACTTGTCACAAGGAGGATGAGTGTGAGAGGATAGGATAAGTGGTTGGTCAAAGGCTTGATGAGGGAGGTTGAGTATGTAAGGGGGATGTAAGAGTCATGAGTGAGGATGGGAGAGGTGTAAGAGTATTCATGGCTTGGTGGTTGGGATATTTTGGAGAGGAGACTTTGGTTCGGTTTAGGAAAGTCTTAAGATCACTTAGGGAATGTGACAAGATTAGAGGGTGGATTAGGCTTGGGTTAGGATTAGATTAGGGATGTTAGAGATATGTAAGTGGATGGCATTCATGAGGGTGGGTGAGTTAGTGACTAAACTTGGTTAGTATGGGTGGATGGGGTGGGTTAGGCTAAATGGAGGATTAGGGATAGGTTAGGGGCTATTAGATTTGAGGGCTTTATTTATCAAATAGATTTATTTAATAAATAAGGGTTTTTGATTTTAGATAGGAGAATAGGATTTAATTGATAAATGATAGGTTATTTGATTTATCAATTAGGACTATAGATGATTAAATAAGATTAATCAGCTAGGGGATGGCAAATGATTAATTAAATAGGAATTTAATTAATGATGCCTTTAGAGATAACTAAATAGAATTACTGAAGTGGTGTAATCAGATTTAGGTGTCTACAGATGCCACCGCAAGTTTTAATGATTCAAGATGTTAGATTTTGTTATACATGTAAGGCTGGGAGCATAGGAGACATTGAGATTAGGGAGATATATGGGAAACTATGTGAAAATAGAGTGTTGAAGGAGGAATACAAAATTTTTGAGAAGAAAGGGTTAACCTTTGCCATAGATTTCTTCAAAATCTTCAAAAAAAAATGTATTAAGATAGTATTGAGCAGAATACATAACAATTATATATGGTTAGAGAATGGACTGGTGAAAATCACCAAGAAGATTGTGCATAGAGTTATAGGGTATCCAATCCTAGATTTTCTCAAGACAATGAGAAGTGAAGAAAAAGAGGTAACTAAAAGGAATGTAGGCACTATAGGAAATAAGGGATGACAATAGAAACAATCATAGATCCCTTAATTACTTTCATAGTAAGGATTATAATAGACAAGTTCTATCAATCCAACAGACTCAATAGTGTACCATGTTTTATAGTTGACATGGGATACAAGATAGTGAAGAAAGATCATACTTATGATCTTTCTGAGTTTCAAGTTGCAACAATTTTTTGAGAATATAGGAGCCATAAGATCAAAAGTGCACAATGAAAATTTGAATCTATTCTTGTATGTGTTAGTAAATAGATTTGTCTTCTATGAAAATCTCTCCCAGATAATTCTAAAATGCCCAAATTGAAAGACAATTCTAAAACCAATAGTTTGAGTCACTTGTAATTATTTTGTCAACTGGTCTTTAAATTTTGAAATGAAGGTACAACTCCCTCCTTTTGATTTATGATAAATAATTTTCAGATTTTCCTTTAATCAAAAGGCACATAAGGAATACTAACATCCATTCATCAACATGGTATGAATACGAAGTTGTATTTAGAAAACTATAAAAGGAAATCAAATACATAACACATAGGCGATCTAATCAATCTTCCCATCTGCAAAGAAATGAAATGAAATCTAATATTCATTTTTTATATTTGGATGAATAAAACCTCAAGATTTCATCACACATCAAAAACCTTAATAAATGAGAGCAAGACATTATTTCAAATGTGACGAAAGTGACCACAAGATCACTTCCAACTAGAGAAAAATAAATTAAAACCATAGGATTCCAAGGTAAATTCCTCTTTATTTCAAATAAACAAGCAAACAACCATATTATTATTTGCTCTTACATCAGAAACAAGTTGCAAAATAAATATGATTTGTTCCTTAACTTTTCTGTTAAAAATCTTTAAAACTAAAATGCTTTCCCCATTCTTGAAAAATGTACAGACGTCTCTCCACCGAAGAAGAAGAAGCCCTTACCAATTGTTTTTCCCCATTAAATAAATTTTCAAAGAAGCTTGGAAACTATCCCAACTTCTTACCAAACTCTCTTTTAACTTCTTGGGTACATTACTATAATAGTTAATTCCCTTAAAGAATTAATTATTCCTTTTCCAATCTAGCACATTCCTTCAAAATTTCTCTTCGTACAAGTTTTCTACAAATGCCTCATGTTACAATGATAATTAATTCTTTTAAAGAATTAATTATTTTAAATTCTATCACATTTATCTTACCCCCTTCACCTTACCAATTTACTTGTTTGTTTTTTAATATTAAGTGCAATACTTATTTGGCACTTTACAATAATGTTAATTCTTTAACGAATTAAAATTGTCCTTTGTATTTCTCTTATTTTCACCCTCATATCATAAAAATAACTAATTCATGGTCCCTTAAACAACTAATATGTAAGTCCTTCTATCATCTTATATAATGTTGCTAAGCTAGAAACAATTCATTTCAATAATGTGAGGAGTGACTACGGTTGGAGTACTTCTGGCATTAGGTGTGACCAACTTCATATTCTCATTGGTCTTGATCATTTGGGTTTGTTTCCTCCATGTGTACAAGAAATCATAACTGAATTTGTAATTTTGAAAATTCTGATAGTGGTGTCTTTATGGTCCCATGATAGTTCATCATTTAACTCCTTATATTTGTGTGTGATATCAACATGAGCTAAAAATGAAAAATAGTGGAGCTACATATTCAAAGGTCCCCACAAAATATTCATCAAGGTCACTTCCTATGGTTCATACTTTATGATATTTTCTAGTGTAACTTCAAATACATACCCTCGAATTATGCACACATTCTTCCTATCATGAAAAATATCAAAGTGTTGTCTCAATAAACCACTTTGCAATCTACTTGGACTAGCCATAATCACAAGGCGTGATTCCAAATTTACTGCTTGTATATTAAGGATGAAATCTTTTGAGCCTCCTAATGATGATCAACATCTCTCCCTAAAAATGTAATGGTAATGCATCAAGTTTGAAGTGTCCCATCTCGAAAACTTAATCATGGACAAAATTAGGGTCTTTAATTATGTGAGTGCCTTTTCCAATTTGAACTTTTTCTTTTGATCACCTAACCATAGAATAAGGCATGGGACTTGTTCCATTCTTGTATATGACATATGATTCATATCTCATTCTAGGTTGAATATAGGCCAAGCACAACTTTGATTGGAAAGATTCATCCATCTCCCAAATCATGGGAATCTATAGGGTGATCATCTCCATCTGTCTTGATGAATCCAAAGAATCTCCCTTTGATACAACCATTATACAAAGATTATTAAAATATAATCAAGTGATTTCAAATTTTCATCCTCACAATCACATATAGGCCTTCACAAACTGATCTTTGAAACTATATGCTAAAATTTAAAATCAAACATTAATCTAACTTGGATAGTACAACTAGATAAGTACAAAGTATTACCCATTATCTCAGTGGAGCCTTAACTTCTAGAAAATTTAAGAGAATGGATTGACTCAAGGTAAGGGAAGGGTTAAAAGATGAGCTTCATAATGAGCTTCATGCTCATAGGAAGAGCCATTCAAGCATGTTGAAAGATATTTCATTGTGCAATCAGTCATACTCTTAGAAGAGTATTTGTCATCGATCTTTTCTTATGTGTATAGATCCTTCATACCTTCCTTAACAACCTTATTTGATGAAATACCATTAGAAGTCCCCAATATAAAAGAATCAAACTCTAAAGTTTAAAAATATCCTAATAAGTTTTCATTTGATTTGTCACCCTCCAAGCTTTGTTCAGTGGGAGATATATCAAGGCCAATCATTGAGTCAATTAACTGCGAGGTGTATTCATCATCATAATCAACATGTAGATGGTAGGCTCTAGCTACACTACAAGAATTTCTTTTAATCACAAGAGAGATTAGCATATCTTCATCATTGAAAACTATTAGACTTTGACAAAAGGAGGTAGGGGGTGCTAATTTTACTACTTTCAAAATGAGCCTTTTCTATTTAGGTCTTACCATCAAAAGATTTTGCTATTCATAAAGACAAATTCTTGCTTGTCCAATTTCTTCACACTTCATTCCACTTAGAATCATGTCATATTCTAAACTAATAGCCTCCTTTTGTGCATCTTTCAATGTTTTCATTTTCTAATACTTTAATAAAAACTTGATTTTAGTTTGTAAAGCACCAATAAAAACACATAGTTGATTAATTTCATTTGGTTGGCTATTTTGGGGAATTTTACCAGAACACCTATTGACCCTATCTACAAAATCCCTCATAGGTTCAATCTCCTTTTGAATTTGAAAGGAATTTAACAATAACTTAGCCACATCAATGCAGACCTAAATCTTTGAAATTTGTTTACCTTGAGATCACTCTAGCAAGTGATACAACCATGTAGGGCCCATTTGCCGTTGCACCAAAAGCCATGACTGTTAGTGAACATGGAACACCACATAATTAACCACCTATGGGTAGGGGAGCACATTGCGTCACCCAAAAATCTCCCCCTTGATGTGCATACCAGGTGCTTACGTGAGTCGGAAAGCCACAGGGGAGATATGAACCCATGACCAAGCCAAAACTAGGCTCTGATACCACAATAAAAACTACATGCAAATATAACCAATAACAAAAAATAATAGAACACATAGAAATGAACACAAGGCACCAAGATTTAACGTGGTTCACCCAATCCCTGGGCTACATCCACCAAACAGCAAGTCCAATCTTATTACAATCCAGTGATTACAACCTAATTACAATTCGTAATCCCTTACAGCTCAATATCGCCACAAGAACCAATTTTTTATCACAAAATTATATCAAATACCCAACCCTAAGCCCTTTTTATACAAGTATTAAACCACTTTAGGTTTATAACATGTCGGTCAAATTTCGGCCATAATATGTCGGCTACTTCCAAATAAAAAAACCCCACTATCTATGAAGTATGTACAGTACTTTCCTGATCAGTCACCACAATCTAACAATCTCCCACTTGGGGACTAATCAGGCTCCACACTAAACAACAATCTCCCACTTGGAGACTGATCCTGTAGCAATACCACTACCACATGGGGCTCCTACTAGATCAAACCATCCCGGACTCTACTGTTCTTGTATTCATGTTCAGTCTAAAAGACCAACCGAAGCTGAAGAGGAGTTCAGCTTCTCCCTTGTTACAACCTTTGTCAACATATCTGCTAGATTGTCATTGGTATGTATCTTCTCCATCTTTAACTGTCCATCCTCCAAAACTAACCGAATGAAATGGTACCGCAACTTTATGTGTTTGGTCTTAGAATGCAGAGCTGAATTCTTAGCAAGATGAATGGCACTCTGACTATCTGTGAACAAATAATTATCCTTTTGAGGATGTCCCAATTCTTCCAAGAAGAATTGAAGCCATATCATCTCTTTGGCTGCCTCTGTAGCAGCAACATACTTTGCCTCTATAGTGGATAAAGCATTAATCTTCTGTAACCTAGAAACCTAGCTCACGACTGCCCCACCAACAATAAAGACATAACCTGTAGTACTCTGCCTAGTATCAATATCCCCAGCCAAATCTGAGTCAACATAGCCCTGTAAATCAGTAGTAGAGCCCCCAAAGTGTAAACACTTATTGGATGTTCCTCTCAAATATCTGAGAATCCACTTGACAGCATTCCAATGCTCAAATCTTGGATGACTCATATAACTGCTAACGACTCCCACTGCATGTGCAATATCTAGCCTAGTGCATACCATAGCATACATCAAACTTCCTACAGCTAAAGCATAGGGTACCTTGGACATCTTATTCTCCTCTTCCTGTGTCTTGGGACACATCTCCTTAGTCAATTTCAAATGACCAGGTAAAGGTGTGCTGACAGCTTTAGCATTCTCCATAGAGAAACGTTGCAACACCTTCTCAACATAATCAGCTTGAGATAGCATCAATGTTTTGTTCTTCCTATCTCTACAAATCTTCATACCAAGGATTTTTTTTGCTGCCCCCAAATCCTTCATAGCAAATGCATGTGCTAATTGGCATTTCAGCCCCTTAATATGATCCATGTTAGACCCAGCTACAAGCATATCATCAACATATAAACATAAAATAATGTAGCTATCATCATCCAACCTCTTAAAATAAACACAGTAATCTGAATGACACCTATTATATCCATGCTCATGCATAAAACTATCAAATTTCAGATACCATTACCGAGGTGCTTGCTTCAAGCCATATAAACTTTTCTTCAATTTGCACACTAACTGCTCCTTACCTTTGACCTCAAAACCCTGTGGCTGAGCCATATATATTTCTTCATCCAAATCACCATGAAGAAAGGTTGTTTTAACATCCATCTGCTCTAAATGAAAACCTTCAGTAGCCACAAGACTTAAAACAGTATGAATAGAAGTCATTTTAACAACAGGAGAAAATATCTCATCAAAATCAATTCCCTTTTTCTGTGCAAATCCTTTTACAACTAACCTAGCCTTAAATATTTTCTTACCTCCTTCCTCTTCTTTCAACCTGTAAACCCACTTATTTTGTAAAGCCTTTTTACCTGTAGGTAACTTGCACAAATCCCATGTCTTATTTTTCAGCAAAGAGTCCATTTCATCTTTCATTGCAGACTCCCACTGAATCTTAGTATCCACCTACATAGCTTCATCATAACTTTCAGGATCACCAGCATCAGTAAGTAAAATAGAATACTAAGAGGGAGAAAACCTTTGTGGAGGTCTAATTTGCCTTGTTGACCATCTAAAATTCACTGGTGTGTGTGGTATTTGTTGTTGCAGTTGTTGCACATCATGAAGAATGGTTGGAACATCAGCTTTTGGAGTATCATCCAACACTACATAATCATCTTCTTTCTTCTCATGTTGCTACAATAGATCTTTGTACAACACTTTCTCATTGAATATGACATCTCAACTTCTAATAATTTTAAGATTTTCAAAATCCCAAAGCCTATAACCAAATTCATTAATGCCATATCCAAAAAAGACACATTTCTTTGATTTAGCTTCTAGCTTGGTTCTATTTTCAGAGTCTATATGAGCAAAAACTTCACAACCGAAGGTCTTGAGAAAAGAATAACTCGCCTTCTTACCAGTCCATGCTTCCTCTAGAATACCACAGCCCAAAGGAGTAGAGGGACCTCTATTAATCAAATATACTATAGTATTGACAGCCTCCACCCACATGTGTAAGGGCAACCCAGCATGCAACCTCATGCTCCTTGCGCGCTCCATTATAGTCCTGTTCATGCGTTCAGCCACTCCATTTTCCTGTGGAGTCCTTGGAATAGTTTTTTGTCTACGAATACCATTAGTGGAGAAATAATCTTCAAATTCATGACTGCAATACTCACCACCATTATCAGATCTAAGATATTTTAATTTCTTACCAGTTTCATTTTCAACCAAGCATTTCCATTTCTTAAAAGTTTGAAATACATCAGATTTCTATCTAAGGAAATAAACCCATACTTTTCTAGTTGCATCATCAATAAATGTAACATAATAATGAGAGCCACCAAGGGAAGATACCTGGGTTGGTCCCCATACATCTGTATGCACAAGCTCTAATTTCTCCTTTTTGTTTTTCTTCTCTATCTTTACAAAACTCACTCTCTTTTGTTTTCCATACACAAAACTTTGACAGAAATCCATATTCACACATTTTAGACCTGGTAAAACTTTCCTTGAATGAAGTACTTTCATACCTTTCTCACTCATGTGCCCAAGTCTATTGTGCCACAACGCTGTATCAGAATCTACAACAGCTATTTGTTCTCCCTACTCAACTGCAGTAATTGTTCTTGAATATTCATTTTTCTCTGAAACAATCAAAGTAGAAGGAACAATATGACCTCTACAAACATATAAGGTGCCTACTTTCACACCTTTTTCTACTACAAGGGAACCTTTTGAAACCTTCCAATTTTTATCATTAAAAGTAACTACACAACCCTCATCACCGAGTTACCCTGCTAAAATTAAATTTCTACTTAGTTTTGGAACATGTCTTACCTCATGTAGTAGCCAATGATTCCCATTCTGCAACTTAATCTTAATTTTTCCCTTTCCAACAATTTGACAGGGTTCATTATTCCCCAAATAAACAAGCCCAAAATCTCCTTGGACATAATCAATGAAATAACCTCTATGAGGTGTAGCATGAAATGAAGCACCAGAATCTAAAACCCATGAATCATCAACACTCTCTAAAGACAGAAGCAAAGCATCCTCTTTGGATTTGTTACTTACCACATTTGCCTCCTTGTCTCCATCTGATTTGTCTCCTTCATTTTTATTTCGATTCCAACAATCTTTCTTTTTGTGCCCTGGTTTCCCACAGTACCAACAATCATTTGGTCCTCTCAATTGAGACCTCCTCCCCTTTGACTTTCCTCTTGATTTCCCACGATTTCCAGAGTTACTTCCTCTTTCAGTCGTTCTGCCCCTACTTTGTGCATTTGAAGCACTTCCTGATGTAGATCTACCTGAGGATTTTCTATGAGTTTCCTCACTTAAAATAACACCGATCACATCATCATATTTTAGGGTACTAGATCCAGGAACAGAATTACTCACCGCCATTACCAAGCCATTCCAGCTTTCAGGCAAAGAACACAAAATCAAGAGAGCCCTAATTTCTTCATCAAAATTGATACCCACAGAAGATAATTGACTAGTAATAGTATTAAACTCATTTAAATGATCTGCAACAGATCCACCTTCTGCCATTTTCATATTAAATAAACGTTTCATGAGAAATACGTTATTTGAAGTGGAGGGCTTTTCATACAGTGTCGCTAGGGTTTTCATCAAATATTTTGTCGTCTTTGCTTTTGTAATATTAAATGCCACCGATGGTGCCAAGCATAACCGAATGCTTCCGAGTGCCTTTCTGTCCAAAAGATCCCATTCAGCCTCTAACATAGTTCCTTGATTCTTGGCTTTTCCTTCCAACGGCTTCCATAAATCCTTCTGATATAAATAGTCTTCCATTTGCATCTTCCATAACTAGAAGTTCTACCCATTAAACCTGTCAACCCTCAACTTACCCTCATCTGCCATCGCTCCCACTCAACTGTGAGACTCCCACTTAACCGTAAGACTTTCCTATAGAGGATAACTGAAAGACAACCTTTCTCTGATACCACTTGTAGGGCCCATTTCCCATTGCACCAAAAGCCATGACTATTAGTGAACATGGAACAACACATAATTAACCACCTGTGGGCAGGGGAGCACGTTGCATCACCCAACAAACCATTATGTAAATTCTAAAACATATCAGTAGTGCTCCCAATGAGACTCCCTACAAACAATCTTACAAATAAATTCTCTTCCTACACACCAAGAATACCATAGGTGACTATAGTTGCTTTAATCAAGTCTTGATTTGCATCACCAAAATTTTTTGGGAGATATTCTATTGAACTTTTAGGTAAGGTTGAGTATTGAGACAAAGAAAATGACCCAATTTGAGCCTCCCACAGCTAGACTATAACCAAAGCCATAACACCAGAATTCTTTAACTAGAAATGAATTAGAGTTGCCAACCTCCATCCTTGGGGAGGTACCTTCAAATTTCTAAGGAAAGAAAACACTAGAACTTCACTTTTTTTCCCCATTAGAGTCACCAAAAATTTGTTAGTAAATAGATTTCTCTTCTATGAAAATCTTTTGCAAATAACTCTAAAAATCTCCAAATTAAAAAATAATTTTGAAACCAACATTTTGAGTCACTTGCAATTATTTTTTCAAGTGCACTCTATAAATTTTGAAATAAAGGTACAACTCCCTCCTTTTGATTTATGATAAATAATTTTCAGATTTGCCTTTAATCAAAAGGCACATAAGGAATATTAACATACATTCATCAACATGGTATGAATGTGAAATTGAATTTAGAAAACTTTAGAAGGAAATCAAATGCATCGCACACAAGCTCTCTAATCAATCTTCCAATCTACAAAGAAATGAAATGAAATCTAAAATTCATTTTGCATATTTGGATGAATAAAACCTCAAGATTTCATCACACACCTAAAACCTTAATAAATGAGAACAAGATGTTATTTCAAATGTGACTAAAGTGACCATATGATCACTTCCAATCAAAGAAAAATAAATTAAAACCATAGGATTTCAAGGTAAATTCCTCTTTATTTCAAATAAACAAGCAAACAACCATATGATTATTTTCCCTTACATGATAAACAAGTTGAAAAATAAATATCATTTGTTCCCTCCCTTCTTTGTTACAAATATTTAAAACTAAAATGCCTTCTCCTTTCTTGAAAAATGTATAGACATCTCTCAAATTGAGAAGAAGAAACCCTTACCAACTATTTGTCCCCATTAATTAATTTTTCAAAGAAGTTTGGCAATTGCCCCAACTTCTTACCAAAATCCCTTTTAACTTCTTTGGTACATTACTATAATAATTAATTCACTTATAGGATTAATTATTCCTTTTCCAATCCAGCCCATTCCCCAAGAATTTCTCTTTGTACAAGTTTTCTACAAATGCCTCATGTTACAATGATAATTAATTCTTTTGAAGAACTAATTATTTTAATTTCTTTAAAATTTATCTTACCCCCTTTAGCTTATTAGTTTGTGTGTTTGTTTTTTAATATAAAGTGTAAAAATTATTTGGCACTCTACAATAATGTTAATTCTTTAAAGAATTAACATTGTCCTTTGTACTTCTCTTATTTTCACCCTCATATCATTAAAATAATTAATTCCTTTTTAGAATTAACTATGTTAGAAATAAATGTTGGTTTAAATTAAATAGATTATTTAATTATTTTGCATTTGAACATGATAATATTTAATTCTTGAAAGAATTAAATAATATACAATGTAAAATAATTTTTAAATAATGATTATTTTTAAAGCTTACCTTGTTTTCACTTCTCACATAGTTGAATGAAAAGGGGAAATACTTAGGTTTCAAAACCCTAGGCAACAGTATGTATATTATTTTATGTACATAATACATTTCCTATTTTTGGTAAAGTTACATGGAAGGTACAAAAAACTATTACAATGAAAATAGGTGAATTCATTGAGGAACTAGGTGATAATTTTTAGTCAGTTATGACAAGATACTTCAAAGACTTCAAGTAGACAATGAAGAAAAGATAAGGATACCAATTTCACTAGTTTAGAATAATTTTGATGATGTTTTCTTCCTAGTTGACACTGACTTTACATATGTCTAGGCAGAAATTCCTAGAGTTATATGGTTAAGACCATTGGGATATAAAATCAATGTTAATGAAGCCTCTCTAGCAATCACCATATTACTTGTAGAAGAAGTGGACAAGGATGCTACAAATTTTGGGAACTATGATGTGGCTAAGTCAAAAACCACCATGGAATTGAAGATTACTTTTTTCATTAGGAACAAGAATAAGATAGACAAGAAAATGAAAGAAAAATTTGGTGAAGGAGCAGAAGAAGAAGATGATGATGATGATGAAGAAACTGCACATGTCCAAGCACCAATTCCCATCACCCAAGATCAAGGAGAAGAGCAACAAGTAGAGGAAGTATAAATTATAGAAGGTGCCAAGGGAGAAGAATCCACTAAAGCACCTATAGCTACTGAAAGGAAGAACAAAAAATCTAAACTACTAGCAATGAAAAAACCAAAGAAGGTTACAAAACCTACTTACCCTACAATACCTATAACAAGGGCTAGCACAAGATCCAATGCACAAAAGGCTAAGTAAGAAGCCAAGACCAAAAAAAAAAAAAGATCTAGTCAAGCTAGCAAGGGTGAAGAATCTTAGAAGAGACCAAGGAGAAAATATGTTGCCCCAGTTGAATCTAATGAAGAGAAGACTAAATCTAATGAAAATAGATAGTTTTAATTGGTAAGTCATAGTTCTTCTTTAGATTTAGATAATCTATGTGATAATATTAGAAATAATGTTGATTTAATTATGGCATGATGGTAATTTTTAAAAAGTCTCCTCTTGAACTTGCCAACTCCATACCCAAAATTTGCTATGATAGAGTTGAATAGAAGTGGCACTATTGTGTGGATACTAAAAGAATAATATGAGAGACAAAACTTTAATAGGTAATTCTAGAGCTAAGTAAGGTTGCAATGGAAAAATACATTAAGAGATATACTAGAAAATTTGTTCCAAAGTATAGAAAGTTTAGTATATTGTAAAATGACATTGAAGATGTTGTGGTGAAATCAAAAAAAATATGGAAGCTAACAAATGGACTACCAAAATTTGAGGAAGCTATGTAAATAGCTATTGAAGTAAGTGAGGAAAAATAAGAAGAAAAATAAGAAGAAATTGAACAAGATATAGTTGAGGGAGTCATGAACATGAACATAGACACCCAGGCACTAGTTGTAGATGAGTATCAAATAGAATAGAGTGTACTATGTACACAAGTGTCAAGTGCTATTCATCAATAGGATACAAGTGTAATTATTGACACTATTATGATAAAAGATGTTTCTGAGACTATCACTCAAAACATCAATCCCCTTTCAGAGAAAGACTTAAAGATTTTGATAAGATCCACTACACAGGCTACACTTTGTGATAATCCTATCCTAGTAAGTGTTGATGATATTGAGAGGGCTAATAAGGCATATGCAGGGGAGGAAACAAAAACACTAGAAATATCTACACCCCTTTCTCAATCTACCATGGTACAGACATCATTACCTATTGTGGTGTATCACTAAAAGGAGAAAGAAGTTTCCACTAATAGTAAAAAGTACTCTAGTCATTAGAGATGAACCTACAAAGACAAATGACAAAGTTAAAACATCTAGTGAGTAGAAGGATGAGATTAAAACATTAGATAAAGATGGAGCTCAAGCTCAAATAGGTCAAGATGTCACTCCTACACCTACAACAATAAATCAAGGTGCTATTGGTAATATAGAGAAAGAGAAGGAGAGAATGAAGAGTCAAGTTTGAAAACAAAGCTAGAGGAGAAATGAGCAATACAAGAACTAGTAACTTTACCAAAATTTGGTAGTCCAACTAGTCAAGGTCTTTAGAGGATAAGCATAGAAGCTACACCATTATAGTCATCAAGGCTAATTCCAAACATATCTAAGGTAGATGAGGTAACATTATATGGTGACATAAGCTTAGATGAAGTGATTGTGTTGCCTAAATTTGATCTTGCACCCATCACAATTGAGTAGATGGGCATTCTTCAAGGGGCTCTAGCAAAGAAGAAAAAACAAGAACTACTTAGAAGGGAGCATAGGTAGAGACAAGCCTTGACTGATATCAAAGAGATTTTTCTTGATGCATTCAGTCCACTGGCTCTATAGGGAAAATAGCCAATAATTAAACAAGTAACCAGTATAGTGCATATAGTTAATGACACAAACCTAGATACAAATGTTAAAGTACTTGAATGGTCTAAGAGAAAGTTTTAGAATAAAGCTAATGAAAAGATATCTAGTGCTATTGTACTATCATAGGTTGAGTTAGCAACCAAAATAGAGAGTGTGAAGAAGGTACTAGAGAATATTTTCTCTTTGTATACCAAATTGAATAATACTACACTCTTCACAAGGAAAGTTAGGAGTCATATCTAAACTTGGAGATCATTATGTAAACATCTAGCATAACTCTACCATAGTCTCCAGCCCAAAGCGAGAAACACTTCAGCACCATCCTATAATCCCAAAGTCAAATAGAAACATTACACATAGATGAAAGAAACATCAAGGCTAAACTATGCATCCAGTCTACATTGACTCCACACACAGAGATACTATACAAGGAACTAGCCTACACTAAAAATCTCATGAACAAAGATCCTCATCTTTCTACATTTGAAGGCTTAGTACACCTTGTTGCCAAGTTGGCCATCCAAAACAAGTCATTGGAGGTAGCTTGTGATAATTAGATGTAGCTCTAAAGATTATACTAGAGATCTACAAATCATTTCTAGACAAACACACTATTATTGTATAACCCTTTGACATAAGTATCAAAAAGGGGGACTATGAGAAAAGGGAGAGTAAGAGAACAAGAAATGAGAAATAATATGAAGGAGATAGAGATAGAGATAGAGATAGAGATAGAGTATTAGCTCAACTTATGAAAATCTAGACAGTAGAAGAAAGATTTTGATTCAGATATTAAGTATAGAATAGAAAAATCAACTTAGGGGAAGTTATAAAATTTTGAGGAATAATTGATAAGGAATGTGTTGTAAAATTTTGATATTTGAAATTTTTTATGGAAGTCGAATAGATATTAGATATCTAAGTTATGCTCGTAAGGATAAGATCATTTATGCATAATCAAGTATTTTTGACACTCATGTCAAAGGGAAATATAGTTGATCTTAGATTGGTGTTGACAAATGAGTGTATATAAACTTAAGTCATTATAAGTTATTTACTTAGCTCATGCAAACAAGTAACATATGTTGGGCATAACATATAGGATAAGACATGCCAACTAAACAGTAAGTGTTGAGATACTCAAGTGCTGAGTAACTCAGATGTTGAGAAGATATTATGTGCTGAGTGATTCTAGTGTTGAGCAAGATATGTATGTCAAGTCATTTAGATGTTGAGTGATAGCATTGAAGCTATAGTTAGTGTTGCACACTAGGGACTTCAGATGTTGAGTAATATATTTTTGACATAGTTGTTCGTATTGGCACAAACTACTATGTAAACCATTTTTTAGCCAACTTAAGGATAATTTTATGATCTTTGTTGATAAAGATGAATCTTGATTGTGAATCCCTATGCATTACATGTATCCAATCAAAAAAAGGGAAGATTTAAGTTGCAATTTGGGTGAATTGCTATAATTGATTCATACCTAACCCTAAGTCACCCAGGTCTTCTTAAGGAAGATAAACCCTAAAATTCTTAATGAATGCTAAAGAGAATTGAAGAGAGTTTTCATGCATAAATAGAGCATTCATGGTGATTAAGGTGTTATGAATTGACATACATTACAAAATTGGTTAAAGTAGAATAGAGGAAAGGAATTAAAGGATAGTAGAGATATATCTAATCATAAAGGATCAAGTACACATTAGTATAGAGGTGATCTAATATCAAGCAACAAAGTGCTAAGTGAAGGATCACTATTGAGACATCAATGAAATCTCTTAATAGATTAGTCTTAGAATGCTATTATAAATCCTTTAATAGGGTGCTTACTTCATTGTAAGTTAAAGTCCTTTTACTAGGAACACTTTTATCAGGGTGTTTAAATCCTTTAATAGGGTAAGACCTCACAATATTGTAAGCCTTTAAAAGGGTAGACCTTTCATAGGGTATGTTTCATGGTCAAACATTGTAACCTTTATTGGATACACTTTATTACTATAGTAGTGAATAATTGTGGGTTTCATCCCCACCCTAGTTTTACCTTCTCCTTAGAGGGTTTATGGGTAACCAAATATCTTGTTTCATAAATGTGTTCTATATTTTACTTTCATGCTATGGATGTATATGCTTAATTTTGTGTTTCAATTTATATGCATAGATTGTGAGATGATGTGTGTTGAATAGTTTTAGAGGTTGAAAGTTTGAAGTGTTGATTCAACTTTCCCTATTGTATTTCCAACAGATTGTTAGCATGAATTATGATGGTATTCCTTCTGAGAGTATCTGAAGCATTGTATGTTATTGGCATGTTGCATTCATGACTTTTTTTTTATTGATGAAAACATAGTCATTAGTCTATGAAGAATAGCACAATAGTAGATGAAGATATTAGTTTTACAGATAGTGTTTTAATTGTCTGGTAATGCACATTCATGAAAATATTCTACACTGTATTAATGATGGTGTTAAATGTGCAACACATAATTCAAATATGTATGAAAGATATAAATGATTTATAGAGAGCATTATAAAGGTAGGGCACCTAAGAAGGAGTTTTTGATGTTTGTATTATATCTTCTAATAGAAATATAATCTATCGATGCACATACGACAATCTGATGATGATTTCAGGAGATGTAAAAGCCCTAGTGTCTCACATGTGGGAAGTTGTATAGACTATAAGATGAAATTGTTATTGTAATTGTAAATTAATTAATTATATTATTATAATTAATTATGAAAGCCTCAAGGCTTACTCAAGGAATTATTTTGAAGATATAGTATAAATGAAATTTTTTTTCTTGTTTGTAAGGAAGTGGTAATCATTATATTGAATGTGAAGTGTGAGAAGGAGAAAACTATTTATCGAATGTGAGTAAGAGATCAAAGGGATTATTGGATGCAATTTTTATGATCTAGTTATAAGATTTGAAGGAGAAGAATTTTGGTTGATAGGACAGAGGAAGAGGAAGGAAGGACAATTCATTTATATTTGTAGGATAAAAAAATGGGCTAATGTCTAACATACTATGAGCAAATCACAAAATAAATAAAGATATGCTAATACCCTCTAGTCTACCATGAAAGCCAAATAAACAAAAAGGAAGCAACACAAGGTTAGAAACCCCCTCTTTCATTTGTAGCTCCCATGTCCTTCTAACTTCTCCATGTGTTGTAGCTCCAAATTGCCTATAGTGCACACAATCATGAAGGAAAAGCCTAGGATGGTGATGATGCTATGAGAATACTTGAAGATTTGATTTAAGTTTGATAGTAAGAGTGAAAGCATAAGAAAACTAGGGACCAAAAATGAGAGAAAGAGTGCTCATTTTATAATCAACATAGAGGACAAGAGCATTGGAATTGTCACCTTGGATATGCAACATGGGAAGAGATTCCTTGGAGAATCCATGATGCATATGACACAAGATGAAAAATGTAGGATTTTATGATGCGTGGAAGTCAAACTTGGTGAAAGAGAGAAGAGAATCGATGATGCATCATATGACACCTCAAACCCACTTAAAGCCAAGAATCTATGACAAATGGAAGCCAAATATGGATGTACATAAGAGAATAAGAATGTATTGGATTATGACATATCTTAGTCAACTATCAAAGGAGAATCCATGAGGTGTCACACCCATGTGTCATGATAATGTCAATATTTTGTGGAATATTTGAATTAAAAATCCTTTATTCCACAAAATAGAAATTTGTGAAAATGGAATTAATATTGGAAAATATGACTTAGGAAATTGGGAATTTCCATGGTTTGTGAATGATGAACCAATTAATTAATGAAATTAATTAATTAAGGACAATAATTAGGAAGAATAGTTAGTAAAATGACATCGGATAAAATTATGGGTTATTTAATCCTATAAAGAAAATTAGTAAATGATTGGCCAATTTGATTAAATAAGTGTGACAATATCCTTTGATGAAAATGTGAGGATGATGTAGACTAACTAGGCTAATGATAGGTATACCAAGGCCATGGTCAAATTGATTGATTGAAATTAATAACATGCCAAGGAAACATGACATGAATTAAAGATATGTTGACATTATAAAATGTTATAGGATCAAGATTGATTGACAAGGTTGATCATAATAATATTAACAAACACTATAAATGTTATTAAATTATTGATAAGGCCTTGATCTAACACTAAGAGACTCAATAATGTCAAAGAGCAAGTGACGTTAATGTTAGTTTGACCTAGCACTAAGAGCCATGACAGTACTAAGGTTAGATTGATAAGACTTGATAGATGGATAAGTTTCCAAGGAACTAAAAGCCACAAAAATTCCTAAGATTAGACAAATGATGGTAGATTTTGGATGTTTGACATGTTCTAGGTTGATTAGGACTAATCCCAAGTTGATTTGATATGATTTTGAGCTGATTTGATATAATTTTTGATGATGTTGAAATGGTTCCAAAATGACATGCAATTGATGTAAACAAGGATATGAATGATGAGATATGATCAAATTGATGAAAAGATCAGAGTTAGTGGAATGAGAAAATGGGATGAATCAATATGAAGAAATTATGAAACCATAGATGCGAACCATTTTTTACCATTTACATTTTTCCCCTCTTTCGTACAATGTGATTTAGAACATTGTGTCAAAGAATGCTAATGAAAAAGTCATAAAAAAATGCCCTAGCAATGGTGGTATATATTAATGCCCCCTTAAGAAATTGATCAACATAGGCATATGATAGGTCAATCTCATTAACAATGAGAAAACAAATCCATAGCAACTGACAGATCAAAAATCAGAGCTAAAATATGAAAATTATGGGCTTTGGAGTGCAAATGGGCATCACAACCAACACAAAAGAGGCCACTTGCACATCCATCTATGTAGAAACACACTATAAAAAGGATTGGAGAGGGTTTTGAAAGTCATTTTCATCTTCACTTTTGGAAGAAAAGAGCTTTGGAGCAAGGAGAATGGACCAACTACCTAGGGAGCAACATCGTGGTGAACAAGTATGTACCTTCTGATGGCAGGTAGATGCAGGACCTTTGGTGAGTACATCAAGGCCATATTTGTACTTTTTATTCTTTTTGATGCTTTTCCATGTTTTTTCATGCTTTTCCTACTATTTCCTTCTTTTTAGGCACCTAGGAGTCAGTCAGGGTCAAATGGAGTCAAATAGGGGTTTTGGGGCCAGTTTAGGGCATCAAAATGTCCCAACTGCACCCACAATGCATCCAACTACATAGTGGACATGCTTGGCATGCCCAAGTGTACATTGAGTGCACTTAGTATGACCAAGTGCACCCTAGGATGCTCTGAGGGTGTGAATGGGGTCCAAATGATCCCAGATCGACCTGAAACTTGGGGTAGACTACCATAACCCTAGGGGGATGTTAGAAAAAATTTAAGATGCAGTCAAAGGTGGTCAAAGTGGTCAAAATTGGATCAAAATTAGGGTAGATGGAGGTCAAACTCATCTAAATGCTAATAGAGAATAGTGCAAAGGGCCCAAAAGGGTGCAACCAAACTTAGAATGACTCAAAACTTGGACCACATGTTCAAAACCCTTAGAAGAGTTGAAAACGTAGGTTAGCTGAGGCTAGGATGGTTAAAAAAAAGTCAAACCTAGTCAAAGTTAGCTCAAATGGAGGAAAAAGGGTGACAGATGGATAGGGATAGGGTCAAAATAATGCAAATGAGCTCGAAATGAATTGAAACTTAGTAAACATGTTCAAAACCCTAGAAAGAATTCATAGAAAAAGGTCAAACTTAGTCAAAATAGATTCAAGCTATGTCAAACTTGGGTCAAAAGTAGGGTAAACTAGATGCAAAACCATAGGAGGTTGACTAGGCTATATGATTATGCAAGAGGAGATGCCCTTATTACAAATGAGGGGACATAGGCCATAGAATCTTGTGTTGTGTTACTAGATGATAGATGGTGAGTAGGGGATCTTCGCTAGTCTAGAGTTATATCATATTACTTTCATTCAAGAGGTGAGGGGGAAATAGAGCTCTAATGACAACATTGACCAAGAGATGGTATTGAGAGACGAGTTCATTCCATCTACTAATAGGAGAGTCTAAAGTGACCCTCAAGGATGTATGGAACATCTTAAGGATACTGATTTATGGGGAGGTAATAGTGTATGACCCAGTAGTTGAATGAGTAGCTTTACACTGATTGTTTGGATGTGGAGATGCAGAGCTAGGCATTTGCAATTATGAGATTGAATGGGACCTATTAGTGGCATGCCATGAGAAGATGATAGTGGTGATTTGATGGGTGATTAGTGGGCTATTGATACTAGATAGATGGGGACATGGATTTCTCATTAAATGGGGCCTAGAGTTAGAGAGGATCGTGATGGAGGGGACTATGTTTACCTAGGGCCCATGCATTTTAGGGATGATGTATTAATATCTAGAGCAAGTGGCATATAGAGGTGGTTTAACATTTAGTACTAGGGGTACATTACTATAGATTTGGGATTATGAGAACATTATAGTATTTAGGCCTCTTATAGAAAGAGAGTTGTGGATGACATGCCATATGTATATAGTTATAGAGGTGTACTAGCACCAGGACCATTAGGGTACATGAGGTACTTCTAACATCAGATAGACACTATGACATAGTTTATCTAGAGATCTTACAAGGATTTCCTCAAATGGGATGATTGTGATATTCACCTACCATAATATAGATAGGAGTGCTATCTCATAGGGCACATAGTGATTGGGCACTTGGTGATAGAGATGTACCTACCAGAGCAGGTACAAAGATAGTTTGGTGAGATACATAATGTACCAACTAGTCTAGCATTATTCGCCCTATCTAGAGTAGAGGTTTGAGAGTGGGGAGCACCCATCTGGACATAGGTGGCATATGCATAGCTAGAGGAGTTACAACTAAGGATATGGGGGGTAGCAGCAAATGTAGTGCATGCAAGCATGATGGTAGCATATGATAGATGGTTTGCACAGTATCATCCACGGCCTTTGAAAGATCTAGTAGTACTAGTACCATGAGCAAGGTCTCAAATAGAGTAGGATGAGGAGGATGAAGATGAGGGAGAGGAGGAGGGAGGAGAGGAGGGTGATGATGAGGAGGGAGGAGATGAGGGTGATAATGAGGAGGGAGGAGATGAGGATACTAAGGATGATGTAGGGGTTGATGATGAGGATACTGAGGGAGAGGATGAGGGAGATGATGAGGAGGATGCTCAAGGAGAGGATGAGGGAGATGGCGATGAGGAGGGTGGAGATAGTGGGGGTGGAGATGGTGTTGGAGTTGGTCATGGGGGAGAAGATGGGGAGGACTATTGGGAGGCTGGGGATGGTGGTGGTGAGGGAGGTGATAAGGATGATGTAAATGTAGATGTACCTATGATGGATGTGAAGGGGGATCCAATGGACTACATTGGTAGGACACTAGTACCAATATGGGTTGGGCCTAGCTAGTTAGAGTTGATGGAGGTGATTAGAGCTCTACAAAGTCAGTTAGACCAAGTTGTAGTAGAGAGGAACATAGTGATAGGAGACAGGGATGCAGTTATAGCAGAAAGAGATTGGGCTATGGCTAAGAGAGACATCACAATGTGTAGGGAAGAGATGGTAGTATAGATTTTTAGAAGTTCATTAGTAGCTTTAGAGAAGAAAACTTCTAGGTGATGATGATGAAGATGAGTAGGGCACACATGGAAGCATAGTACTAGAGGGATTAGTATGAGAGAGTGATGCCACTAGGATAGAGAGTAGAGAGTTTTCATGCATTGAGATCTCACTCCCATTGAACACATAGGACAAAAAGTTAGTGGAGGGGTGATGGGGCCTATGATGCCACCACAGAGAGTAGAGGGATCATCCTCAAGGCTAGATAAAGGCTGTGAGGCTAGGGAATGTTCTTTCATGTTTCGTGCCTACCAGTAATTAGTATTAATGTAAACCATCATCACATACTCTAATACTTTCTGAAACACTTATGAGATGTAACTATGTTATCATGACTAATTGAGATGGTTTATGCATATGTTTTATATGGAAGCATTTATGCTTTTTTATGTGGGCTTTTATATGATGACATCATCTATTGGTTTATCACCTGTTATGACATCTTTATGTTTGCCATATGTTTTTCTCATGAATGAATGCTTAATGAAATGTAAATGATATGAAATGAATGAAATGTAAAATGATATGAAATGAATACAAATGAAATGTAAAATGATATGGAATGAATGCATGTAAAATGAATGCAAATGAAATGTGAAGATAATATACATACCATGCTTATGCAAAGATTTATTGCTTTGGATCATTTTGGACTTTTTACATATGCAAGAATGCAAGATGACAATGCTTTTTTATGTATCAAAGTATGAGACCAATGTAGTGGATGAAAAAGTTAAAAAAGATGGATGAGATGAGATGAGGAATTGTTAGTATGATGAGAAGACTTTTGCTTTGGTAAAGTGCACTATATGTCAAATGGAGCTTTATTTTGATATGGAAAATTGAATGCAATGCATCATGGCATAAAGGGCCAGAGCAGAAATACAAGCCTTTTGCATAAATAAGCATGATGTAGAAAAAAAAATGACCTTGTCCTTCCTAAGGCATATATACATGCCCCAGACTCTCAAAGGTATATTGTAACTGATAGAAAAGAAAATATTACAATGAACCATACTGGCCACTCTCATAGATCAAATTATATCATCAAGTGGCATAGGAACATGATCAAAGGAAAAAATAAAAAATAAAAAATCACTCACTAGATAGCATGAGCCAACAGCTATTCTTGTCCATTATTACTTTCTTTTAGTGTTTTAAGGTCTTCGTATAGTGCTTGATAGGTTGATCATGTGATAGTTTTGGTTGTTGATTCAGTTGATAGGTTTGTAGTGACATGTTGGATTGACCATCAGTTCATATTGAATAGATAGTGTGATTATCATGGAAGTGTAGTGCCTTGAATTTCAATTTGCAAAAGTGTAGGTGTTTATGCAAAAGGGATGGTTATGTAAAAGGTTTATTACAAAGTTTTCATGGGTTTTGTGATTTTTAGGATTTTTGAGGATATTTGATATTTTTGCATGACTAGTTTCTTCAGGACATTTTATGATTTTTAGTATTTATTTTAGGACATTTTGTGATTTGTAGTGATTATTTCAGGATGTTTTATGATTTTTGGGATTTTTTTCAAGAATGTATTTGAATTTTTAGGAGCTTTTCAAGATATTTTATGGTTTTTAGAAGTGTTAGCTCCAATATGATATGTGAAAATTCTAATGGGTAAGAAGTTCTTAAGGACATACCCCTAGTTCAAGCTCAAACTCATGCACTATGTGGGTGATGTTCCCCTAGACAAGACATAGACTATGTGCAAAGGCCAATGATGTAGTATGTATAGACTGGTGATGTTGCAGCAAGATAACAATGGACATTAACCAATTCGTGAGACATGATAAGGGACTAGGGATGTCTTGCAATATGAAGGATATGAATAGGGAATGAAAAGGTGGGGAAAACTAGATGGAATCCTAATAGATGGAGGAGTAACAATTGATTACACAGGGCACCTATTTGCTAGGTTTTCACCATGGTACTTGCCCAAAGCACCTATTTGCTAGGTTTTCACTTTTGGATGAAATTTTTCTCTTGAATCAAATTTTAGTGCCAAGATGCCTATTTTCTAGGTTTTCATCAAGGCATCCATTTTTTTAATGACTTTTTTCACTTTTTTCTTTTCTTTTTTCATGACATTTTGCTATTTTTGTTTATATTTTTTAGGACTTTTTCAATGTTTTTGATATTTTTTATGACTTTTAGATAGAATCAAGTGTAGTACTTGTGAAGATGCATGTTGTTGATGGACATGGGTAGTGTTTCATCCTCTAGAGTCACAAGTTGATATACTCCAAACCCAAATGATGCAGTAAGGTCCTTTCCAGTTGGGTTCAAATTTTCCTTGTTTTTCTCTATGATGCTAAGTCTTGTAGTTCATCTTCAGGACCAAATCACTGATCTCAAAATTATGACCTCAAAATTTCTTGTTATAGCACCATTGGAGTTAGTTTTGTTAAGCTTGTAAATGTTTCAAGGCATCTCTTCTCCATTCATCAAGCATTTCTAGTTCATGGAGTCTAGATATGCGATAGTTTTCATCATCAACAACATCTTGTAGGGACAATCTCAATGGTGGAATTTTAACTTCAATGGATATTATGGCCTCAATCCCATAGACAAAAGAGTATGGTGTTACCCTAGTAGGAGCATGTACACTTGATCAATAGGCCCAAAGACCTAGATTTAGTTGTAGATGCTAGTCTCGACCATAATCATTGATAGTCTTTTGGAGAATCTTAACAATGGTCTTATTCGATGCTTCTACTTGGCCATTGCCCTATGGATGGTAAATACTAGAATATCCATGGTATATGTTGTACTTCTCATAGATCTTGTCTACATCTTTTTTTTGAAATGAACTACCATGGTCAGTGATAATAGCCAAGGATACTCAATACTGACATATGATGTAGTTTAGAATAAACCTTGAAATCTACTTGCCAGTGGTGAAGGTCAAAGGGATAGCTTCAACCCACTTGGTAAAATATTCTATTGCTATGATAATGAACTTATGACCATCAGAGGATGGAGGAGAAATAGCTCTAATAAGATCAAATTCCCATTATGAAAAGGGCATGGTGATATGACTGGCTACAATTCTTGTGTTGGTGCATCGACCAGATTGCTATGTTTCTGAAACTTATGACATGATTTGGAAAAATCATGGGTAACTTTCCCCATGGTTGGCCAATAGTATCCAACTCTAACAAGCTTCTTAGCTAGACTCAAATGATTTAAATGACTTCCACATATACCTTCATGAACCTCATGTAAGGAAGTTTTAGCTTCTTGCAAGTCAAGGCATCTGAGAAGCGTTTGGTCAAAGGATCTCTTATAAAGGGTGTCACCAATGATGACATATCTAGCAGCTTGATGGATAAAGGCTTGATGGTCATTTTTGGGTAAGTTGGGTGGTAGGATATGGGCATGTAGGTAATCATAAATGTCTTGATACTAATGAGAATTGGGACCAACAAGTTCACACACAAACTCAAATTCAGGGAGCTCAAATGCTAGAATCAAAAGTTGCTCCACAAGGAATTTAGAGTGTTCCACATTTTGAGGCATATCAATCATAGAGGCAATGGTAGCCATAGCATTAGCTTGATTTTTGTGTATTCTTTGTAGCTGATGAAAAGACATAGTTACAAATTTAGACATGAGGAAGTCTTCCATCTACTTGTATGGCATTTACTTATCATCTTTGGTTTCATAGTCATTATTGACTTGGTGGATGACCAACTGGGAGTCACCAAAAACTTGTAAATGTTGAATGTTCCATTAGATAGCTATCTTGAGTCCTTTGATCAGTGCCTCATATTCTACTATGTTGTTGGTACAATGGAATGCTATCCTATATGACTCAGGGATTATCTCTCCTTGGGGAGTGATAAACATAATGTAATGTCCCCTTTTTAGCATTCATAGCATGATGTTATCATTAGCCTATTTCCCCATGGTCTCATAGGCTAACTAGGACATTAAAGGGACTTAGAGGCCATTTGGCCTAGATAGTTTTAGTTTCAGGTCTTTCTGAGGGGGTTTGAGGCAACTTTGGGCATACTTACTATTTATAGTAAGTCATCTTGGATATGGTCGAACATCCAGTGGTAGCGGTATGTCGATGGTAATTGTTTACAATTAGCAAGAAGACTTGTTTATCATTGATAAGATTTGTTATGCATTAATAAAGCTATTTTATAAAGTTAAATTTAAATATTTAACTTTATTAATGCATAAACTATAGTTTGTGGGAAATATTTGAATTAAAAGAGTCCTTTTTATTTTATAACACATTGGAGACATAAGTTTCATAAAAGGGAGTGATGTTTTATCCCACATTGAGAAAATGAAGGATGGAGCCCTTGTGAGAACACTATAAAAGAAATGGAAGAGCTTCTTTTAGGCATGCTTTGAAATATCAAATAAATTGAAGAATTTTCTATAGATTATGTCTCAATAGTTTGAAGGACGAAATCCCTTCAAGCTGGAAATCTTGACTCCATTGAAAGATATGGTCTTAAGATTCAACATAGTAGCAATCCAAAAAAGTAGATACAAAAAAGTAGTCCAAAAAAGTGGAACCGAAAAAGTGGAACCAAAAAAGTGGTCCAAAAAAGCAGAACCGAAAAAGAAGTCCAAAAAAAAAAGCAAAGCAAAAGGGGCAGCATTAAAGGAAATTATTACAGCCATCTACAACTAGGTTCTTTTGTTAGTATTTCTTTTTAAGGTGTTATAAGTTTCAGCTGTAAGTGTGCATTATACCAACATTATCATTTTGTAATCCATGTAAATGCCAAAGTCTTGGCCATATTTCATGAGCATTGTATTTTTCATTGCAATTAAGAAGATAATAGTTGTTGGTGTCATTTAAGCAATTTAATATCATTATTTATCAGCTAGTTAGTTTGCATACCAACTATTTGTAAAAATGCCAGTTGGTTATAGGTGTTCATTTCTCATGCTTAGATCATATATATGTACTAAATATTGTCAAAATTAGTAGCACACTCATGTTAGGTCATTATGTAGTCCATTGTAGTCTTCTAGCACAAGATTCTCATTAATGAAAATTGAAGAAAAAGTCATTTAAAGTTAGCTAAAATACTATATCAGTCATACGTCCCTTGCATGTGAATTGTTTGATGAAATTCCTTGAGCTTTCATCAGCAATTTTTGAGAGTAGATTTGAGGAGGGTCATTACAGTGGTATCAGAGCTTGCTTGCAAATTGTTTGACAAAATGTTAAACAACTGAAGTATAAAGATTTTTGGTGTTTGAAGAAGTTATAACCTATTGGGGTTATTACACATAATTCCATCTCCTAAACCATTTTGTGTATGTGATCCATAAAAGTAAATCTTCCATTCATTAGCTATATCCATGTTAAATATGGCTTCATTTGGAAATTCAATCAACATGGGATGATCATTTGCCATAGGTGCTTTTTCTAACTAATTTTCTATCACTTTCCCTTTGATTGCCTTTTTTTCTACATATTCTATGTCAAATTTGCTAAGGATCATGACCCATTTGGCTAAGCATCCTATGAGAGCAGCCCTGCTTAGGAGATACTTCAGTGGGTCAATCTTAGAGGTGAGCATTATTTTCTGATGGAGCATGTAATGTCTCAGCTTTTGGGCTACAAATACAATAGTAGGGAAAGCTCATTCTATGAGTGAATAATTTATTTCATAGCCCACAAGTTTTTTATTGATGTAATGCATGGCTCTCTCTCTTCCTTATTCATCATTTTGTGCTAAGAGAGCCCCTAACACTATATCTATAGAAGATATGTATAGAATGAATGGCTTGCCTAGAATAGAGGCCATTAAAATTAGTGGATGTAGAAGATAATCCTTGAGCTATTGGAAAGATTCTTTGCACTACTTGTTCCATTGAAAGGATACTCCCTTATGTAAGAGGTGTTGAAAGGAGTGACATTTATGTGTCAGTTGTGCAATTAATTTTTGGATAGCCTATAATCTTCCTTGTAGTCCTCTTAAGGTTTTAAGATTTGTTGGGGGAGGCATGTCAATTATTGCTTTTACTTTCTTAGGATTCGCTTCAAAGCCTCATTGAGAAACAATGTATCCTAGGAGGTTTCTAGAAACAAACCTAAATACACACTTTTTTGGATTTAGAAGGAGCTTATAGCTTTCCATTTTGTTGAATATCTGATCTAGGATACCCAAATGTTCTTTTCTTGTATAAGATTTAAAAAGTAAGTCATCAACATAGTCTTCCATTAGGATTTTCTTGAAATCATGGAAGATGGTAGTCATTGCTCTTTGATATGTTGCTCTAGCATTTTTAAGACCAAATGGAATAACATTCTAGCACTATGTTCCCCAAGGCCATGTAAAAGTTATTTTGTGTTCATCTTTAGGGGCTATTCTTATCTTATTGTAGCTAAAAAAACAATCTATCAGTGATAACCTCTCATACCCAACTGTCATGTCTACAATGATATCTATATTTGGTAAAGGAAAATCATCCTTGGGACATGCCTTGTTAAGATCATAGAAGTCAGTGCATATCTGAATGCCCCTAGAGTTTTTTCATACTAGTATTAAATTAGATATCAACTCAGCATAATCAATGGGTCTTATGAAGCTGGCATCCAATAATTTCTTCAATTCAGCTTTGACAAGGAGGGCAACTTGAGGATGCATTTTTCTCAACTTTTTCTTTACTGGTTTCACTCTTAGCTTTAATGATAAGTGATGAAGGACTAGTTCAGGATCTAATCTGGGCATATCTGCATAATACCATGTAATGTTGACCTACCTCTCTAGAAAGAATCTAACAAATTCATCTTTTTCCTTTGGTGATAATGAGGCTACAAAGTGTATGACCTTGGGGTTGTTAGGAGTTCCTAGATTAATATCTTTTATCATTTCCACAAGTAACATTGATCTTTCCTTTAATGGGGGTGTGTCCAATCTTCTATACTTGAGCACCTCAGAGAGGTTTTCACCCTCAGATACATCCTTTATTTTTACTTTTTCATGGTCTAATGGTACCTTTAAGTTTTCACCAAGAGACCTAATTTTGTCTTTTTTTGTTATTTTCTCAATTTTACGACTGGAAGATGGATTTGACTCCCTAGATTATGCCATGATGTTTAGATCAATGGAAAATATAGACTTGTGATCACCTTGTGGTAAATCTTCATGGAGCTCAAAGAATTCTATGATGGCATCATCATTTTCAAACTGGTCAAATGTTGGTGGTACTTATTGGTCCCAATCAATAAGTTCAAAGAAAATTGTGGAAATTCCATCATTGGTGTTGAATAAGCTTTGGTCAAAGGCATATATGGATATCTACTTTAGTGAGATCATTAGGATCATGTTCAAAAGTAGGAGGGCTTGGGCCCTAGAATATTTTGATCCAAGTTGAAGAATTGGTTTGAGTGATAGGTGGATTTACATGTTTATCTTCCATATGTAGGCTAGTGGGGTCAGAAAAAGAATGATCAAGACCAAGGGAGGTATCAGGATCATCAATGTTGGATACAGATTGGGTGGGTTTGGGTTGGGTGTTCTTAGATTCCTTGTTCTCAATTTAAGCATTCACATACTTAGATGAGGAGGACTTGGTATTAGGAAGACCCCAAAAAAATGGTTTGAATCCAAGTACCAAGCTATGAGGTTATCTTGATGCAATGATGGGTTGAACAATGCCTTGATTTTGAGGTCACAAGCCACTACATCTATCATGTCCCTTTTTCTACATGATGGTGAATCTAGGTCCATACTTGTCAGGGGATATAGGAGCAAGTTCTTGTTCTACTTTATCCTTTTCAAATCATGTAGAGTTATTTTAATAGATATGTTCTTCATGTAGTCCACCTCCACTAGTGAAGGCCATAAAAGGTTTCTTTTGAAATGAAAACTTAGGACTTTTCTATTTAAGCTAAGGTTTACCATATGAATTGGGAGATAAAGGAAGTTTCCCAATGTGAAAGCCATGTGATATGGAGTACTCACTACAATCTTGGTCTTGGATTTTGAGCTTTCCTTCGAATGTGGGTGTAAGTGTGGAAGGATCAACATACTTAGAGGACTTGAGTGGATTTGCTGCATGGTTTGTCAAAACCTGGTATGCAATGATTCCTCTAAGATTGGCATAGAGTTGGAAGGGATCTTGATCACCCAAAATGGTGACCTATACATTGTTGTACGAAAACTTTAGAAATTGATGATATGTAGAGGGTACTACTTTCATAGCATGAAGCCAAGGGCATCCTAGTATCTTGGTGCAATTCATTTCTATATCTAGGACCTAGAATAATGTATTCTTTGTGGCTAGACCAACTTTGATGGGTAATATGATGACACCCTTAGAGAAGTGTTTTCCATCATCATAATCCTTTATTTTGATTCTATGAGAGGGGTCTACACCTTTAGAGTAATCTAAACCCTTGACAATGTTAAGGGTACAGTTGTTTAGTCCTACTTCACCATCTATCAAGACATGTCTAACCTTGGCTTTATGTATAAAGACTTCGAGATTAAGGGGATCATTGTAGTTGGGATCATCTTTAGGAATATCTTAAGGGAAAAATATGATTTTTTTTTATGTAGATAGGTTCCCCACCATGGCTTAGAACTAGGAAACATCAAATTTTTTTGGTACTATTGACTCTTTAAGGGCTTGATCCAAGATCTTCTGATGTTGGGGGGATGTACTAATCATAAGTGCATCCACAATTCCATCATTGGTCACATTCTTGCTTTTGGAGAAAATTTTTTCCTTGTCATTAGAAAAATTCATGTTTGTGTTTTCCTTGTTCATCTTGAGGATTCCCTTATGGATAAGAGCATCTTCAATACTAGCCCCTTTTTTCATCAGTTAATAAATGGTGCTTGGACCTTTGATTTTGAGTTCATACATTAAGTTGAGGACTAGTTTTTCAATGCACAAGTTAATTTTTTGTTCTTTAGGAATGTCTAGTGAGCATTGAATAACTAAGATTCTCCATCATAGTAAGAATGTTATAAATGGCTCTTTTGATTTCTGTTTAGTTGAGCACAAATTAGAGAGTATCACCTAATTTGTTTATGTTAAAGGAAAAATGGTAGATAAATTTTTCTACCAACTATGACCAAGATTTTATATTACTAGGAATTTTGGAATACCATTCAAGTGTGGGCCCACCTAGAGAACAAGGGAACAATCTCACGAGGTAGGTGGGCTCATCACTTAGTTTGGTACATGAGGCACAAAATTCTCTAATGTGATCAACAAGGTTTCCTTTTCCTTAGTATTTTTCAAATCTTGGAGCCTCAAAGTGTTTTGGGAATGGAGGCATATATAGACTTTAATCGAATGCATTAGGATGTAAGTCCCTTTCTATATATAGAGCCTATTTCTTTGGAACTCCCAATACCTCAACTTGTTTGGAAATTTGTTTGAATTATTGTAATAACTCTTCATTAGGGTTTTGCATGATATTCTTCCCTTAAATTCTTTTATGTCTATGAGTAGACCATTTACTGTGGTGGGAGCTATGTCTACTTGGTTCTAACATTTCTATGTCTAATGAGTCTAGTGATGTGTCACTAGGTGGTGGAGGTATGTTAGTACCTCGAAGATAAAAGTGTCCCTATTGTGCCACATGTTGGGGTACTTATTATGGTATTTGATATGTCACTTTTTGTAGTATCGATTGTGATTGATGTACAATGTGTTGTCATTGTGCCATTTGTTGCATTTTTTGTTAAGATACCTCTATCAATTGCATGTGAGACCATATATGTGATTGGTGTTGTAAAGGTGTCTATTGGGGTTGTTGTGGCACATGTTTTTGTTTTAAAAAATGTTTTTGGTACATAATTTTTTGCTCAAGGCATTGTTGGTATTCTAACTTTTTTTTGAGTTGCTCTTATTTTTTTTCAAACATGGCTTGTTGTTGTTGGAATTATTGATACATTGCATGTAAGTCAAGTGGATTTACACTAGAGTGCATGTTAGGGACATTGGATGCTTGCACTACTCGAGGTTGTTGTTGTTGTGTTTGATATTGTTGTTGATATGTCACATGTGTATTAATTGGATTTATACTTGGTTGAGAATTAGAAACATTAAATCCTTGTACCATAGTAGGTTGATGTTGTTGTGGGAGTTGATTATGTCCTCGAGAAATGAACATCAAGTTTGAGTTGTTGTTTTGGTATCTTTGTGCATTAGATGTTTCTCCTTGGGACACCATATTGACTTTATAGTGGGATGTGTTCCTTTTGGGAATTAATGTAATGTAAATAAGACTTTTCCTTTGTGCATCACTAGGGATTGTTGTAGTTGACATTTCACATGGTATACTTGTGGGAGGCTCCATAACATTTGATGCCATAACACTTGGTAGAGTTAGGAGCAAAGGTGCACTTTGTGGATTTTCCTCCAAAGGAGGTATGTTTGGCATCCCTAGAGTACAAGTCTCTTTAGGCACATCTTGTTGTTGCATCATGTGATTGAAGTCAAGTCTGAACATCCTCTTAGGATTCTTAGGAAGAGTTTTATTTCCCATTATTGGTTGTGGTTCATTAAACAAGGGATTAATGTACTTTGGAAGATTTTGATGGTTGATTCTTGTTGGAACCTTATAGGGACCATTATTGTGTTTGAAAATTCAAAAGGTTTTTTCCTCTTATCTAAGTCCAAATTGATCATGGGTTGTATGTTTTCACTAATTGTTTTGGTTTGATGTTTGGACTTAGGCCCCTCCATGTTTGGGTTGAATTTGAAAATTTCTTGGGCTGCCAAAAGTCTGAAGTTCTTGTGGAAACTTTTGTCTTGACATGCCCTAGCCATTTTTTCATCATTGATGTCATAATTAGTGTCAAAATAATCACTTAGGTGTATAATACCTTTATGTATGTTTGATGCTTTTGGGTTGAAGGTACTCATGTTGGGTTTGCTAAATTCAAAGGAATGCATTTGTTTATCCTCAAGTGTGGTTGGTACACTTCCACCTCTAGGTGGTATCGACACAAATATAGGTTCAAAGTTAGGACTCCATTTAACCATCCCATGTGTAGGGGAAGTGTTTGAAGGAAACCTCATGGTACATGTATTGATTTGGGTTTTTTGTGTCATCCCTTGATTATGGTGATCTTGCAGATACATATTTAAGGGGTCTACTAGTAATGGTTGTGATGCCTCAATTTGGTCTTCATAAAAGGTTTGTTGGTTTTTCTTGCTCTTATTTTGTCTTAGATGACATTTTGGTTGTATTGGTGCCTCTAAATACAATGGTTGATAAAGTTCTTTGGGTCTCTGAGTTGATTGTGTCCTAGTGAGTGTTGGCATGATACTTAAGGATGTAGATGTAGTAGAGGGAAACCTAAATGGAATTTTTGCCTCCCAAATGTACACCTAAACTACCAACTATGCTAAGATAGTACCAAGTGCACCCTTGGTGCACTTGGGGTCCTAAAGTTAAGCAGTTGATAAGTAGGAGGTATGCAACTAGTAAATAGAGCTGTTAGGGTACCTAAAATGCAGAAAATGAATGTTTTGAGTGATTTTGAGTTTTTTCTAAGGTTTTGGGATGCTATGAAGGCTATGGAACTATAGATTAGGGTTTTAGAACCTAGAATAAAACACCTAATTACCAAATTCTCTCTAAAACTACCAACTACACTGTAAAACTAAAAAAATTTGCACTTGCAATGTGTAGTTGGTAAAACAGAGGTGCAATTGGTAAAATCTGGCAAAATTTGATAATTAGGATGTTGGTATGCAAGATCTAAGGGTTTTTTGGGTTTTTAAGTGTTTAGGGATGATATGTAATGTGAGGAAGTGCCAAATGAGATAATGTTTTGATATGAAAACTATAAATGTCCTAGGGATGTTATGCAAATGCAAATGCAAAGTGACACTTTGAAGGTATGCAAAATGAAGGTTAGGGTTGGACCTTGGACTTGGTAATGATGCTAGAGGTTGATGTGTACAAGGTATACTATGAAAGAGGTGGTGTTCTAGGGTTGATAATGACATTTGGGATATGAAAAATGTGGATAAATGATCAAGAAGACAAATTGGTTGACAGACAAGTTGACAGGGTTTGATAGTGGAAATGATCCTAGAGTTTTGAATAATGCAAGACGAGGGGGATATACCACAAAGATAAATAAAAATAACATTTAGGGACACTAGGAATATGATTATCCTAATGATAAGGTATATGAAAGGTTTTGAACTTAGGTAAAATCTTTAAAAGCTATTTTCTCTAGTAGTTTAACCTTCTAATAATGGACTTTGGATCTTGACCAAAAAGTGATAAATGAAAAAAATAAATAAAAAAGATCAAATTAATAAAGATGACAAGGTCAAATCTACCAATACATAGATAGAGTTTGACCAGAGAAAATGATAAGAAAATAAAAAAGGACTAATCAAGATCCATCAACACTAGGAGATACTCTAAGACTCATACTTTGTTCAAATTTTTGACTAAATTCAATAGATTTGGGTTCAAAATGATTTTTAGGGGGGCTTGAAATGATGATTATTCTGAGTGGATATGTAATACAAAAAGGTCCTAATATGAAAAATGAGGTTTTGGGTGCAAGATGTCATTTTGGGTCAAATGCAAAATGAGGACCTACAGTGGCATCCAAATGCAGTTTTAAGGTCTCAAAATGCAGTTTGGAGGCCCAAAATTGTCATACAGCTCCCCAACTATGCTCTTATAGCACCAAGTGCCTTAAAATAGTACCAACTATGCCTATGGTCTAGTTGAGGCTCAGAAGGACATAGCTGGGAGATTGGGTTGGTTGCTAATTCTGAGTTGGGTGGTTGTCAAGTTGCTATGCCATGAAGCTAGGATGATGGGGTTGATGTTATGATGGATTAGGAGATTTAGAATGAAGGTGACAATGTAGGGAATTGTGTCCTAAGTGAAAACAATGAAGGTTATGTGGTGTAGAATGCAAATTAGGGCATGCTACTATAGAGGGACCTATCTAGGTAGCTATGAACACCTTTGAAGCCTCAAAATGTTGTCTTGAAGCCCAAACTAGGTTCTTAGACTACCAAGTGTGATCAAATAGTAGGTGCAATTGGGGCTAGCTTGGGTGTAGTTGGTAGTTTTAGAGCATAGTTGGGAAGCTAGGCTGAAACTAAGGCAATGTTAGGTGCTATAGTTTCCAAATTGATGTCACGGTGAGCTAGATAGTAGAGGACAATGCTAAGACTAGAATGAAGGCTCAAAATTATGTTTATGCACCTAGAATGATTGTTAAAGTGTTCAAGATGAGGTTTGGGTATGCAAAGAGGTAAGATGGAAAATGCAAAGTGAAAAATTGGAGGATGAAATGCAAAGAATGCAGCCTAAACCCTTAATGAATGCAATCTAAAAGATGAGGAATACTAAGTGAGGACCTAAAGATGCAAGATGAAGTGTATATGATGCAATTATGAGGCCTAAACTAGTGTGAATGCAAGTGGGTTCTATGCAAGGATGAAACCTATGTTACGCCAAGCACATCTAGGATCATAAGTCGCCATGTTTCCCAAGTTTTGAATGTATTGGACCAAAGTTTACAAATTTTTGACAAGAGTTGCAACATTTTGATAGTATTCGATGTTTTGACAAGGTGTAAATTTGAATGTTGGATTTTATCTTGATTAAGGTTTTACACACATGCAAGACACATTAAGTCAAGAATATTTATTGGTAAAAATAAATAAACATACCAGAACCTATGCTTTAGGACTATATCAACTAAATTCCTACATGAACCAAAGTTTAGTTGTAGTTATCTAGATTAGACAACCTAAGATCTTTGCACCATAGGCTCCCCCTTACAATGCACTCACTTCTCGGGGCCACCAAGATATGCTTCCCAAGGGACTATTGTCTCTACTAAGGACCGTGAGAATGTATATGTCTTCACGAGAATGGGTGACCCCTTGAGCTAGTGGATAGAAAGGATTTTTGCCACTAAAACACAATTTTTAGTAAGGGCATTCCATTCAACAAGTGAATGGTAAACTTCCTCAAAAGGTCTCCCAGTCCCAAGAACTGAGATTTGATGCACTATAAAGGTATTGGAGGAGATCTATCACTCAACAATACCACTGACATGACTTTCACTATTATCAAGTTTTATATAGTGGTTGGAACATTGACTTGTCTTTTGGCCCATTACCACTCTAAATTTGTCCCCTGGCATACCCAATATCGAGTATCTTGGTCCAAGGTAAGCTTCCTATAGAAGGCACACAAACTTATCTTACATCCAAGATCCACAAGTGGCTAGGGTAGAGGATACATCCATATAACCCCTAGGGTTTTAAACACTATAGACACATCGAGAAGAAAAGAAAAGGTTCATTTTATGCACCAAATGAAGTGTTATCTAATCTAGGAAATCCACACACATGGTTTTGACAAACACACAGGGTCTTCGACAATGTCCTTCAAATAAACATTAGTAGTTTTTCAATGCATAGTCTTCATCCAATGATTGCCACATGCTACAAATATACCATCAATAACACAAAAAAATCTAACCTATGTCCTGGAAGAAAATGGAAACCTTAGATGAAGATTTTGATTGAAACAAGTGCTTTTTATGAACTAAGTACACTCTGACAGAGAAAACTACATCACAAAAGGCCAAAATGGCCTAGAATGCCCCCAAGTGCACTTTAGAAAGTTCTAACTATTCCCATGGTGCACTTGGGGCTTAGAAGGGTGTAGTTGGTAGTCTTTGGGCACAATTGGGAGCCCAGGTGTAGACTATGGGGAATTATTCCCTAAATAATAGCTAGAAACTAGATTTTTTAATTCTACCCTCCCAAGTGCACTTAGATAGTGTAGACTATACCAATGGTGTAGTTGGGGCTTAGAAGGGAGAACTTGGTAGTTTCTAGGCATAGTTGGTAAGTTAGGAACAATAGACAGGGGTTATGGTGTCTCTTAGGCCCCTAAAACTACCTCTTAGGGTCTTAAGTGCACCTTAGGATCGTTAGCTAATAGAATGCCTAAAAAAAGAGCATACAAGCATGCTACTGGGTCCCCTAATTAGACTAGGTTTGATAATGGAGAGAAAATAATGATTATACCCCCCCAAGTGAGCTCCTTCCTTGCACCTACAAGCACAAACACAAGAAATGCAAGTTAGTTAAGCATGTTTACATCAGGTTCAAATTTAGGATCAAAAAATTGGGGTAATGTCTAACATACTATGAACAAATCACAAACTCAATAAACATATAGTAACACCCTCTAGTCTACCATGAAATCCAAATAAACAAAAATGAAGCAACATAAGGTTAGAAACCCCCTCTTTCATTTGTAGCTCTCGCATCCTTCTTTCTTCTCCATGTATTGTAGCTCCAAATTGCCTATAGTACACAAAATCATGAAGGAAAAGCCTAGGATAGTGATGATGCTATGAGAATACTTGAAGATATGATTTAAGTGTGAGAGTAAGAGTGAAAACATAAGAAAACTAGGAACTAGAAATGAGAGAAAGAATGCTCATTTTATAATCAACATGGAGGATAAGAGCATTGGAATTGTCACCTTGGATATGTGACATGGAAAGAGATTCCTTGGAGAATCTATGATGCATATGACACAAGATGCCAAATATAGGGTTGTATGACACTTGGAAGTCAAACTTGGCTAAAGAGGGAAGAGAATCTATGATGCATCATATGACACCTCAATTAACCCACTTAAATCCAAGAATCTATGACAAATGGAAGCCAAATATAGATGTGTGTAAGAGAATAATAATGGAATAGATTATGACATATCTTATCCAAGTGTCAAAGGATAATCCACAAGGTGTCACACCCATTTGTCATGATGATGTCAATATTTTGTGGAATATTTGAATTAAAAATCCTTTATTACCCAAAATAGAAATTTGTGAAAATGGAATTAATAGTGGAAAATATGACTTAGGAAATTGTGAATTTCCATGGTTTGTGAATGATGAACCAATTAATTAATTGAGCATGATAATTAGGAAGAATAATTACTAAAATGAAATAGGATTAAATTATATGTTATTTAATCCTATAAATAAAATTAGTAAATGATTGGCCAATTTGATTAAATAAGTGTGACAATATCCTTTGATGAAAATGTAAGGATGGTGTAGACTAACTAGGATGATGATAGGTAGACCAAAGCCATGGTCAAATTTATTGATTGAAATTCATAACATGCCAAGGGCACATTGACATGAATTAAAGATGCATTGACATTGTTAGATGTTATAGGATTGAGATTCATTGACAAGGTTGATCATAATAACATCAACAAACACTGCCAATGTTATTAAATTGCTAATAAGCTCATGATCCAATAGAGAGAGACTCAATAGTGTTAAAGATTGAATTTTGTGAATGATACTTTGACCTAGCACTAAAAGCCATTATAGTACTAAGGTTAGATTGATAAGATTTGATAGATTGATCAATTTTGAAGGCATTGAAAGCCACAACAATGCCTAGGATTTGACAAATGATGATAGATTTGGGATGTTTGACATGTTCTAGGATGATTAGGACTAATCTTGAGTTGATTTGATATGATTTCAAGTTAATTTGATATTATTTTTGATGATGTTGAAATGGTTCCAAAATGACATGTAATTGATGTAAAAGAGGATATGAATGATGAGATATTGTCAAATTGACCAAAAGATCAGAGTTAGTGGAATGAGAAAATGGGATGAATTAGTATGAAGAAGTGATGAAACCATAGATGCAAACCATTTTTGAGCATCTACACTATTATTATACAATGAATAATATAAAGATCATTTGGACAGTTGTTTCATTGATCTTAACCTTGAAGCTTTTGGGGTAGTGTGTCGAACTGTCTTCCACAACTCCTAATAGGGTTTGAATCTCCTAATAGGGATTCAAAGTCTCCTAATAGAAACTAATATATACTAAATGTTGTTATAGACTCCTAATAGAGTCCATCCTCTAACAAAGAATATTTATATTAGTACATCATCTTGTGGGTACTATCCCCACTAGGGTTTTCCTTCTAATCAAGAGTTTCCCTAGTTAATATATTTGATGTCAATTGTACATGAGTATCTTGTTGTGGTTTCTGATTATATTTCTCATATGCTTAAATTTTATTAAAATTGATGTTTCTTTATAATAGTTGGATGACTAATTCACCTCCAGCGCAACTCTCAACTATATTGGTGGACTATATATTCTAACACTATTCCAACTATATTTGGTATATCTAGTTTGGTGTGAGTCATATATTATAAACCTCTAATCATAGGTCTATACATCTTCTCAATTGAAGATTTATTATCTTTTCTAGATATATTTGTAGAACAAGATTTTAGTGTGCAAAGAAAATTAGCAATAAGAGAAACATTCACAAACTAAAACTAAATTTCCATATAAGCTTAGACAAAGAAAGCAAACAAGAAATGCAAACCTCAAAGGATGAAGCACTTCATTGCTTTCTTGATTTTGTAGATGTTTCCTTTGATGTGGATGTCTTCTCAAATGCTCAAAGTTTTCTTCAATGGTGGAGATGGATAATATCAAATTAGTAGCTTTGTGAGCTCTCAATTTGGCATTATAAGGGTAAGATTGATGGCTTTGATTCTCAAAATAGCATGGTAACTTTAGCTCAAAGATTTTTGATTAAATGGCTTGGGATGGGATTTAATTTATAGGCCAAGGGGTAGAGGGATGGAGGGCTTAGATGCAAGGATGGGGAGATGGTTAAGGAGGGCTAAGATGCACTCAAAGGGGAGCACATGGATTTTTCTTGTTTAGCACCAATGGGAAGGTGACACTTGTCACAAGGAGGATGAGTGTGAGAGGGTAGGGTAAAGGGTTGGTAAAGGCATGATGAGTGGGGTTGAGTATGTAAGAGAGATGTAAGAGGAATGAGTGTAGAAGAGGGAAGAGTGTGGAAGATGGATGTAAGAGTCATGAGTGGGCTTGTAAGAGTCTTTTATGGTTTGTAAGAGCACTCATGGATTGGTGGTTGGGATTTTTGAGGGGAGACTTTGGTTTGGATTAGGAAAGTCTTAAACTTGTTTAAGGAATGTGACAACATTAGGGAGTGGATTAGGCTTGGGTTTAGGATTAGATTAGAGATGTTAGAGATGTGCAAGTGGATGGCATTAATGAGGTTGGGTGAGTTAGTGGCTAAGCTAGGTTAGTATGGGTGGATGGGATGGATTAGGCTAAATGGAGGATTAGGGATAAGTTAGGGGTTTTTGGATTTGAGAATTTTATTTATCAAATAGATTTATTTAATAAATGGGGATTTTTGGAATTAGATAGAAGAATAGGATTTAATTGATAAATAATAGGTTATTTGATTTATCAATTAGAACTATAGCTGATTAATTAAATTAATCAACTAGGGATGGCAAAGGATTAATTAAATAAAAATTTAATTAATGATGCCTTTAGAGATAACTAAATAGGATTACTAAAGCGGTGTAATCAAATTTAGGTGTCTACATTTTGCCCCTCTTTGACATAGTGTTGAGACAACACTATTTCAAAAAAATTTGAATGAAGACGACATGAGGAAGATGTTTTAGCAACAAGGTTGCCCCAGTCTCAAATAAGAAGAGGAGAGACTAGACTTATATGATGCCCCCTCAAGAAGGTGGCGAGGAGAGAAATGAGGCTCGACGACTTCTTGAAAAGTACAAGAAATTGAGACGAGCTAAGATGCAGGTTGGCGAAGAGAAGGAGCTGAATTAGCTCAAACTCTCACTACAAGAGAATGATAAAGGGAAATCAGAGGCACAAAAGTAAAGCAAGCTTAAGACTTTCCAGGATTGGGGGGGGGGGGGGGGGGTATGGAGGAGCAGAGTGCTATAAAAGGAATCCGTGATAGGGAGATGGATGATAGAATGATAAAACTGATGCAACATGATTTCAAAGAGTCAAATTGGCGGAAGATGGGTTTCAGAGATCCCTAGGACTAGGATTGTGGATCTCGAAAGATGAGGCTTGGTGGATTGATTTGATTGGTGGATCCCTAAGACTAGGATTGTGGATCCCTAAAGCTAAGCATGAGGAGTGATCCAAAGAGATATTTATGCATAAGCTAGGATAGGTTCTAGATATAGATGGGGGATAATGGAGATGAAGGGAATCCATTGAAGCTTTTTGAGTAGGGGGATACTTCAAAGAGAAGTACCACCATGTAGTTGAGCACTAGATTTGCTATAGGACTATTAATTAATTGCCAAGGTTACCAAGAACATCAAGGCCTTTTCACCAACTATCCAAAGGACTGACAAACTAACTCAAAACAAACACGCAAGGATTGCCCCAGTATCACACATGAATCCCAGAGGAAGCAGCGTGGAAACGACACTAGGTAACCCACAAGCAGAAAAAGAAAACAAGCAAAAGACCTAATCAAGACCTTACACTCTGATTTCCCCATTCACAATATACCATGATATGGAAGATCGTGGCAACCTTGAGGAGGGAACAAGGATATTTCTTGGAAAAGATATTTCAAGACCCAAAAGGGAGGATTCCAAATTAAAAGAAAGCAAAAATCCAAAAGAGAACCATTTGCCAATGAGATGGGTAGGATGAGGTACTAACGAACTAAGATCAGACATGAGGAAAGCTATATCCTACAAGGACCTATCGGAGAGCACCTAAGTTGGTGGATTTGGATGAGTGATGTGTTTGGAAAGCTGAACTAAGAAGGATAACACTTTGGTGACAGGAAATCTAGCTAAAGGATGCATTGAAATAGCTAACCAAGGTGTGCGATGTGTGCAAGATGTTGACCAAGGAGGAACTGACATGAAAGCTGGATAGATACAATGGTACTAAGCTAAAGAGGGTGTACAAGCTGACAGACCAAGATATTTACAAGCTGAAGCTAACCAAGATATTTACAAGCTGGAGCTGACCAAGATAGTTACAAGCAGGCAAAAGCTTAGGATGATAGGATAGCAAGAGATATGGATTTGGGAAGGATGCATCCCAATGATGATGAGATATTTTGAGACCAAGGATAGCTAGAGGAGTAGGGTGAGATGGCTAGATAGGATGGTAGATAGCTAGGATTATGATGGATATAAAGAGATGACATTGGGTTTGCATGAGGATAGCCTAGGGCTAGATACCAATGAGGGGCTAGGGAGATGGATGATAGCTGGGATGATTGGTTGTTGTAGAAGATAAGTAGATAGTGATAGGTAAAAGATGGAGAATGAAAGATAGGTGGACAAAGTGGAAGATGGAGCTAGATGACAAGATGTAACCAAAAGCATGAGGATGATAGGCTAAACTAGGGATGGCTAGATTATGCACGATGCTTGTTTGCCAAGTTTTCATAATGGTACTTGTCCAAGGCGCTTGAATTGCCAAGTTTTCACCAGTGGACACTTTCTTTTTCTTTTTATTTTTTTGAATTTTTGATTTTGGACTTAACTGGAATGATTTTGGCTTTCTTCAGCTATTTTTGGCTTTTTCTTTGGAATTTTTTTCACTAGCTATTGGAATGTTCAATTTTGTTGCTAGCTATTGGTACAATGGATGTGTGATTTATGCAATAGATTGGATTAGATGGGATTGGTGGTAGATGGAGGGATGAAAAGGCTAGAAAGGAGAGTGAGATGGGGATGCTTGCAGGATCAACATTGGCACATGTTGGGACATGTGTGAAAAGAGCATATGGGGGATAGATGGTAGATGTGGGCTTGATGGAGGATTTGTGGAAGCGTGCTTGGGGATATAGGCACCTAATATAGAGTTAGGAGATGGGGGACATGAGTAACTGCATGGAGGATTAGCAATGGTGGATGCCATTATGCATTGGGTTTCAACTTTCTTCTTTGGGGTCCACATGGTTTTGGGTTTTCTTTTCATAGGATTTTGCATTGTTTTGCATTCTTTGATTGGATTTTGCTTTTTTAAAGTATGTATTTTAAAATGGACAAATGATTTCCTAGGATGTGGATTTGTATCTTTATGCATTTTGAAGTTGGCATTCGCATTGCTGTGGTACGCTTTGGGAAGATGGTTAGGAGAAGCTTTGTGAGATGGAGAGGATATGGAAGAGCATTTAGGGGGATGATGATGGATGATGTGCCCTGATATGTGCCTTTGTTGATCTTGCATAGGAACGGATGGAATAGGATTTTAATGATGGCTGATAGGAGGATGTAGGATGGTAGATTTTGGGACATAGGGACCCAAAATGGATTTAGCGGATGAAGAGGGGATGACATAAGATTTCTTGAAGGAGTGATGGGAGGCTGGCATGGTGGGTTTGGAGATAGGCTTGGTTTGGGGATGTGGTGTACCAACACCTTTAGATGGTGAGCCTTTGGATACATATCCAAGACCATGAAATCCTAGGTTCTTTTATGCAATAATAGGCTTTATGATTCCTTGCTCTTGTGGTCCTAAACCTTGACCTTGATAATGCCATCGATTGAGCATTTGAACTAGCTAAGGATACTTTTTGCTTGTGAAAAATGGTGGAAGTGCTTTATCAAATGTACTGCAATGGGGAGATACTATTCTTAATTCTTTTGCTGAGAGGTGGCCACCATGGATGAATGTAAGTGAACCAAGAGGATAGATTATAGATGGTGGAATAGTTTGGATAGGTGGTAAGATGGAAGCATGGAGTGGAGGAGATGGTAGGATAGGATCTTTATTTAGCTGATGGGATGAAAAGATATCTTGTAGTAGAGGAGGTATGGCTTGAGGTTTTGGAGATGGAGGGGATGGTGACTGTGCTATGGAGGGAAGACATGATATGATGATATCTTTGTTTATTCTTTGGGGGATGTCAACATGCTTTTGGGAAAGATCTTGATAGGATTGGATTGGGATGGATGGTGTGATAGGAGGTGAAGGGATGGATTCTTCAAAGGCAGTGGATGGATAGATGGGAGATTCAGTAGTGGAGATGGGTGAGTAGAAGATCGATGCATAAGGGTCATCATGAGAGATTTTGGAAATGCTTGGAGGGGATGTGAATATGATTTGAAGGGATTTGACAGGTGGTGGGATTTTCATGCTTGCGGAAAGTGGAAGGATTTTAAGCAATTTGATGGATTGTATGGGGATGATAGCTATGGGAGATGGAGGTGATATAATAGATGGGGAAGCTTCATCATTGACTACTTCACATGGTTGGATTGGATGACATGGCTTATCGACTGCTAGAGGCTATTTGTCTTGTATTTCCTCTGGGAGATTCCTTAGAGACTTGTGTGTTGGAGGTGGAAGTGAATTGACAAGAATAGCTAGTGTGATGGGGTGAAAGACTGGAAGCTTGGTTGATTGGGTGATGGAGGAGAAGCTAGGATATCAGATGGCATGACTAGATAGTTTGGAATAACTCTTGGATTTTGGGGGATGGTTGGTGGAATGTTTCTAAGGCTCTCAAGATACCCTTCATAGTCAACAAGATCTTCATCATTATTGGAATAGGAGGTAGCAGGAGCAAGGACAATGCGACCGAATATATCATGATAGGATTGGTACTTCATGCTTTGATGATGAGTTTGATGGGGATGGGGTCTTGCATATGGATGAACACAGAAGCTCATGGTCGAATTTGGATTAAGCTCAAATTTTGGATTGGCTGATGAAAGATTTCCTAAGGAGAGTCAAAGCTGTATGATAGACCTAAGGAGGATTGGCTGGAGATTTTTGGATTTCTTTTGGATGGAAGACTTCAAGGGCCGGTTGTCAAAAAGTGAGAGTTTTGATTTTCTATGTGTAGGATTGGTGGAGATTGTGTCAACTTAAGGATAGACTAATGATCCTATGGGCATGACACGAGATTGACCACTTGTGGATCCCAACCTTTAGCTCAAGGTGATGGGGGATACAAGTGACGGAGCTAGATTACCCTAGACAATGCTCTATCCAAGGGATAACCTTGGTGAGATTGGTTGATTGGTAGGATTGGATAGCAAATTCTAGTAGAGGGACAACTCTTTAAAGGCTTGGGTGTGATTTTGGATTGGGTTGCTAGTTGGCTAGGGGGGATGATTTGGATGGACTTTGGATTTGGGATTGTTCTAAAGCAAAGAACTAAGGGATCTTGGATGATCTTTTGATGAGGCAGTGACTACGCTAAGTATGCCTTGAGCTAGGAGATTTTTTCTTTTCTGAGATTTTGACCAAAGTTGGCAAACATTTATTCAAAGGCTATGAACAAATAAGCAAAAAAAAATTTGGAGCAAGCACGCCAAACATACCAACATCCTAGGAAGCTTTCTACAAGGATGAAATTTGGTATAGCTAGGGAGTCCTCGATATATGCAAGGTACATGAGGCCCATATCTATAGATGAAATCAAAAAGATGTCACACAGCCGAGAGGAGCGGTAACCCACTTCTCCTCTTTCACTTCTTAAGGGTATGAAGTTCCTTGAGGCTTAGCTCGAGTGAGAAAATCTTGATCCCAAGAGAGGTTTCTTTTGATTCACCTCTCGATTCTTATACTCTGTCGAAACGCTGGAGTTGAGGTCGTCCTAAGGGGTGATGAAATCCCCAAGTAGGCCTCCAAAAAGAAAAAAGGTTTTGGATCCTAATCTTATGCACCCAAGATGGCCTCGAAAGATGACAAGGGGAGGGAAGACTTGGATGACCTTGGGCTAAAAAGAAAAGTTCTTTTCCAATTGATGATTTAGATTTTGTAAGCTATGATTGAAGACACTCGTGATTATGGCATATAATATTCATTCCAACTTGACAGCGTCGTCAACATAATGGAAATCAAGAATTCGTCAATGTAAGAAAAGAAAGTGTCATTGAGATGCATCAAAACCATGTAATGTTTATTGATTGTTAGGCATTCAAGATTGTGTTAGAGTGTTTTAAGCTCAAATTGGAAATGTGAGATATTGCATTGATTCATTGATTCTTTGCATTCAAGATTGAGTTTGTTTGTTTTAAGCATGCATTCCAATAAAAGGTTGATTTTTATCCATGGCATTCAAGAGTGTGTTTTTTAACAACATTCATTCAAAGAAAAATGGTTAAACATTCAAGTTCATTCCAAGGAAAACCTAAGAAACATGATTAAGTTTGTTGCTCCAACCTGCAATAAGAAAAAAAAGCAATTTGATTAGTTACCCAAAAAAATTTTAAATGAAAGCTTAACTATAGGAAAAACAATTTTTAACTTTTTTTTTTTTTTTTGATATGCGTAAAAATGCTTAGAATGGTTTGTTTCCTACATATAGGTTCATTTGTTAGAGTTTTGAAAGCATGTAAAGACAATGACTTGGACAAGATAGCCAAAAACTAGGCGACAAATCTTAGAAAATAATACAACAGGCGGAGATGCCAATCTGCGCAGACCCTAATCTCCGCAGACGCTAATCTATGCAGATGCTAATCTGCGCAAACAACAGTCTGATGAAGAAAGTAGCTGGCAGTTTCAGAGACAACATTTGGCAGATAACGGCGATGGAGACGACATTTTGACATGTAGAGATGCCAAAATTTGCAAATGATAGTTTGGGCTTTCAGAGACGATGGTTGAGCTCGTGCAAACGACGGTTGTGTAGGCGCAGACGATAGTTTATCTCTTGCAGACTACGATTGAGCTTGCAGAGATGACGATTGAGTTTGCACAGACAACGTTTGAGATGTCAGAGATGACGGTTGAGTTGGCGCAGATGACGTTTTGCAAAGATGATAGGCGGAGATGCCAAACTGCAGAGACGATAGGCGAAGACGACACTGCATGAAGTGAACCGATAGACGCTATTTTTTTCTAGATTTTTTTATTTTCTTAGTTATTTTCAGATTTTAAAAGGTATGTCCTTCTCTTTAGTGCGTTCTTCAACCTACAAAATAAGAAAACACACCTTGCAACAACTCAAACAACAACAACCCATTAGATTGTTAGTTTGTAAAAGAAAATTTTAAATTGAAATGGATGAAAAAATGACACATAGCAGGGTCCCACTGGGCGTGCCAAAATGTAGAACAAGATTTTAGTATGCAAAGACCATTAACAATAAGAGAAACATTCACAAACTAAAACTAAATTTCTATATGAGCTTAGACAAAGAAAGCAAACAAGAAATGCAAACCTCAAAGGATGAAGCACTTCATTGCTTTCTTGATTTTGTAGATGTGTCGTTTGATGTGGATGTATGCTCAAATGCTCAAAGTTTTCTTCGATGGTGGAGATGGATAATAGCAAATCGATAGCTTTGTGAGCTCTCAATTTAAAATTATAAGGGTAAGATTGATGGCTTTCCTTCTCAAAATAGCATGGTAACTTTAGCTCAAAGATTGTTGATTAAATGGCTTGGGATGGGATTCAATTTATAGGCCAAGGGGTAGAGGGATGGAGGGCTTAGATGCAAGGATGGGGAGATGGTTAAGGAGGGCTAAGATGCACTCAAAGGGGAGCACATGGATTGTTCTTGTTTAGCACCAATGGGAAGGTGACACTTGTCACAAGGAGGATGAGTGTGAGAGGGTAGGGTAAAGGGTTGGTTAAAGGCATGATGAGTGGGGTTGAGTATGTAAGAGATATGTAAGAGGAATGAGTGTGGAAGAGGGAAGAGTGTGGAAGATGGATGTAAGAGTCATGAGTGAGCTTGTAAGAGTCTTTTATGGTTTGTAAGAGCACTCATGGCTTGGTGGTTGGGATTTTTGAGGGGAGACTTTGGTTTGGATTACGAAAGTCTTAAACTTGTTTAAGGAATGTGACAACATTAGAGAGTGAATTAGGCTTGGGTTTAGGATTAGATTAGAGATGTTAGAGATGTGCAAGTGGATGGCATTAATGATGTTGGGTGAGTTAGTGGCTAAGCTAGGTTAGTATGGGTAGATGGGGTGGATTAGGCTAAATGGAGGATTAAAGATAAGTTAGGGGTTTTTGGATTTGAGGATTTTATTTATCAAATAGATATATTTAATAAATGGAGATTTTTGGAATTAGATAGAAGAATAAGATTTAATTGATAAATAGTAGGTTATTTGATTTATCAATTAGGACTATAGATGATTAATTAAATTAATCAACTAGGGATGGCAAAGGATTAATTAAATAAAAATTTAATTAATGATGCCTTTAGAGATAACTAAATAGGATTACTAAAGCGGTGTAATCAAATTTAGTTGTCTACAATATTATGACTAGTTATCATAGCTTTAGCCAGAGGATTACAAATTTTATAATAAAATCATTTACAAATTTGTGCTTATTCAAGCAACAACATGAGACTTACATGTATACTCAAGCTCCTTATGAGCAACCACACTAGAAACAACAATTACAAGACCAAGAGTCATAGCTTAGAATCCACATTTTATAATGAGACAATAATAACCAATAGAAGACCAAGAGTCTCAATTGTGAATTCCACAAAGATGTCCCTCTTGGGATTTGAACCAAGGTCTCCACAATGAGAACTCATTATTTCAACCAACTAAGATAAATCCCTTGGACAACAACATTAGAACTTTCCAAACCATATATATTCAACAAATATTTTAGATATATAGATTTTGATATAAAATAGCATCTATATTTTGCACAATCTGTAAACCCAATAGAAATTTCATTTCACCAATCATACTCATCTAAAATTCATTCTTTGTTCCATTGGAGAACATATCACTTCCTTCATCATTACCTCCAAATATTATTTCATCAACAAATTTAATAATGATCAACAAACTATTCTCAATTTCTTTGAAATACAAATTATTATCTTTTATACCTTTACAAAATCCCAATTTTTCCAAATATTTAATCAACCTTGCATACTTGGTTCTATGTGTTTTTCTTAGACACAGTGCTTTCTTCAATCTACATACCATATTGTTTTCCTATATCAAAGGAAATCCTTTAGGATTCTGAATATAGACTTCTTCTTCAAGCTCTCTATTCAAAAATGTTGATTTTGCATCCATCTGATACACTTTAAACTTCTTATTTGTTGCATAATCCAAGAACATTCTTATTGCTTCGACTCTAGATATAGGGGCATGTTGTAAATATGGCTAAGAAAGTTGAATAAGGGTTGTCATTTATGGAAACATATATCTCTAAAGAGAGGAAAGATTATATAGTTGAATATTCTATGATTAGCAACATAAAATTGTCTAAGTGTTAGATAATTTAACATTAGTACAAAGGTATTTTGATATTGCAAAGTCTACAGTGGCAACTGGAATGTGTGTTCTTAAGGATAGGTAGTGTAAAGTGTCTTGATGAAATACCCAAGTGTGTAGATTACTATAGGTAGTAAAAAACAAGTTACAAGTCAAACAATACTAATGGAAATAAATAGACTAGAACAGATCATAATATAAATAGAGGAATAAATTGTTAAGGATTTATTATTTTTATGAAATAATTACTTAATTGATTAGGGAAGACATCCTAGATGTTAACCCTAAGAGGGTGCTAGCCTAGTTTTTCATGAGTTAAAATTTTTGAAATATTTTAGTGAAAAATCTAATTTACCTTTAGAAATTAAGGTTATGTGCTTTTGAATCATTTTTTTCTCTTGAACAATCCCTAATTTTGTATCATTTTTCCAATATTTGGTTTTTGCCTAAGGTCACTAAGTTAGGTTTACATGGTCTTCATTTTAAAGAAATGTGGGGAAAATTTCTAAAAATATTTTAAAAACTTTTTCTTATATATTTTCCTGGGTGCCCTTCAAATTTTGCTGCAATACTTTACCTTGCCCTAAGTCTCTTTTTGCAATATAACCCAAGCTTTTATTTTAATCTTACACAGGTTACATTTTATACTTTAAAAAAAACCAAGTAATGATAGCCCTTGATCTTCCTTAAGATCAAGGGTCATTGCTATGTCTCTTTGAAAAGATGTGCATCTTTTAACTACAATAACATAGCAACAAACTAACATCTATTTGCGGGACCTAGTGAATGGCAAGATTTCAAAATATAATCATCATCATAGATCAGATGATAGATCAATAAATACTATTATGTTTCTAATGAAGTTGCTTGTTCTTTATTCTTGGCAGCATAGTGACATTTGGATGTGTGGAAGGTAGTAGGACCAGCCCTTGCAAGAATTTTCCATAGGTTCCTATCATGAATTGTTTTCTACCTTATCTTTAAATCCTTCCTGATTCATCCTAAAAAGGGTTTACATCTGAGTTTGTGAGGGCACAAACTCATATGTTCATGTTGTGTTACTTGACACATACTAATTGCTTATGCTCAACACATATAAGATTTCTAACTTGCTCTACATCAATTGTGACTTGGCACATATAGATCTATCAACACCAATTAGACTTCTAGCTTAGCACACATTTTAGCTCAGCGTGCATAATGTACTTAGCTTCAACTTGAAAATTGGTTAAGTGTATTGACACTCAATTGTCAAAACCAACCCGAGACCAACAATCTCCCCCTTTGACGTGAGTGTCAAAAACACTTAACTAAGTATTATCTATCTGATCTTATGAGTATAATATGCATTCTATTTGGCATATGTACAAAACTTCAAAAAATAATTCAAAATTTTGTATAAGACAATCTACCTCAAAGTCTTGTAACTCCCCCTGATCTGATGTGTCACTTCTTTATTTAAAAATCTAATAGACTTTATGTTGGATCTTTCTCATGCTAATATAGCTTTTCCTTGTCTTGTTGTGCCTTAACTAACCTATTCTTCCTACTATATTTTTGCCTATTTTGAACTTAAATATTTTATTTAGTCTCCCTCTTACATCATGTATCCCCTTTTTGGCTATCATAGGGTATATACAATCTTCCCCTTTGGTTATTTTCCCAAAAAGAATGAAACAATTTAAACAATGTAATTATTCTCCCTTAGTACTCTCTCCCTTTTTGACACTTATGTCAAAGGATCCTAGGGATGAATTGAATACTTAGCCAAAAAAAAATTATTTACCTCCAAAATGATCTTCAGAGTAGACGCCCAATTGTCTAATGCAATTTGTAGGCCTTTGAGCTGGATAGCTATCTTTTTTGCAAGGTGAAAAAGGCCATCTAAAGTTGAAAAATATGGATATTTCTACAAAACAATCTCAGCATAGGCTTGTTCCTTATGAAGTACTTCCATGTGGGGAGTGATGGCTAATTGAATCTATACAAGTGTGGCTTTTATGTTTGCCTCTTCTACTATTAATATAGCTAGTTCCATCTATGTGTGAAGAAATGTTGTAAAATGCTTCTCACTTTGAGCTAGATTATTTGGTAGCTATGAGCTAAATACCTTCAAATTTTATTCCAAACTCAGTATCTTCTAGCTTATTTCCTACGTGAAATATGATGAGTCACACAATTTGGAGTACACTAAGAAAATTTTCTCAAGTACTGTCTTGACCTTTTCAATTTTCTTTGCCAATTCCACTTGGGTAAGTGCTATCTCACTAGATATCTTTTCCTTAACTTTCATCTAGAATTTCCTCTTAAACCATTCTAATAGTTTAACAATTGTATCTAGGCCTTCATTCTATACCTAGTCCACTATGTTGGATAATTGCTCCATAATTGGCTTGGTTTCATTAGGTAATTGTAGGCATAAGGCATCAAGAAATGTCTTTGATTTCCATTAGTGCTTATCTTTGTCTATACTCATTTTTTAGTATCTCCTACTTCTTTCTCTTCTCCAATGTCTCTTGCACTTCATAAATCTGTTCTAGATTCATTATTTTTGAGTCATAGCTCAGTATGACTATTTCTTCATCTAATTTAGGGTCTCCATAATGAATTGCCCTTGCTACTTTGGTAGAGCTTGAGCCTGGTGCTAAAATTTGCAGTGGTACTACATCAGTGCTCAACTACTTGGTAGGAGTCCCTAAGTTAGGAAAATTCACCAATTTTTGTATTGCCTCCTATTCCTTTTCCTTGGGGGATTTCTCCTCTTCCCTATCCTCTTCTCTACTACTTTGATCAATGATAATAATTTTAGGAGGTACACCTTGGTTTGTGCAGTAGTGACATCTTGTCTTGTTTGTTCCTTTGATGGCTCCTCGGTAGTTGTTGTTGTTGTGGCTATATGATCAACCTTAGTAGTTGTGTCCTATTCTTCTATACTCACCAAAATAGTATTTGTGCATAGTTATGATTTTAATGTGGTTTGGTGAAGGATCTTTTTGAAATTCTCTACAGTCAATGGATTGATGTTCTGACCTAAAGTGTCAAGAACATTCTTTATAGTTACAATTTCTATAGATGTTATATGTGGAGGACTTGTTGGTGGCATTTGAGTGTCTTGGATACTTTTTTCTTCCTTCTACTCTTCACCTATTGCCTCTTCACCTTGTTTTGTCTTCTCTACTATTTCCTCTTCTTTTTCTTTCTCACCTCCTTCTTTTTCTTTCTCCTCTTCTTCTTCTTTTTCTTTCTCCTATTCTTCTTCTTTTTCCTTCTCTCTTTCTTTTTCTTTCTTATCTTCCTTTTCTTCCTTTTCCTTCTCCTCTTCATCATTCCTTCCCTCAAAGGGATCTTCTTTGCCTTCCTTCACTATTTTTAATCCATAAATAACTTTCCACATAAAAGTGGATTTTTGCACAACATCTTCAATTTGATTTTTTAAAATGTTGAATGCCCCGTATATAGGAGAAAATCTAGCTCCATACTTCTTATTGGCCTTTTTGATTTGAAATTTGTCAATTCTGGCATAACTTGAGCTAGTGTGGATTCCCTAATCTCCTTTTCCATATTTAGGTACTAATGCCATTTATTTTCTACAATGGAGCTTAGCTCCTTAGGCATTGAGTTATCTAGTTCAAGTGGGGTGGTCTTGAACTTAGCCATCATAGTATAGATAGATGCTTCCACTATGTTTTGTTCTTCACTTGACTACTTATAAAAATTAATGGTATTTAAACCAAATAAATCTACATTATCTCTAATGTTATTACAAACATTTTAGAATTTAGATTTGGTAGAATGCCTTACCAATCGGTATTGTTCATCATCAAACTCTATCTTTTCTTCATCTCACTTAGGAGGTGCAACATATTTTCTTCTTTTCTTTGGTTCTGTAGGCCCTCCTTGTTTTGTTTCCTTTTATTTCCCCTATTATTTTTCTACTTGGGTAGTTTCCTTGGTGTTTTCCCTTGTAGTCGGCTTGGCTAGACTTGGCTTTTTTTCTTTCTTCTTTCCCTTGGGTTGTGCAGCTAGTTGTTTTAGTGCCTTTCTCTTCTTTGGCTCAGCCTTGGGTGCTTCTTGCTTGGCACCTTCTTCTTCATCTGCATCCTCCCCCAAGCCTTGTGTTAATTGTAATGGAACTTTCCCTTGTTCATCTTCATCTTCATCATCTTCTTCTTCCTCGTCTTCTACAACCCCTTCTCCAAATTTAGCCTTCAACTTCTTCACCAATTTATCTTTTCTTTTGATGGTGGAAGCTATCTTCAATTCCATATCAACTTTGGACCTTACCACATCATAGGTTCCAAAATGAGGAGCACTTTTATCTATCTCTTCTGCAAGAAAAGCTATGATTTCTATAGATGCCTCATCTATGTTAATCTCATAGCCTAGAGGCCTCAACCATTTGATCCTTGAAATAGCAGCATGTATATAAGTCTAGTCAATATCTAGAAGAAAGCTTGCATCATTTACATATTTTTCTACTAAGGAAATAGGTATTCTTATCCTTTGCTTCATTGTCTTCTTGAAGTCTTCAAAATAGCTAGTCATAAGGGTTTCAAAATGAGCTCCCACTTGTTCAATATACTCATTTACTTGGAAGACCATTGACCTATTTGTCTTCCAACTAACCTTTCCAAAGGATGGAAACTCATTCTACATATAAAACAAAATACAAATCAAAATTGCACCAAATTTACACTATGCACCTTTACTTCTCCTTATTTCTCCTAAATTCTCATTAATTTGTTGCAATTATAGCTCTGCAAGATCATAGGTATGATCCTTCTTAACTAGTTTATATCCAACATCAACTACAATGCATGGAACACTATTAGATTGATAGAATTTATGTGAGACAAATCTAATAGAAAAGTTGATGAGGGGATCTTGGATGGTATCTATGTTAATCCCTCTTTTGTTCCATTTTTCTCCAGTATTCTTTTCAATTACCTCTTTGGAGTCATTCCTAAGGGTCTTTAGCTGATCTAGCGTTGGGTACCTTGTAACTCTATGCACAATTCTTTTGGAAATTTTTACTGGACCATATTCTAACCATAGGCTCCCATCATGAATCCTACTAAGCACTAGCCTAATCCATTTAGTCTTGAAAATTATGGGGAATTCAAGACAACAAGTCAAACCCTTGGTTTCAACAATTTTGAACTCATCCGTCAGGGCTCCATCTACAGATAGCTTATCATATGCTTCCCTAATTTCCATATCTCCTATGGCTTCAATCTTGCAATTGTAACATCTCCTAATGTCTTGCACCATAACTACCTTAGGGGGTATGATAGATAGGGCTCCAACTGGGTCCTTTTCGTATGCAACCTCTAGGATAGGGTGAAAATCTAGTTGCTTAACTTGGTTAGATACTAGTTGAACCTCAAATAGCTCTTTTTCCTAATTTTTCCTTGAACTAGATGCCATTACTTCCTTCTAGAGTTTGAATTCAAAGAGAAAAAAAGATTTCATAACTCAAAACTTGAATAAATACCTTTAGATCGATGTAACTATGTTGAATCACAGTTGAAATCTGCTCAAACATTGGTTTGTCTACTCAAAAATCACTCTTCTCTCCTCTTCATTTTTTCTCTTTGATCATAATGAAGAAAAATGAATGAAAATATCATCATATACCCTATTAATCATTTCAACATTACTTGGATTCCATTGATTTTCAACTACTCAGCATCAACTGAAGTTTCCCTACTTGGCATCAAATAAATTTTTTATTAGCTTGGCATCCACTGTCAACTCGGCTACAACTGATCATTTGGCTTCTACTATTTTTTATAGTCAACTCAACATACACTAGGATTTTACTTAGCATTTGAGGGAAACTCAAAAACACTTGTGAAAACATGAAGTTTTAACTTTTCATCTTTACTTATGTTGATTTCTCCTTTCTAGTACTTTCTTATCTTAGAACTGATGCATTATATAGCGTTGTATATCAGTCTCATACACCTTATTTTTCTTAGTTGGATGAGGTGTGACCACTTGACCTCTTGGGTGAAGTGATCCCTCCATTAGATGCACTACCTCCATCTCTTCTTTTCTTCCATGTTCTATTCATTTCTCCTTTGATATGTTCAACATCAACTTTTTCTTTTTCTTTGTTGAACTCATAATTGGGTGCCTTAGACTTGGTTGGACAAAACTTACTAATATTTTCTATCTTTAGACAACTAAAGCATGTGGTTTGACTCAACCATCTATTATAGTTGTCAATGAAATGTGTCTTTATGCTATTCTTAAGAATGTGCCCATACTCTTGACAGTAGTGACAACTTTGCCTAGTATTGTGGTCCCAATTGTAGTGGTGTCCATGGCTTTTAGTGTTTGTTGGTTGGTTTGGTGTCCAAATAGGCTTTGATCTACACTCAAAACCTCTATGACCATACTTATTTCAATTATAGTAGTGACCTTGAAATCCTAGTGTCCTTATAGTTTTGGTCCTGCAATCTTGTGTCTAGTGTCCTTGCTTATTGCATTTGTGATAGTAACCCTTGTTCTTGAGTTTGTCCTACTAATTGGCCTCCTTAATCCTATATACATTAGAGGTATGTCCCTTTTTACCACATAAATGACATGTGGGCTTAGTGTTCTTACCTTTTTCACTTCTTTTCTCTACAGTCTTTGATGATTCTCTTTCTTTAGTGCTCATAAAACCTAGTCTAGAAGTGTTATTACTAGATCTTGGTGATTTCAGCAATTTTTCAAAGTGCTTAATGGATTAACTTGATTTTTTGAAGCTCTCTACTATCTCCTTTTCTCTTCTCAAGTCATTCTACAGCTATTCATTTTTCATTTTTAGTGTGGAGATCTCAATGTTCTTGACATTTAGCTCATGATGAGCATTCATCATTTGGCTAAGGGTGTCTAGCTACATGTTGGAAACTCTTGAAAGCTCTATTGACTTCTCCTCTAGTCTATTTTCAAGGTTTCTCTTATCTTCCTTAATCATTTCCTTATCTTTAATATCTCTTTTCTTCTATTTAGTTATAGCACCCAACACCATGGCTTGTGACTCTTGATCAATTTTGAGAGATCTGATCTCTTCTAGTTGACCTCTATTCTTTTCCATCAAATCTACTATTGCGACATCAAACTCTTGGGTATCTCCATTGTCAAACACTTTTGTGGTGTCAATATCCTTGTATTGTGTGTCATTTTCAGCTATGGTAATATCCATTCTTCTCTTTAGGGATTTTCTCAATTCTTCTCTGGCTTCTTCCAAATTGTGTAGAGTGAGATATACGTCAATAATCTATTTCTCTATGACCTTCCCAAGTTTTTAGACTTCCATCTTTAGATCTTTTCTCCAAGCTATAAGGCTTCTCCTTGTGAGAACCTTGCTCTGATACCAATTATTGGAATATACAAATGGGAAGATTGCTTTTGAGAGGGGGGGTGAATCAGAAGTAACACACTTTAGCCATAAAATTTTTTAACTAAAATAAATTGCATGCATGTAAATTTATCAAATAAACATAAAGTAGAGACATGCGTCAAGACACATAACACCAGATTTTAGTCACCTAGAAACCCTCCTGAATGAGAAGGTGAAACTGGGGTGGGGATGATACCCACAAATTATCATTGTAGCAATATAGTTTGACCACTTCCAATGGTTTTCCCTATGAGAGGCCTACCCTATTAATGGCTTTACACTCTATCAAAATTAACATGTTCAGAAGATTTTTAAACACTTACTTGAAGTGTTACCCTATCAAAGGATTTATCACCTTGTTAAAGGTTCTACAACATAGTTGTTAAGCTAACCTATCAATATAGGATTTTACTTCCTAATAAAATTGCTAGAAAGTATTAGATTGAATTGATTTGATAGCTAACAATCCTTTATTTTTAATTCTAGGCTCTTGATCTACTCACTCTGTTCTAATCCTCTATGATCTGATGTCTATAAATAACCTTTCGGCTCTATTCTGACCAACTATATTCTACAATGCTGATCAATTATCTATGTCTTGACACCCCTTTTGCAATTTTATTTCTTCAATAATTTAAGTGCTCAACAACATGCAATCATGGGGTCTTTACCTTCTTATAAAGATTCTAAAGACTTAGGGTTAGGTTTGAATCCACGAACTTATTTTCCTACTCAAATCCTTGCACTTTTCCTATAGGCTACATGTATTCTCTATTTTTCTTATTGGTTACATGCATATTACATAGGTGTGTGTGTGTGTGTGTGTGTGTGTGTGTGTGTGTGTGTTCTCTCGACCTTATCTCTAAAATCCTTCATGATTCATCCTAAAAATTATTTACATTTAAGTTTGTGAGGGCACAAACTCATATGTTGATTCTATGTTAATTGACACATACTAATTGCTAATGCTCGGCACATATAGGATTTTTGGCTTGCTCAGCATACATACTGATTTTGTCTTGCTTGGCATCAATTTTGACTTAGCACATATAGATCACTTGGCACTTGTTGGATTTTTGGCTCAGCACACACTATAGCTTAGCATGTATAGTGTACTTAGCTTCAACTTGAAAATTAGTTAAGTGTGTTGACACTTAATTGTCAAAACAACCCTGAGACCAACAAAAAGGCTAGGTAAGTATCTTCCTCTGCATATAAATAAGAATTCTATAATTTTCTCATTGACGTTCATTATGCCTCCAAAGAAGGGTTTTTCTGGGAAGGTTGATTATGCCAATAGAAATATACATGATGATTTATTAGAAAAATGAAATGAATCTATGAATGAGGTATCCCAAATAAAGAAGTTAGTCCCCATAAACCCTAGGTTGCAAGTTACAAACAGTTTATATGATAAAGGGAATTGGACTCGAGATGCAATGACATCTAAAACTAGATTACAATTATTCAAAAAATGGTTTTCAGAGAGAAAGTTGTTCATGCTCCATGGAAATATGTTGAATTCTAATCTAGGAAAAATGGTAGTTCGTAAAGTTTTCATGGATTCAGGCTTCCTTACTGTGGTATACCAAAATTATGATCTAATAGCTAGGATGGTGAGAGGGATAAATGGAGGATGTTTGGTGAAGATTACAGTAGAAGAAATCCAAAAAAATTTTGGGATGGATCTTGTTTTAGAATATCACGAGGTCATCAATTTTCAAGGTTTGGAAAAGCAATATGTATCTCGCAAAGATCATATTGGGAAAGGGGAATCGAGAGGAAATTAATCCATAATTGGAAATCTAAATATTTATCACATCCTCATTCAAGGAACCTTTTAAGAAAAAAAATTTCAATTCTAGAGCTACAGACATATACATGACTTTATGTAAGGTTTTTAGTGATGATGAGTGATAGTTTATGACCATAGAATTCATGTATATGATGATGCAAATTTCGTCATTTGGGATTGATATTTTTTTTAATTTGCTTTAATAATAGTTGAAGAAATTCATATTGGTCTGATAGGGATTGCAAAAGGCAAAATTGAGAAGACCTTTCATTTTTACTCTATGTTGATGCATTTTTTTTGTATAAGGGAGTTATATATTTTGACAAATAAAGGATTTTGACAAGAAAGCATGATGGAAAGTCATTTCCAGTCTAATTATGGAGTGTAGACATGACTTGGGATGTAGAGGAGGACAAATTTGTAAGATTTTATAGGTATTTTTGTTAGGATAAACTACGGACATAAATAAAAACTACATGCAAATATAACCAATAATAGAAAATAATAGAACACACAAAAATAAACACAAGGCACCAAGATTTAATGTGGTTCACCCAATCCTTGTTCTACGTCCACCAAAAAGCAAGTCCGATCTTATTACAATCCAGTGATTACAACCTGATTACAATCCGTAATCCCTTACAGCTCAATACCGCCACAAGAACCAATTTTGTATCACCACATATCAAAATACCCAACCCTAAGCCCTTTTTATACAAGTATTAAACCGCTTTAGGGTTATAACATGTCAGCCATATGTCGGCCATAATATGTCGGCTACCATGTCGGCTACTTCCCAAAAAAAAAAATTTCAGGGCGATGCCCCGAACCCCACTATTTATGAAGTATGTACAGTACTTTGCTGATCAGTCACCACAATCTAACAATCTCCCACTTGGGGACTAATCAGGCTCCACACCAGAAAAACAATCTCCCACTTGGAGACTAATCTTGTAGCAATACAACTACCGCATGGGGCTCCCACTGGACCAAACCACCCTGGACTCTGCTGTTCTTGTATTCACATTTAGTCTAAAAGACCAACTGAAGCTGAAGAGGAGTTCAACTTCTCCCTTGTTACAACCTTTGTCAACATATCTGTTGGATTTTCATTGGTATGTATCTTCTCCAGCTTTAACTGTCCATCCTCCAAAACTGACCGAATGAAATGGTACCGCAACTGTATGTGTTTGGTCTTAGAATGCAGAGCTGAATTCTTAGCAAGATGAATGGCACTCTGACTATCTGTGAAAAAATAATTATCCTTTTGAGTATGTCCCAATTCTTCCAAGAAGAACTGAAGCCATATCATCTCTTTGGCTACCTCTATAGCAGCAACATACTCTGCCTCTGTAGTGGAGAGAGCATTAATCTTCTGTAGCCTAGAAACCCAGCTCACGGCTACCCCACCAATAGTAAAGACATAACCTGTAGTACTCCGCCTGGTATTAATATCCCCAGCCAAATCTGAGTCAACATAGCCCTGTAAATCAGTAGTAGAGCCCCCAAAGTGTAAACACTTATTGGATGTTCCTCTCAAATATCTGAGAATCCACTTGACAGTATTCCAATGCTCAAATCCTGGATGACTCATATACCTGCTAACAACTCCCACTGCATGTGCAATATCTAGCCTAGTGCATACCATAGCATACATCAAACTTCCTACAACTGAAGCATAGGGTACCTTGGACATCTTATCCTCCTCTTCCTGTCTCTTGGGACACATCTCCTTAGTCAATTTCAAATGACCAGGTAAAGGTGTGCTGACAGCTTTAGCATTCTCCATAGAGAAACGTTGCAACACCTTCTCAACATAATCAGCTTGAGATAGCGTCAATGTTCTGTTCTTCCTATCTCTACAAATCTTCATACCGAGGATTTGTTTTGCTGCCCCCAAATCCTTCATAGAAAATGCATGTGCTAATTGGCATTTCAGCCCCTTAATATGATCCATGTTAGACCCAGCTATAAGCATATCATCAACATATAAACATAGAATAATGTAGCTAGCATCATCCAACCTCTTAAAATAAACACAGTAATCTGAATGACACCTATTATATCCATGCTCATGCATAAAACTATCAAATTTCAGATACCATTGCCGAGGTGCTTGCTTCAAGCCATATAAACTTTTCTTTAATTTGCACACTAAGTTCTCCTTACCTTTGACCTCAAAACCCTGTGGCTGAGCCATATATATTTCTTCATCCAAATCACCATGAAGAAAGGCTATTTTAACGTCCATCTGCTCTAAATGCAAATCTTCAGTAGCCACAAGACTTAAAATAGTAAAAATAGAAGTCATTTTAACAACAGGAGAAAATATCTCATCAAAATCAATTCCCTTTTTCTGTGCAAATCCTTTTACAACTAACCTGGCCTTAAATCTTTTCTTACCTCCTTCCTCTTCTTTCAACTTGTAAACCCATTTATTCTGTAAAGCCTTCTTACCTGCAGGAAACTTGCACAAATCCCATGTCTTATTTTTCAGCAAAGAGTCCATTTCATCTTTCATTGTAGACTCCCACTGAATCTTAGTATCCACTTGCACAGCTTCATCATAACTTTCAGGTTCACCAACATTAGTAAGTAAAATAGAATACAAAGAGGGAGAAAACCTTTGTGGAGGTCTAATTGGCCTTGTTGACCATCTAACATTCACTAGTGTGTGTGGTATTTGTTGTTGCAGTTGTTGCACATCATGAGGAATGGCTGGAACATCAGCTTTTGGAGTATCATCCAGCACTACATAATCATCTTCTTTCTTCTCATGTTGCTGCAACAGATCTTTGTACAACACTTTTTCATTGAATATGACATCTCGACTTCTTATAATTTTATGATTTTCAAAATCCCAAAGCCTATAGCCAAATTCATTAATGCCATATCTAACAAAGACACATTTCTTTGATTTAGCTTCTAGCTTGGTTCTATTTTCAGAGTCTATATAAGCAAAAGCTTCACAGTCGAAGGTTTTGAGAAAAGAATAACTCACCTTCTTACCAGTCCATGCTTCCTCTGGAATACCACAACCCAAAGGAGTAGAGGGACCTCTATTAATCAAATATACTATAGTATTGATAGCCTCTGCCCACATGTGGAAGGGCAACCCAACATGCAACCTCATGCTCCTTGCGCGCTCCATTATAGTCGTGTTCATGCGTTCAGCCACTCCATTTTCCTGTGGAGTCCTTGGAACAGTTTTTTGTCTATGAAAATCATTAGTGGAGCAATAATCTTCAAATTCATGACTGCAATACTCACCACCATTATCAGATCTGAGACATTTTAATTTCTTACCAGTCTCATTTTCAACCAAGCATTTCCATTTCTTAAAAGTTTGAAATACATCAGATTTCTGTCTAAGGAAATAAACCCATACTTTTCTAGTTGCGTCATCAATAAATGTAACATAATAATGAGAGCCACCAAGGAAAGATACCTGAGTCGGTCCCCATACATCTTTATGCACAAGCTCTAATTTCTCCTTTTTGTTTTCCTTCCCTATCTTTACAAAACTCACTCTCTTTTGTTTTCCATACACACAACTTTCACAGAAATCCATATTCACACATTTTAGACCTGGTAAAACTTTCCTTGAATGAAGTATTTTCATACCTTTCTCACTCATGTGCCCAAGTCTATTGTGTCACAACGCTATATCAGAATCTACAGTAGCTATTTGTTCTCCCTACTCAACTACAGTAATTGTTCCTGAATATTCATTTTTCTTTGAAACAATCAAAGTAGAAGGAACAATATGACCTCTACAAAGATATAAGGTGCCTAATTTCACACCTTGGTCTACTACAAGGGAACCTTTTGAAACCTTCCAATTTTTATCATTAAAAGTAACTACACAACCCTCATCACCGAGTTGCCCTGCTGAAATTAAATTTCTACTTAGTTTTGGAACATGTCTTACCTCATGTAGTAGCCAATGATTCCCATTCTACAACTTAATCTTAATTTTTCCCTTTCCAACAATCTGACAGGGTTCATTATCCCCCAAATAAACAAGCCCAAAATCCCCTTGGACATAATCAATGAAATAACCTCTATGAGGTGTAGCATGAAAAGAAGCACCAGAATCTAAAACCCATGAATCATCAACACTCTCTAAAGACAAAAGCAAAGCATCCTCTTCGGATTTTTTACTTACCACATTTGCCTCTTTGTCTCCATCTGATTTATCTCCTTCATTTTTCTTTCGAGTCCAGCAATCTTTCTTTTTGTGCCCTGGTTTCCCACAGTACCAGCAATCATTTGGTCCTCTCGATTGAGACCTCCTCCCCTTTGACTTTCCTCTTGATTTCCCACAATTTCTAGAGTTACTTCCTCTTTCAGTCGTTCTGCCCCTGCTTTGTGCATTTAAAGCACTTCCTAATGTAGATCCACCTAAGGATTTTCTATGAGTTTCCTAACTTAAAATAACATCGATCACATCATCATATTTTAGGGTACTAGATCCAGGAACAGAATTACTCACCGCCATTACCAAGCCATTCCATCTTTCAGGCAAAGAACACAAAATCAAGAGAGCCCTAATTTCTTCATCAAAATTGATACCCACAGAAGATAATTAACTAGTAATAGTATTAAATTCATTTAAATGATCTGCAATAGATCCACCTTCTGCCATTTTCATATTAATTAAATGCTTCATGAGAAATACCTTATTTGAAGCGGAGGGCTTTTCATACAATGTCGCTAGGGTTTTCATCAAATCTTCTATCGTCTTTGCTTTTGTAATATTAAATGCCATCGATGGTGCCAAGCATAACCGAATGCTTCCGAGTACTTTTTTGTCCAAAAGATCTCATTCAGCCTCTAACATAATTCCTTGATTCTTGGCTTTTCCTTCCAACAGCTTTCATAAATCCTTCTAATATAAATAGTCTTCCATTTGCATCTTCCATAACTGGAAGTTCTGCCCATTAAACCTGTCAACCCTCAACTTACCCTCATCTACCATTGCTCCCACTCAACTATGAGACTCCCACTTAACCGTGAGACTTTCCTGCAGAGGATAACTGAAAGACAACCTTGCTCTGATACCACTTGTTAGGATAAACCACAGACAGAAATAAAAACTACATGCAAATATAACCAATAACAGAAAATAATAGAACACACAAAAATAAACACAAGGCACCAAGATTTAACGTGGTTCACCCAATCCCTGGACTACGTCCACCAAACAACAAGTCCGATCTTATTACAATCTAGTGATTACAACCTGATTACAATCTGTAATCCCTTACAGCTCAATACCACCGCAAGAACCAATTTCGTATCACCACATATCAAAATACCCAACCCTAAGCCCTTTTTATACAAGTATTAAACCGCTTTAGGGTTATAACATGTCAGCCATATGTCGGCCATAATATGTTGGCTACCATGTCGGCTACTTCCCAAAAAAAAAATTTTGGGGCAATGCCCCGAACCCCACTATTTATGAAGTATGTACAGTACTTTCCTGATCAGTCACCACAATCTAACAATTTTGCATCTAGGTTGAGAAGCTTGACATTGAAAGATAATCCTAGGATACCTAAAGCATTGTTATATTTCATAAGGCCTATTGATAACCCTAGAAAACTGAAGCTTTCCCATAATTATGGTAGATATTATACCATATCTAGTATCAATAGTCTTTAGAGTGTATGGATTCCAAGGAACTCCACATGTGCTCCCCTACCAAGTACCTCTTAAGATAGGGCTAGTTAAGATGTTATAAACGATAGGTTATTTGGAGGAGACAAAATTAAGTGTTATGTCAAGGGGCTCCATTTTTCCATCCTACATCATGGCTCGCCAATTTATAATTACAAAAGGTAGCTAGTTATTCTTACACAAATTTTTAAACCCATACAAAATGGCAATCTCTCATTCTAGATTTTATGATAGTGAGGGATTTTTTGAAATATTTAGACAGAGGGCCAAGACCAGTGCTTGCAAGCATCAATCATATTTCTCTTAGGATGTAATAAGGAATGAATTTTCTCACCAAGAATAAGAAATCAAGAAAGAAAAGTAGAGATTTTAATCTAGGGTTTCAAAATTCATTAATTATTTTGATAAGGACTATAATCCATTAAAGTATGCAAAGAGATTAGCTAACAAAGTGAACAAATTAATGATGACCTTTTTAGAGAACATGGATGAAATGAAAGAAAAGAAGGTGTTGGTGTTTGAAAATGCTGGAGGGTTTTCAATTATCCCATTGAGAAAGTGGCATGTCTAGGGGTAGGTAACTCCCATTCTTAACATACCATTTCTGGCAATAGGCCAACTATAAGGCATGACCCTTCTTCTATTTTAGGCTCTGCTAAACCTAGGCGGGTAGACCTCAGATTCAATTGATACCGTACCAATGCAAAAACATATCCTTGAATCTATTAAGTAGATGAAACCCTTATATCTCCTAGTAACTCATGAAATGACACAGATGTGCAGTAGCTAAATGAAGATCTAGAATATTCACAAGATGAGTGAGGGTTAAACATTTAGGTCCTTCAACATAAAATATAAAGAACGTTTGATTAATAATGTTGAATTTAGAAAAACCTCAAATATGCAGCAGTAAGACCTAATGATCTTGTAGCTAATCAGTGCCTAATCCATTAGGAAAATTCATGAATCAAATGCATAAATATGGATATCTGATACTTATGCATATATTCAGATATTTGATCTATCTATTTAACTTGTAAATAGACATCAATGCTCAATCTGAACCTCATTCTTACATGATATCCCCATCAAAAAACTTGCAACCCTGTTAATTCCCTAAAGCATTTATATAGCTTCTTGAGTCATAAGAAACAACAAAATAACATACAGCCTTAAGGGACTGCAACTATGATCTAGGCTCTTTGTTCAAAGACCATAAAACATTGAAACTCACTGATGAAGGGAGATAGGAATCAAATTGAAACTAATGAATCTATTATTCCTTGTATTAATTTCCTTGAAACAATACAACCATATGCATGAAATGAAAACAAAGAGAAACCTAACATATCAGAACTATCTGTATTAACCATCCTACTGCTAGTCGTACAAGAGAAATTTGCTGAAGAATGTGGTATCATAGTAAAACACTAGAACCCTACTAGTATTACCCAGAGAAAACTGTGAACCTATTGGTTTCTCAGTCACCAAAACTAGAACCCTTACAATGGAAGAAAGAAAGAATAATATAGGATGAAGATAAATTCTTGGATTTCAATCTACAATTGACATGTGTCCATTTGAAATTCCCTTTCTTTTCCATTGGAAACCTCTTTGATCTTTCTACCATTGATTTGATTTTGTTTTCATCATTACTTGTAAAAAACTTGAAAATATGCTCTGTTCAAATGATGAAAACCTTTTGATTCACCAAAATATCTGATTTGCCTCATGAAATGCCAATGAAATCTCAGTTTTTACTAAATGAATTTGAACAAATTTTGACCCAAATTGAGTTTTTACTACCTTTTACTGATATTCAGGTCATTGCTATGTTAAAAATCAATTCTGGACTCTGATTACCTGAATAGGTACCTAAGACAAATCCCCCTGTAGCTTGAATCAGTGGCATTCTGTGCAAAAACCAACCCTAGAATCAAAAAATTTAGATTCTCACGATTCCGACAATATATGATATCGCATACTTTGCCTTTCAAAAATGCCCAAAAAGTCATTTCAAAAATCATACCCCCTTGCTAAAGGCTCTGGTCTATATTTTGAATTTCTTTAAAAATTTAAAATTTCTAAAGTTTAGAGTTTAGAAAATGAACTTTTAAATTTAAAAGACCTGCATGTATCCTTTTGAAAACAATTTTAGAATAAAAATTTTTAAAATCATTTTATTTTTACACCACCTTCAAATTTGTGGTCAACTAACTTTGACTAGCTACCACATGTCTCCATTTGATTGGTTGAGCATTCTGCATCATCCACCACATCAGTGCCACTATGACCTATACCATGTGGCACTTGCCTACCTTCCTACATTATTTATCTTCCTTGCATCCTCTTTTTGCGAGAATGCAAGCACTGTAGGATTTGCCACATGGAAACATCCTACACATCTACCTTGAACCTACTTGTCTATGCCATCTTATTGTGTCTGGGTCCCACACTGCCACATGACACAATCCTACTTTCTTTCTTTATTTAACCTGGGTGCAACTTATTTTTGTAGGGAAGCAAGCACGGTCGATCTGTACACGTGTTAGAATCTCATGTAGTCTTCATTCTCAACACCACATTAGCTTATTTTCTTCTTCATTTAAAATTTTTTCACCCTTTACTATCCCTTCAGCTAACCATGGGTCCACATATGGACTTGGCTTTCACAAAAGCCATGTGTCTTATAGACATTAACTCTACCTTGTGTAATAGTATTTAAACTATAATATATTTCTTCGCCCACCCAATGTGGAATAAAACATTTTGACTACTTTCCTTTTCACTACATTTTTTCTATCTTTGTGTTACACTCTACCCATACTGTGGGCCTCTTCCTTTTGATTTCGCATTGACTCTCTTCAAATAGTGAATTTCTTATGGTCATGGGATGCTTCCCTTCAATGTCATGTGGGTGCCTTTTAAATCATTGACTGTGATTTCTTACTCACATTGCATGAGTTGCTTTCTTAATTGCTGCTATGGGCTTCAGTGTTGACTGTTTGTAATTGTGGATTCCTTTATTTAAGATGGCTATCTTATTTTGCATGTGAACTTGTCTTAACCAAATAGAAATTCCTCCTTGATTGTGCTTTGTGGTTGCATACTATTTAAATGTCGACTGCTTCAATTGGATGTTGCAAGTTTCTCTATTAACATGCATGAGTTCCCATGTTTAGATTGGCATCTACCCTAGTCCTATGAATGCATTTTTCCAGATAAAATGTGTAGATTCACTATTTTGAAAATGCTCTATGATCGCCCCAGCACATTTTTCTCCTACTTCACCTCTTACAACATCTCTCTTAGCGTATTAGCTGGAAATTTTTTGCTCACGTCTTTGCATTCATTAATCTTCCTTCTTCAATTTTCATAGGTGTGTTCATTTTATGATGTCTACTCTACATATATGCATGGATTCAAATTCATTTCTTATGCATGGTCTCCCTTAATAATGGCGTGGGTCTTTTAAGAAAGGGTAGCGAATTTCATTTCTAACATCTAAAAAACCACCTTTAATGCATCTTAAGAACACCAATGAAGCCAGTGTATTAAGAAGAGACTTGGTCAACCTCTCAAATCCTCTAACTAAAAATAGACAGAGGTACAATACCCTAGATTGTAGCAGAGGGAAGCCATAGGAAACTGATATTCTCCAAAGGAATGTCATGATTGATCCTTATTCCAAGGAATAGAAAGAGAATAATGTTGAGCTCTATGATCGTCAAAAACCCATGCCAAGAAGAATAGGTAGAGCTTCAATATGCACAACAAGTTGAAGAACATCATTTGTTCCTCCTACAAGGCAAGTCTCAATGGTACCCCTACCAATCACATGAAAGGATTGTGCAATGGATACCCTTACATCATCTAAAATTAGTTTGGATGTAGAAGTTATTAACAAGGGGTCTTTTCCTTCTAACCAGAACCCAATTTCCATCACAAATTCCAATCAGGATCCAGTTATGTTACCCTCTTCTACTCCTATGAGCTTAAGAGGACTTGGGACTTCTAACACACTTAATAGGTTGCACTGTAGTATTCACAAGAAAGTTCAATTAAATTTCCCATTCTAAGAGGAAAACATAATGATCTTACTGTTGGCGAGAGGGCAAAGTTTCCACCACTCGATACTAATAGAATCAGACGAATAAGTTCTACAAAAACTTGGGGAGAATTTATGGCACTGGAAGATCTCTTGTTGGCATGGCTCTTTGCACATGGGCATTGATGTCCTTTTATTGTGGCATTAATAGTTGCGTGTAAATGCTCCTCCTCCAGCCTTGTCACCATTTCTACCTCCCCTATTTTATGAATGGACTCTTCTTCCCTTGGAATTGATACACTTCATCTTTTCACCCACCTCACAAATATAATGGAGAATTTCTGCCTTTTGATGTTGAATCAGTGCACCCTTCCATCCAATTTATAGAGTAGGATGCCCATTAGTTTTGGCTCTAAGAGTGTCTCAAGACCTTTGATTGAAGCTTTTCCATTTTCCTTGTGGATCTGCTCCTTAACACACACAGCCTCTTGCCCTCTTCACCTTCACCGATGCCTAGATCAAAGACGTTCATCCCATATGCCCATGCATTCAAATATGTTGACCCTTCTTGATTTGTAATATATAATCAATCTAACTTTGACTTGGGCACTTAACAATATCACAAGCCCAATCACCATCTATCATGGATTATGGATGTAAGTAGCAATCTTCTTTCACCTATAGTGCATATGTGATCCAGTACACCATTTAATCTTGAGGAAAATATATGTTCACACCAAAACATATAATGATGAAAACATTGTAATCTTCTCATAGAAAACCTTTTAAAACCTCAAATGTCTTATCATTCTTCAATAATCAATCAGAATTAGCTGGGCCCCAAAGTGGATCTAGCTAAAAAAAATTCATTTTTAGACAACTGAACTGCGGAACTAATCCATTAACCATCTCATATTGATCAAACACAAGTTCGACTACTAAAAAAAATTTTAAAAACTCATTTAACATCATTCTGTAATTTGCCAATTTAATGTCAGGAGGTCCATTGACTAGCCTTAAAAATTGACCAAAACACCTGATCAGGCTTTGAAAGTTGGCACAATGATTTTTTGCTTTACATGCTTCCACTATGTCGAATCTCATCTTATGATGAATTTCTAGTCAAAATATATTATCTATCAAAGTTGACCACTTAAAAACACTTGCAGATAAACATGTCAGAAAGCAATAAATTGGGTTCAAAATCGGCTTCAAAAACTAGGTAAACTAACCCTTGGGAAGATGAAACCTGGGATATTGGTTCTCTGTCATGAGGATAGTATGAATCTATGATTTGGGCTCATGACAAATAACTGGACACATTTGGCAAGCGATCAAAGTGGGCTACTTTGATTTTGCAAACTAGAAACACTGACAGAAAGCATTTTTTGCGAATGGAATTGACCTGGAAAAGCATGCAAATGGATTTGTCATTACTTGCAAACTAACACACTGAAAGAACTTTTAGAGGGAAACATAGTGGTACAATCCATTTGAGCTAGCAAATCATAGATCTCAAGTTATGACATCACGAACAGGGGTACCAAACAATCTACACTTGCTCACACCAGTAAAACTTTTAGAAATTACTTTTGGAATCGTGTTTGAAAACTAATCAAACGAATTCATCATAAGCTGAAACTTGAAACGTAACAAGTGTCTAACATCTACAATACAATGAAAAAGAAATTTTAGCATTTTGATCAACGTGGTCAAAGTTATAACTAGTCAAATAGGGCTTCCCAAAAATGTGTGCAATTTGCAAATGTGAAAACAGTAATTGACCAACTTTGAGGGATTCAAAACCTAGTCAAACAAACTCAAAATGGCTCAAAATTTGAAACATAGGTTCTCTACTATGGACACTAGACACTCCCAAAGTGGAAAATTGTGACACAAGTTTGGGTCCAAGATATTTAGGTGCAAACAAGGCTTCCTGTCATTTTTGACAGGTGAAAAAGCAAATTTGGAACTAGCTCAAAATAAGACTTTGCCAAATGACTTGGAATGTCAATTTAACTTCATGGAATAGGTAGACATGCTAAATGGAAGTCGTTAGAAACATTAAACACCTTAGGGGCCTCACAGGTATAGCTAGGTACATATGCAATTATGGGCATTCATAGAGCTTTGTTCAACTCAAAATTTGAAATGGGGCTAAAAATGAAGCATGCAATTTTCAGTCCCAACAGAAGGCTCTTCTTACCAAAACTTATCCTGATAAAGAAAGGGAGGTAATGAAGAAGCTATCTTTTACTCCTATAGTAGGATCAAGACAATTGGTTATCCAAAAGAAGTCTAGTTATAGAATAATAAATAATAGAGAGCATGTAGCTAACAAAGGAAAGCAAGTAGTTGTGTCAACTAGTGTTGTTTTGACATGTGGATTCCAATTGGAAGAAAATCCTTAAGATCCAAGGACTAAGAGGTGGAGAATAGAAGAGAAGAAGGTGTCACAAGTAGAAGATTGCATGCCTTCTCAATATCCTTTACATATAGGGGAAGAACATCTCACTAAAGAGAAATTTGGTTTTCAAGGGGTAGTATTCATTATTGCTATGGAGTTAGAAGAAGGGAATCCCCAAGAGCCTCCTATGCCCAACCTTAAATTGAGTGTGGTAGATTTCATAGGTAGAGAGTTAGATCTTATGCTAGAAAAGGCTAGCCATGAATTTCCATCAGATGATAACTTTGGGAATTCAAAGGCTTTCTACCAATTTTCTTGGAGGACAAATATGCAGAATTTTGAAGAAAGATGTAATAAAAGAAAGGTTGAGAAGCTAGAGAAGGGAGATGCAATTGTACAAGATGAAATAAAAGAGGAAATGATGAAAGAATTCAAAATTTTGACTCCTAAAGAAGGAAGAAGAATGGTCAAATCATATGGAGTTCTACATTTTCCAAATTGGGATATTGTAGATGCAATGTTTTCTAATAATGTCACCAAGATATTAAATGTTGAGGAGAAAATGAAGAAAAGACTCAGAGGTGCCAAGTTTAGTGAAGATCATGCTGCTCTAGTAATTTGGTCTATAAATGGAGGATCTAAAGCCAACTTTTCTCAATCTGATGATACCAAATTAGTGGGAAACTTGATTTTCAAGAGTAGAAGATACTCTACATGATGAAGCACTAGAATTTAGTCTTGAAAAAACTATTATTACTTTTGCTACTACCAAGAAGGAGAAAATATATATGAGATAATTGCAAGAGAGATATAAGAAGGTTCTAGAGGTCTATAATAGGAAAGCCCAAAAGGGGATTGAACTTGAGAATTAAATGGCAAGACATAGAGGATAGACAAGTAAACCCAAAATTACTTATCCTTGTCCCCCAATGCCACCTTTCAACACAACACCAATTATTGAAAAGTCATCTACTCCATAGGAAGCCCAATTGTACATAGCTAAAGAGCTTGAGGAAGAAAAGAAAAAAATATGGGCCATGCATGTGGAATTGGATATTCAGTATGAAGAAAAAATAAGAAATAAAATTATATTGGTAGATAGGATAGGGTGACCTACATTTTATGAGCAATTGTCAAAACTAATGGATATATGGAATGAGCTAAAAAGTAATGAGCCCTTTTTGAAACCAATTATGAAAAAATAGAATAGTATGGATAGTGGTGTCACTATTGTATGTTTTTCATTCATTAGTCTTTCTTGTGAATAGGTAGAAAAAATATTTGACATGACTAATAGTCTCTCTAATTCAGATAATAAGAGAATTATGCCCTAGAAGAGAGTTATAAATCATTTTCCAAATATCTTGGTGAAAGTTTTTGAATTTTTCCTCATGCACTTGAGGTTGTTGATAAGTTGAAAGACAAAGAAGAATGGGCTAAGGAATTGGATGATTTGATATGCATTAGACTCAATAAGGTCGTAAATGAAATGGATCAAAAATATTTTGCCAAGACAACCAAGGAAATTGAGAAGGTACAAATATTTGTTGATTCTTTTAAAATGGATGTTTCTAAAATTGAGAAATTAGGAGAAGATATCTTGAAGAAACATCAAAAAAAATTGAACTTTAATTGCCCTAATGATTCACTTTGCAACATGTGGATGTCAAATCTTGATCAAGAAAATTAGTTGATATTTAAAGAAAATGATGAAGATGGTGTTGATCAAAATAAATTATAGATAATTGATGCACTAGCTCAAATAGAAGAAAGAAAAGAGGAGCAATTAACTATAGCAATAGATGAGGAGGTTCAAACTAGTGATTTAACAAGAGAGAAACCAATTGAAATTTTTGATTTGGCAGTTCAATCTAATGATCTAGAGCGAAAGTGTTGGCATAAATAAGTATTTACTATTTACACTTACTTAAGTTTACTTAGGTTAATGTATATTTTATTATTTATTTCTTAGCCACCTAGGAGTATGTGTACTCTTGTGAGTTGGCATGTTGATTACACAGGAGTCCACAGCTCTTTTATGCAAATGGTGTCTACAACATAGGAGTTAGCATACTAATTAAGCACATGGTCTCTACAACATTTTCATTTTTATCCTCTCATCTAGAATCATGGATAAGGCATGCGCTTGGTTGTCATGATGCTTATCTTATCTCCTGGTTCCTTCTAGAAACATTCTAGGTGCTTCCTGAGAGGCCTTTATATATGGCACTCCTAGAGTGTTTGTGCATACTGAATAGAGAAATGTATGAGGACATACTCTAATTAATTGATCATATCCATTTTCTGTCTATAGTTGTTCTTGTTTTGATTTCTATGATCTTGGGTGAATCTTTCCCTAAGGAAAATTCTTACATGGTATCAGAGCTCTTGGAGAATCTCTCTTCACAAAGCCATTCAAGACCATCTTCTTGCTTTAGCACCTTAGCTTGAATCTAGAGTATTGTCATCATTGGGAGTGTCTAGAACTAGATATGACCTAGCCATTGCATATAGAATGCTGATTTGGCAAAAATTGGCTATAAATTCAACTACCCTAGCCCAAAGTCAATCATAAGGGAAAAAAATCTATAAATCGGCACCCAGAGGCCCCAATTTGCAAGTTTGGTTATGGTATTTTGTAGATCTCATTAGTTATTTTTTTGATCTGTACTTTATTTCTTTGTATTTTTTATTGTATTTTTTCAAAAAAAAATTCCCTTCGAGTAGTAGAGAAATTTTTTTTGCACAAGTGCTAGGTTGTCAGATCCTAGCCCTGCATAGGGAATATTCTATAGAATGTTCCATCCATTTTCGGCAAGCATCACGATATATTTTGGTAGACTTTTATACTCATCGACAGGCTAAAAATGGTAACTCACCAATACTGGCAACAACATATCCACAGCCACTTATTTCGATAACTGTGGCCATGAGGTTTTAAACTATAAAGAGTTCCCCATCCTATGCGATGTGGGTCTAAAGTCCAGTCCCACTCTACCATTTTTTAAACTTGGGACATCATCGGCAGTGCAAGTTTACCTTCTTGTGTCAAAAAGTCTAAACCTCTACAATAGCTCAATTCCATGCGGCATTTTTTAAATCACCCAGGTAATCCATCCATGTGGACCAATCCATGTCACCTACCACCGATTGACACGTCAAATATGAATCAATATCCATGTCAGTCAAAGACAATTTAGCCAACCCTACCATGTAGACTCTACCTTGTTGATAATTATACTACCTCATAAGTGCCAGTTGGATAGTTTGTACGACTACCACATCATTTTTTCCATCACCACATCAAATTTTTGTACTACCACATTAGCCAAGGGGATTTTTTTTTGACATCATCATTTTGCTAGGTTAAATTTGACATCCATCTGACCATCAAAATTATGCCAAATATAACTACTGCAATAGCCATTTGACTATCAAATTTATGCATTCAAGTTTCCTACCAGACCCCTCTTCAAATGCAATTTTGAATTGGCAACTTGACTTTGCGAGGCCATAACTCGAACATCTAGACTCTGATTCATGTGCAATTTTTTTATTTTGGGTAAAATTTCCTAAAATTTCTAGTGGTGGTGTTCTTTTCTAGTTTTGGTGCAAGGAATTTTTAGAGATTGCATCTTTTGGAGACTGTACATATCCAATCCTACATTTTGCAATTTGAAACACTTCGTACAGGCTCATCTAGACTCGAAAATAGGTTCCATTTTTTTTGAAAGTGCATATTTTTTCGTCTACTTTCCAGATATGTAGTCAAATTCATGGGTTGTGTGGACATAAATCTCACTTTTAGAACTAGGGCCTTTTCTTCTTTATATTGCTTTCATTTCTTTTCAAAATTGTTGCATATCTCAGTAACAGTGCTTAGTTCCAAATTAAGGCCTCAAAAGGAAGTTGTCGTAGGCAAAATTAAAATTCCACTTTGTACTTTTTAACAAGTGGCCTATTGTATAGACACTACTTATAAAGTGCCAAAGAATCTTTTTCGAGGGGGGTTCTTTTAATTGAGTGAAAGGGGGGTTGTATCATGTTTTTGTGTCTCTTTTTTTTGTTCTTTACATTTTTGCATCATGGGTTCACCTAAATATCCACCTCTAACTTTACGCAATTATTCTACATGGAAAGATATTGATTAGAGGAGATTAATGGAAAGGTTATAGTTTGTATGTTGAAGCTATAATTCCTAAACCCACTGATGCTAAAGAACTCCTTGAATGGAAGAAACAACACCAATAGTCTTTAGGAGTTATCAGGAGCTATGTGAATAGAGATCTCTTCTTTCACATTACATGTTGTATGGAATCCAAACTAGCTTGGGATAAACTTACAGCATTGTATGGTAAGGTGGATGAAGAAAAGGGATTTTAGATTAGGACGATCTACTTCTACTGGATCTGAAGAACATTGACATAATTCAAGATTACATCACCAAAGAAAATGAGTATAGGGAACTACTTAAAGACTATTGAAATCCCATGAGGGATGAAAAGTTGATTCATCAAATCCTAAAGAGGCTACCTTCAGAGTATGCTTCATTTTTTTTGAGTTTTAATACTCACAAGTTGACCATGGGAAGTGCTTACCAGAAGCCTATTTTTGATGCTTTTGCAGAGATGTTGATTTTTTGAACAAACTAACTTGATGCATTTAGGACTTCTCAAGACATCAAAGACCAAATCCTTGGTGGTTAATTATGAGCACAAATCAAGTCAAGGTGGGAAAATTTCTAGCAACAAGAAGAAGTAGTAGTAAAAGAAGAAATTACAATCTGAGACACAGCAATCCTCCTCTCAACAAGGCAGTTCTTCTTCTAGTAAGAAGGGAAATAGTGACAAGAAGAACAAAAATTTTTGTGCATATTATAAAAAGCCAAATCGTGATGAGCATTGTTGCAAAATTAAAAGAATTGATGAATTAGAAAATCTACTCAGGAAGAACAAGATTCAAGTGTTAGGTACTTCCAAGGATTCAACTCCACCCACTTCAAAGGGAAAAGGGCAAACACTTATGGAAAACTCAAGTTCTTCTATGGAATAGATACTTGACTTAGGTGTTTCCAACCATATGGGTTCTTCAAAGGGAGACTTTTCTTTATTGAAGCAATCATAGGTACCACACATATTTGTGGGAGATGATACTAAAATGGAAGTTGAAGGAAAAGGACACATGGAAATGGAAAATGGGGAGTTCATAGATGTTCTCTACATTCCAAATCTTAGCTCTAATCTCCTCTCAGTTTACCAAATCACTTACCTTGGAGGTGGTCACAAAGTTGAGTTCCTTTCAGATTTAGTAATGGTGCACAGTCTTAGAGATGATTCATTAGCTGCAATGGGGAAAGTTAATGATGACAAGAGGCTTCATTCATTCTCCCACTTTGTGCCTAAGTCTCCTTCTCAAGCCTTTTTGACTTACTCTAATTTAAAAAATACATTATGGAATGAGTGGTTTGGTCATCTTGCCTTCCTCTACCTTAAACAAATTTTCTTCAAACACATGGTCAAAGGTCTACCTAAAATCAACTTTTCTAAGGGTGACTATTCATCATGTTTAGTGGATATGCATCTCAAGGAGAAGTATGATAAAGGTAAGTCTTCATGAGCACCATTTTTTCTCCATTTGGTTCACTTGGTTCTAGTAGGATCCTTTGCAATGACATTAGTCAGCCAAGGCCACCATATAATCACATTTCTTGATGACTTTTCACAATTCACTTGGGTCTACTACCTTCATCACAAGAGTGAAGTGGTTCATAAGCTTCAAGTCTTTAAGACTCATGTTGCACACAAATACAAGAAATTCATCAAGGTTTTATAGGTGGACAATGAGAATAGATATGTGGACCAAATACTTAAGGACTTTTATGGGCTTGAGCGAATTGATCTTTAGAATCCACTAGTATTCAATCTGTAAAAGCTAGATGTTGCAGCACTGAGGATTACTACTCTCGAATCCATGACAAGTTGCATGATAAAGGCCAAGTCTCTTGATCCTTCATTAGAAGTCAAAGCTATTATCAATGCCACTCACATACTTAATAGGTCTCCTCATAATGCCTTAGATGGGAAGACTCCTTTTGAGGCATGTTGTGGCAAAAAACCAGTTGTGAGTCATTTTAGAGTCTTCGATTATCCAACATGGGAAAACCTATCTTCTAGGGGATCCAAGGCACTGGAACCTTAGCCTTGTACTTTCATTGGGTATGAAGAGAGAATTAAGGCATACTGACTCATGGATCTAGAGACAAGTGAGATATTTGTGGAGAAGGATGTACACTTTGAGGAAAGTTCAACCAACTTATCCTCTAATCCTCTCTGCACCTCATATACTATAGAGACTAATAGTGATACCAGTAATAGTACTTCAATAGATTTAGATACGTGGGGTTATATCAATAGTTGTAGCGAGAGGTCACAACATCAGTCTATTCCACATGCTTATATTGCCACAGTGAAAGGTCTAGCACAATAAGGTACATGTTTTCTTCTAGCTCTAGCTTTAGTTGATGACTTCTTGGTAGCCATTATAGGTTTATTCATTGAGTCACATATTGCATACTTGGGAGATAGTCTTGATGATTTTCATCTTCTCTTTTCTGAAGATGATCCTTCTACAATTTTTGCAAGTACTTACTCTTACCCTCATGTCCATTCTCTCCATGATCAATCTTCATAGGTTAGCTTGATTGTGGATACTTATGTACATCAATTGGAGGAGGTCTCTTTGTTAGTGGAGGAGATAGTTATGGAACACATTCTATGGACTCTTGAGTAGGTTTTAGGGCTACCATACATCTTTAGGGTTGTACCTTTGACTTTGTTTCTTCCAAAGTAGAGGAACATCATTCTGCAGTCTTGGATTGGCCTCTACCTTGGAGCATCTTTCACTTATCGGCATTCTTTTTTTGGACGGGGGGGGCCTACCTTGTCTCTCTTCCTCTTCTTTCTTATGGGGGGGGGGGACTTTTTCCTCTTTTGAGGTTTTGTTCTTCTCATTTCTCTTTTTTATATATTGGATGTATGTCATAATGGTGGGGGGGGGGGGGTCTTGATTACTCCATCCATCCATGCATCCCTTTTCATCTCTCCTTTTGGGGGAGGGTTTTTCCCATGAGGCTTTCCCTCTTTCTCCACTTTACAAGAGATTATATATCATTATGTACATGGGTACCTAACATGGCCTAGTAGCTAGGATCCATCATGCATTTTATCCTAGTTTTTGTAAGCTTAAGGGCATTCCACTAAGTTTCACTTAAGGGGTGGTGTTGGTGTAAATAAGTATTTACTATTTACACTTACTTAAGTTTACTTAGGTTAATGCATATTTTAATATTTATTTATTAGCCACCTAGGAGTATGTGTACTTTTGTGAGTTGACATGTTGATAACACAAGAGTTAGCACACTAATTAATCACATGGTTTCTAAAAGCTTTTCATTCTTATCCTCTCATCTAGAATGATGGATAAGGCATGTGCTTAGTTGTCATGATGCTTATCTTATCTCTTGGTTCCTTCTAGAGATATTCTAGGTGCTTCCTAAGAGGCCTTTATATCCAAGCACTCCTAGTGTGTTTGTACATACTAAATAGAGAAATGTATGAGGACATACTTTGATTAATTGATCATATCCATTTTTCATCTATAGTTTTTCTTGTGTTGAGTTCTATGATCTTGGGTGAATATTGACATAAAGTGAATTCTTATAGAGAGAAATGAGTCATGATCAAATTTTAGATATCAAAACTTGACTCATCACATACAAATCAAGTGATCCTATATTTAAAGGAACAATAGATTCATCTAGACCAATCATCACATAAAGCCTCTTAGCAACAAGAAGATGCATTAGAAATGGCTCCACCACAGGAAGGTTCATGATAGAGACGTTCTATTCTAAAAGAGAAAGGTGGTGCAGGAGCACATAAAGTACAAGAACGTGAGAAAGTTAAGATTCCTTATTTGAAATATTTAAATCCATCTGAGTCATTTATATTGTATTTGGGTCAATTTGTAAAGGCTATGAAGCCATTTTGTCATAAATTGTAAATGTTGTCAATTTGCCCTAGTTGTCCTAGTAAGGTCATGAATTCGTCAAGAGATCAAAATATGTTTGTAAACTAAAGGAAGGCTAAAAATATTGTAAATGGTGATTAATATTCCATCATGACATGTTTGTAAGGTTGGAACAAATTTGTGAATTCAAAATTTCTAAATTGTAAAAGTTGCTTAAATGTTGCAACTTTAAAACTTTGCAAAACATGCAAAAAGGGTTAAAGAATATAAAAAGTTGGTTCAAAAGTTGGTTGGGAAGTTCTCAACTATCAAAATTCCTATAAAATATTTGTAATGGTTGTTCCAAATCAATGAATGAGAATAAGAAGAAGAAAGAATCATTTTAGACAATGACCTTGACCATGACAATGAACAAATTTTTATCTCATTCTGACAATGACCTTTTGTCTTTTTAATTTTATTTTGTCTTAAGGATAGTCGTCTTTCTTTTCTAACCTTGAAGCTTGTTGCATCTCATGTTATATAAAAGAGATCCCAGTGCTAGAGAAAGGTTCTAAATTCTATATAATTTGAGTCTTAAGATATTTTTGCAATCAGTCCAGTAGTCTCTATATGAATTTTATGATGTATTCATCTTTTCATATCTGAGAATAATTAGAACATGGAAGGATTAGGTGTTTAATCTTGAGTTATCTTGAATTTGATGCCAGTAATGTATTATTTTCAAGGAAAATATATACAAAGGAATATTCTATAAACATCTATGTCTATGAATTTTATCTCCTATTTCATATATCTAAAAACTTGAGAATGAATGAATAATGTTCTTTCATTTTAATATAGCTTGGATGGGTTGTATGTCTATTCATTGATTGGTCTTAATTCAAGGAATTAAATAATATTTTGATTGAATTGATAATGTTTTTTAGGTGTATGGGAGGCTTTTCATAACAAGAAAATAGAGTTAACTATTGATAGTTTCAATTATCAGGTAATTGAATATATCAAGTTTTACTAGTGTGATTTTCTCTATACCAATGTGAATGGATAAGGCATTGATCACCAATTAGGATGCAAAATATAAAGTTCATGGGGTTACAAAGAGCACAAATATAAATCAAATCAATCTTTATTTTATTGTATGAAGAGTTAAACTGTTGGTCAACACTTATTTGCAATAATCCCTTGTATTTCATTGTTAGCTACTGTTGTCAAGAATTATTTGTAAAGTATAGAAGAATTGTGACCATTTTCTATTGTAAGGGGTAGAAGTGAAATGGAAAGATGATGCTAATAACAATATGTTGAAATCAAGAACCATAATCTAGTTATATGTCCATATATCCCTAAGGTGCACCCACCTTTTTTTTCCAAAACCTAAAGAGTAGAGAATCCCTTTCATTTTGTTGAAGTTGGATCAAGATTTGAAGATTTCTTAGTTTAATATAGGAGGTTGCTAACCCTTAGACCAAGTTTTATTTTTTAGAATCTTGGTATAAATTTCTTTTTTTCTTGGTAGTTTTGAAACACCAATGAAGGGTAAGTTATAATTTTGTATTTTGTCAAGCATGTGGAAGCATCAAGTTTGACTGCTCAATAATTTTGTAAAAGTAGAGACATAAGTAACAATTTTGTAGAGAGAAACTACATTTTATAATTGCTTGTTTGGGTAGTGGGCTAATCTAGCATATATTCATAATTAGTGATACCAACTCCTACTAGGGATGAGGCTTTTAATAGGGCATATTCCTTTAACAAGAACCAAGACACTATATGTAATTCATAGACTCCTAATAGGATCAATATCCTTGTAAGAATTTTCCTTAGGGAAAAATAACACCAAGATCAAGAGGCACAAACACTAGCACAAAAATAGACCAAAGTATATAGTATAATAATAAAGAGAATGCACTCTATTATATAATATACACTAGGAGTTCTTGTATATAAAGGCCTCTAAGATGCATCTATAATTTCTCTAGAATGAACTAGGAGATGAGCATGATGACTAAGCATGCATTCACCAGAAGTGGATTATCTTCCATTATGCATGAATGTATGTGCATCAATGAGAGGATAAGTATGACAGGGTGTATCTCATATAGAGATTTTGTAGACACCATGTGCTTAAATTAGATGCTAACTCTTGTGTTATAGACACCATGTGCATAAAAGAGTTGCAAAATCATGTGTTGTCAACAAGACAACTCACATGAGTATGCATACTGTGAGAGGACTAACTAATAAATAATAAAATAATGCATTAACCTAAGTAAACTTAAGTAAGCTATAAATAGTGAGTACTTATTTACACCAACACCCCTCCTTAAGAGAAACTTAGGGGAATTCACTTAAGCTTACAAAATTTAGGATGGGTCTCAGCTATGAGGCCATGTTAGGTACCCATGTACAAAAGAAATGCTCTACATACAATGTGATGCAATGCAATCCCTCATAAAGTGGAGAAAGAGGAAAAACCTCAAGGTAAAAACCCTCCTCCAAAAAGAGAGAAAAGTACAATAAAGAAGATCAAAGAGAAGAAGACCTCAGATGAAGAAAAGATCCCTCCCAGAAGAAAGAAGAGAGAAGTCAAGGGACTCCACTTTTTGAAACATCTTATACCCCTAAGAGATCTTACAAATGAATATGCTTGGCCTTAGTGAAGGATTTGGTGAATATATATGTGACCTACTTTGCTATAGGAAAATACTATAATGCAATGAACTAGTCATGGATCATCTCTCTAATATAGTGCCTATGAACCTCAATGTGTTTGGTTCACTGATACTGAACTGGATGTTTTGAGGTCTCAATAGCACTCTGATTGTCACAATGTATGACTATGGGTTTAGGTAGATCAAATCCAAACTCCTTCAGGATTTTTTGTAACCAAAGAGCTTTTGTAGCTACATTGATAGCTCCTCGATACTTAGCCTCAGTTGAAGAAAGAGAAATATTATTTTTCTTCTTACTCTACCAAAAAATGGCACCAAAACCAAGGTGAAACACCTAAAGTAGACTTGCAAGAATCAAGATCCCCTACATAGTCTAAATCTATATATCCAACCAACTAAATTCATGTACCTACTACACAGTGTATCCCATGTGTATGTGTACCATATATGTAGTGCAAAATGCACTTGGTGGCCTTCCAATGAAGCTTATGTGGCTCGTGCATGAAGTGAGAAACCATGCCAATTAAAAAGCTATGTCAAGGCATGTATGTGTCAAGTAGATGAGACTCCTAGCCAACTATCTATATAATGTAGCATTAACAAGTAGAGTGTTACACTTGTCCTCTAACTTGAGACCTAAAAGAAAGGGAGTAGGAGTAGGATTATAGTTACTCATGTGAAATTAAGAAAGCAAGTCAAGAGCATACTTTGGTTGAGAAAGTGTGATCCCTACTGAAGACTGTGTGATCTCAATACCAAGGAAATAATGGAGTAAACCTAAGTTAGTCATAGAAAATTTGTCCTATAAAGAGGTCTTGACATTGAAAATAATGGATGAAATACTTCCTATACTGATCAAGTCATCTACATAAAGCAAGATTATCAAGTATGAGTTATCCCTCTAAAGAATATAGACATTCAAATCAGAATGACACCTAGTGAATCCTGCTGAGAGTAAGAAGGAATCCATCTTGGCATACCAAGCCCAAGGAGCTTGCTTAAGACCATAGATAGACTTCTTCAATCTACAAACCATAGCAGAATCTTGTATAAACCCCTGTGGTTTCTCATTTTAAGACTAATAATCCCCCACTTTGACATGAGTGTCAAAAACACTTAACTATGCCTTAATGGATTGATCTAATTCTATACATTCTTTTTTCTACTTGGCATATATACAAAACTTCAAAATTTTGTGAGTATAAATATACCTTATGAATCCCCCTAAGTTTATTGTTCCTTAATCACTCTTGAAACTGAAATTATGTGTTGTTGTGCTTGATTCTCTCTATCCTTCATCCTATTTCTACATTCTAAGCCTGTATGTTGTATCTAATCTATATGAAGTCCTTATTTTTGAGTTTTTTACCACTTTATTTGCATCTCTCCCTCACTTCTCTTATTACTTGTCTCCCCCCTTTTTACTATCTACAAACTTTCCACTTTATTCTTAAAATGAATGAAAGAATGTAATCAAATTTGTAAAAATTTGGTATCATCATATATCTTCATATATCTCCCCATATCTTCCCCTAATGTATGTATCTCCCTCTTTTTGACACTGATTTCAAAGGGTTCTAAGGACAAATACCATACTTAACCAAAATGGTACTATTTACCTCCAAAAATATCTTCAGAGTTGCATCCCAATTTTCCAATGTAATGTCCAATGACTTATGTTGAATGGCACTCTCTATAGTAAGGTGTACAAGTCCATCTAAGGTAGAAAGATTTGGATATTTTTGTAGTACTATCTTTGCATATTCTTGCTCCTTGTGGAGGACCTCTAAGTGTGGGGTTATGGAGGACTGGATTTGCACCAATTTTGCCTCCTCTATTGTTAATACATCTAGTTCCCTTTGTGTATGAAGCATCTATGTAAAATGCTTCTCACTTTGAGCTGGACTAGTTGGAAGTTGCATGCTAGAAATCTTGATATTTCTCTCCAAGCTCATTATCCTTTGGCTAGTCTCCTATGTGAAATTGGAAAAATCACACAACTTGTTATACATTGAAAAGGTATTCCCAAGAAAAAATTTTACTTTTTCTAATTTCTTAGCCAATTCAACTTGTGACAATGCTATGTCATTAGATATTTTCTTGTTAACTTTTCAATGAAATTTTCTTTCAGACCATTCCATTAATTTAAAATTCGTATCATGGTCTTCACTAGTCACCTCATCAACTATATTTGATAGTTGCTCTATTATAGTCCTTGATTCATTTAGTGACTACAATCTAAAGGCATCCATGAATATGTCCTTTATCTCAATTAATGTTTGCCTATACTTGTATTCTCTCCTCAATACTTCTTTCCTTTTTCTCCTATCCAGTGCACCTTGTATTTCATTGATCTTTTCTATGGTGAGGGTGTTGGATTCATAGGAGGGAATAATGATCTCTTCATCACTCTTAGGATCTCCATAGTGAATTATCCTTGCTACCTTTGTGGAGCTCAAGCCTGGTGTCTAAACTTGCATGGTTATCATATCAGTGCTCAGCTTCTGAAGAGTTTGAGTAGGAGTGCCTATTTTTTTAATCCAACCAATGTCTATATTGGAATTTTCTCCTCATCTCTTATTTCTTCCTTCTCTTCTTCTAATTTCCCTTTATCAGTTACAATTACTGGGGGTGAACCTATCAATTGTTTTAGTTTCCTTATTTCTTCCCCTATTGCTACACTCAACATCTATGGTGTATCATTTGTTGCACTTGGTGGAGATGGTGGTGGAAGTAGTAGGATTTTAGTAGCATCAAAGGTTGAAGGTGGTTCTTTTGTTTTCATATTGACTTTTCTTGAATCTACTAATGCCTTGTTCAACTCATCAACATTGGGTTTGTTCATAATCGTGCTTTTTGTGTGGATTGGTCAAGGATCTTTGAGAGATCCTTGAAAGTCAAGGGATTGATGTTTTGACATGATGTGTCAAGAACATCCTTTATTTTTATGGTCTCTGCAAGTGTGATGGTGGCATGAGGAGGGCTAGGAGGTGGAACTTATGTGTCTTCCACACTTTGGCCTTTTTGTTCATATGATGCCTTTTCCTCTCCTTTAGCTAACTCCTAATTTTTTTTCTCCTTATCTACTTCTTCTAATCCTCCTTCCTCTTCACCTTTCTTCTCCTCTTCATCTTTCTTCTCTTCCTCTTTCTTTCCTATTTCTTTTTCTTCTTTTTCCTTAGTACTAGATTTTGCATTATATTCTTCTTCAAATACATCTTCAAATTTCTTGTATATTGATTTCCACAATTGTGTGGATTTATTTACAACATCCTCAATCTTATTTTGGCGGATACAAAATGCACTATATTTTGGTAAAAATTTTCTATTATGCCTTTTATTTGCCTTAGCTATTTGACCTTTAGTCAAGTCTTGCAACACTCTTGCTAGGGTAGATTCCCTTATTTTCCTTTCCATTTGTAAACAAAAATGCTACTTATCTTCAACTATCTTGTATAGCCCCATAGGCATTGTACTATCTAATTCTACAAGAGTATGCTTGTATTCAATGATCATTTCATACACTCATTCCTCTATTCTATTCTACTCTTCCTTATTGAGCTTCTTCAAATCTAGAGTGTTTAAACCATTCAAGTTTTCTTTTCTAATATTTACACATAACTTGTCAATGGCAGATTTAGGTGGATGACTTACCTCTTTAAATTGGTTGTTTTCATATGACTCTATTCTTTCTTCATCTAAGTCTGGTTGGGCAACATATTTCCTTCTCTTTCTTGTCTCTTCACCAATCTACTTTGTGGCTTTCTTCTTCTCTTTGGCTTCATCTTTTTCCTTTTGTGTTGTAGCCCTAGTGGTATCCCTTGTAGTAGGTTTCTTTTTTTTGACTGCAATGGGCTTAGCCATCTTCTTTTCCTTCGGCTAGGATGTAGGTTGCACCTTGGCTTTCCTTTTATTCTCTTTGACTAGTGCTTCCTTGACATCCTCTTCCTCAACACCTTCTTCTCTATCTTCTCCTAGGCCTTGAGTCAATTCCAATGGACCTTGCCTTGGTTCTTCTTCTTGTTCACTTTCTTCTTCTTCTTCATCAACTTCTTCTTCCTTTGTTGTTGTGCCTGCTACTTCTATGTTAGCTCTGAATATATTCTTGAGCTTTCTTATCATTTTGTCTTTCTTTTTCACTATAGAAGCTAGATTCAACTCTATTACCACCATAAATTTGACAATATCATAAGTTCCAAAGGGTTTTGTAGCCTTGTCTATTTCCTCTGCAAGTAAATTAGTAATTGTAGCTAAGCTTGGTCTACATCAAGTTCATATCCTAGTGGCCTAAGCCATCTTACTCTAGGTACCACTTCTTGAATGTAGGTGTAATCTATGTCAACCAAGAAAAAATGTAATTAACATGTTGTTCTACTAGTGATACCGGTATCCTTATCATTTGTTTCATGGACTTCTTGAAGTCCTCAAACTAGCTTGTTATTTGGGCATCCAAATTGTCTCCCATTTTCTCAATAAACTCATTGATTTGTGCAACTATTGTCTTGTTTGAATCCCAATTTACCTTTTCGGCTAAAGGAAATTCTTTCATCACATAAAAGAATATACAAACCAATACTGATCTAAATCTTCACTGACCTCCTTTTGATCTCCTTATTGCTCCCAAATTTTCATTAATCTATTATAGAATAAGCTCTACTAGGTCATATGTGTGATCCTTCTTCACCATTTGTATGCAACATCTCATGCTATACATGGCATGCTATTCAATCTACTTGACTAATAAAATCTTTGGGATATGATTCTAACAATGAAATCTACTAGGGGTTCAATGATAATGTCAATGGTCATTCCCCTATTGTTCCATTTTGCATTAGTATTCTTCTCAATTGTTTTCCTTTTTTCACTTCTAATAGAGTTGGGAAACTAGTAACCCTATGAACAATTTTCTTTGTGATCTTCACTGGCCCTATTTCTAACCAAAATGCTCCATCATGAATTTGGCTCAACACTATATGAATCCATTCAATCTTTAAAATAATGGGGAAAACTAGGGCATTGGTTAGACCCTTCTTCTCAACTACTAAGAACTCATCCTTTAATATTCCCTTGTCACATAGTTTTCCAAAGGCATTGAAAATATCTAGATCTCCTATGGCTCCAATCTTACAATTATAACATTTCCTGACATATTGGACCATTACCACTTTGTTTGGAATGACTAACAGGGCACTGGCTGGGTCATTTTTGTAAGCGACCTCAAGAATGGGTTTAAATTCTAGTTGCTTAACTTCATTACTAACCAGTTGGACTTCATGACTATCCTTTCCCTTAGTGGTTTTAGACCTAGAGGCCATTGTAACCAAACTAGGGTTTAATATTCAAATAAAATTTTAAATATTTTATAGCTTGGCACTTGATGAAATACCTTCGAATCAAAGAAGTCATGCTGAATTGTTGTTGAAATCCATGCAAATCATTGTTTGATCACCTCTTCTCTATACTTGTCTTTTCTCTATGTTTGAATGACTTGAAAATGAGTGATTTTCAACTTTATTAGGTTCAAAACCTAGCATTTATTGTATAGTGCTTATAGCTGTACACTCAGCATTCGAAGGTTTTATCACTACTTGACATCCACTATCTTCTATTTACTTAGCAACCACTAACATACCTCACTTGGCATCAACTTGACTTTCCAACTCATCATATACTAGATTTTCACTTGGCAATCAAAGGTAGCTCAACATCATCTACAAAATTTTCAAGTTTTGTCTTAGCATCTTTTCACATGTTGGTTTCTTCTTGGTAACTCTTCTTTGTTCTTTGGGACTGATGTAAGATATATCTATGTATATCAGTCTCATACAACTATCTTGTGCTTAATTAGATGAAGTGTGATTACTTGACCTCTTGGATAAAGTGACCCCTCCATTGGATGTTCTTGATTCATCTCTTCTTTGCCATTTCTTTTTCATTTCTACCCTAATGTGTTCCACATCAATTTTTTCTTTACCCTTATTAACTTTTGTCTTGGTTGGGCAACACCTACTGACATGTCCAGTCTTCAAACAACTAAAACATGTGGTTTGACTTAATCACCTATTGTAATTTACCTTGAAGTGTGTTCTTATGTATTTTTTTGGAGCATGACCATATTCCTGATAGTAATGACAACTTTACCTAGTATTGTAATCCTAGTTGTAGTGGTGTGCATAGTTGTTTCTCTTGGTAGCCTGATTAGGTGTCCACATAGGCTTTGATCTACACTCAAAAAATTTATGTCTATACTTTTTGCAATTGTAGCAGTGACCATGAAATCTTGGTGTCCTCGTGACTTTGGTTCTGCAATCTTGTGTTAGATGTCCTTGCATGTTACACTCGTGACAATAACTTTTGTTTTTGGATGTGTCCTATTGATTGGTCTTCCTACTCCTACAAAAATTAGCAGTGTGCCCCTTTTTATTATAGAAATGACAAGTGGGTTTAGAGTTCTTACCTTTGTGACTCCTTTCCTTAGCACTCTTTGATGTTTCACCTTCTTCAGTACTGGTGAATCCTAGTCCTGAAGTGTCATTGCTTGATCTTGGTGATTTCAGCAACTTCTCAAAGTGCTTGATGGCTTCACTTGATTTTTTGAAGCTTGCTACTATCTCTTTTTCTCTCTTCAACTCATTTTTTAATTGATCAATGTGCATTTTTAGAGTGGAGATCTCAATGTCTTTAATGTTTAGCTCATGGTGAGTATTCATCATCTGGCTAAGTGTATCCAACTGCATGTTGGAAATCTTTGTGAGTTCTATGAAGTTCTCCTCAAGTCTATTTGCAAGGTTTATTTTTTCATCCTCAAGCATGGGTCTATCCTCAATTGCTCTTTTCTTTTGTTTAGTTATTTCACATAGCATCATGGCTTGTGATTCTTGTTCCATCTTAAGAGATCTTATCTCTTCTACTTGAGCTCTATTTTTCTCCATCAATTTTGCTATTGCTATATAAAATTCCTTGGAATATCCATTAGCAAAAACTTTTGTAGTATCAATATCCTTTTAATATATGTCATTCTTAGCTATGGCTATGTCCTTCCTTCTTTTCAAAGATTTTCTTAGTTCCTCTCTTGCTTTCTCTACCTTGTGTAAAGTGAGGTCCACATCAATCACCTGATTGTCAATAATCCTTCCAAGTTTTAAGACTTCCATATTTTGATATTTTTCTCTAATTTTTTAGGCTTCTCCTTGTGAGAACTAGTTCTTTGATACCAATTTTTGGAATTTTCAAAATGGGAAGTGTACTTCTGAGAGGGGGGTGAATCATAAGTAACTAGTTTTTATCCTTTTAAACCCTTATTAACACATAACTAAAACTAAAGTGCATGAATGTAAAAATATAAGAAAACATGAAATAAATACATTCATCAACACATGACATAAGAGATTTGGTACTATAGAAACCCTCCAAGAATAAGAAGGTAAAACTGGGGTGGGGATGACACCTACAAAATCACTATAGCAATATGTTCAACCACTTCTGATGGTCTACCCTATTAAAGGCTATACACTATGTCAATAGTGACCTAGTTAAAGAATTTACTAACACTTTACAAGAAGTGTGACCCTATTAAAGGATTTACAATAGGTTGTTAAACCCACCTAATTCAATAGGATTTTCATCACCTTCTCCAAAGGTTTTCCCACCTAGCTGTTAAGCTAACCTATCAACATAGGATTTCAACATCTAATACAATGGTAAAATATTATTAGAACAATAGACCTAATAGAATGCATTCTCTAATTGTTGGTTTTAGGTACTAGATCTGCTCTTCCTATCCTAATCCTTTCTTGATCTTATCTCTGTGTATGTCCCATGTTCTGTTCTGATCAACTAGATGTGTAGATGCTGCTCAATTCACTAAGCCCTTGACACCTCTATTGATTTCTCTATTTTGTAACAATTTTTTGTTAACTTGATAACTTCAAAAACTTTTTCAACAACTTCATCTTTATGGTATCCTAGTCTCCTTATAAAGACATTGCAGACTTAAGGTTTGCAATGTAATCATTAACTTAAAATTCCCACTCAAATCCTTGGATTTCACCTATTGGTTGCATATTGTCTCCAATTTTTTAATTGGCTGCATGTTGATATCATAAGTAAATGCAAAGACTTGATCTTATCTTCTTATCCCTTCATGAGTCATGCAAAAATGGTTTTGCATCTTAGTTTGTGAAGGCACAAACTACTATGTCGATTCTATGTTACTCAACACTTATTACATTATTGGTGCTTGGCACATGAATGTTTCTAGATTTCTTGGAACCTATTAGATTTTTGGATTGCTTGGCACCTATTATACTGTGTATTGCTTGGCACATGTTATATTCTATATTTCTTGCTACATGTTATACTCTATATTTCCTAACACATGTTATAGTTTGTATTGCTCAGCACATGTTATACTCTGTATTGCTCAGCACATGTTATATTTTGTATTGCTTGGCACATGAACATTCCTAGATCACTCAACACATACTATGTTTTGTCTTTCTCAGAATGAACTGTGACTCGACACTTGAAGTCACTTGGCACATGTTGAAATTATGACTCAGCACATACTATGAGTCGGCATAAATGGTAGAATTGATTAAGTGTGTTGACACTCGAATGTCAAAATCATTCTAAGACTAACACCAAGTGTAGTGTAAAAAGTCATCAATAAAGGTGAGAACATAGTGATTACCAAATGATGGTACTAGAAATGGGCCAGCTACATTACTATAAACCAATTCAAGAATAGCAGTAGCTTTCTAAGACTTACCCTTGTCATATTTCTCTTCGTGATGCTTGCCTACTTCACAACCTAGACATACACCCTCTGAATACTTAACTTGAGGTAGACTAATGACCATATCCTTGTTGCTAAGTTGTTGAAGGTACCTATAATTGAGATGTCCAAATCTCTCATGCCATAGTTTACTTTGTGAATTTTAATGAGTCAACAATGCAAGGGAAGTGGACTTAGGCACAAAATGAGAAAAAGAATAAAGTCTTGTCTCATGATTAGCCTTTCCAATCACCACCATAGAATCATCCTTGAGATTTTTCACCACAACTATATTAGGAAGGAACTCCACTTTGTTACCACATCCATAGTGAGTAATTTGGTAGATGGAAACAAGGCTGGTGCTAAGGTTAGGAACATGAAGAAAATATTTGAAGATGCCATTGTCCAACTCAACATTTTCTTCCCTTCAAATTCCACTTGAGTGTCATTTCCCACATAGATGTAAGGTAAATTTCATGATTTCAAAGAGGAAAATTTCTCCCTTGAAGCACCCATATAATGTAGCTCCTGAATCAAGAACCCATTCCTCAACATTGTTTGTACTTGCTACCAAAGCTTGTCCCTTACCCTTTGAAGTGGTTGAAGATCCCTTATCCTTATAGGAATTTGGTACATCAATTTTGTGTTTCCTCATTAGGTTTACTAATTCATCAATCTTCTTATCCTTACACTCATTTTCATCATGACCATTCTTCTTAGAATACGCACAAGTTTTCTTCTTCCTTTTGTTGGAGTTACTCCCCATCTGATTATTTTTGAAAAAAGACTTTCCTTGTTGTGAAGAATATTATTGAGTGGAAGAAGATTGACACAAGGAAGATTTTTGTTTAGAAGAAGATTGGTGTGTGTCATCTTGTGGCTTATCCTTCCACCAAGGCTTTGGTCTTGGAAAATTGGAAAATCTCCATATCCACTAACTTTTCATGTTCTAAGACAAATATTTTTGAAAATTTCTCGAATGAAGGTTTAGTGAAGGAACTAGCCATTGTTAATTTGTGATTATTATAACTAGAAAAAAAAAAGATGAATATTCTAGAGGAAGATGATTCATCACATGTTTGATCAACTTTCTATTCTTGATGGTTTCACCAAATCCTTAAGTTGTGCCCTATACATGTCTACTTGGGTAAGATAATCTTTGATGGTGTTGAAATTCCTTGAATCCAACTTCAAAAGTTTGTCCTGAATAGTGTAGGTCATATCTTCATCTATAGTCATGTACAATGCTTCAAATTTAGCCCAAACTTCTATTGGATTGGTAAGTTTCCTAATGTGATATTTGATAGGATCTGAGATATTCATTAGCAAGGTTCCTAGGGCCTTTTCTTGTTTGGATTCCTAGTCTTCTTTTCGATCCTCATCAGCATCAGTAGGAGCTTTCTTTGCTACACTAGTTACATAATGTAGTAAACCTTTTTCAACGAATGGTTCCTTTATGTTTACTTTCCAAGTAGCATAATTATGTCAAGTTAACTTTGAAAAAGAACCCATAATGCAAGAGCACAATATCAAGGAGACACAACACACACACCCCCTTTTCACTCAATCAAAAAAATCCCCCAAATGAAATAGTTTGGCACTTTATATGGAGTGCATTTATAATAGGCCATTTGTCAAAATAGACAAAGTGGGCTTCTAATTTTTTTGTTTACAACCTCCTCTTGGGGTTCAAATCTAGAACTTTACAATGTAGCTCAGAAATACAACAATTTTGAAGCAATATAATGGAAAATAGGACCTATTTCTAAAAGTAGTATTGTTTTCCAGTGAAGCCTATATTTTGATTACATATATGAAAAGTATATGAAAAAATATGCACTTGCAAAAAATAATAGAACCTAAAATGTGTCCAGATGAGCTGGTATAGAGCATTTAAAGTTACAAAATGCAGGATTAGATAAGAATAGTCACCAAAAACTAAAATTTTTGACAAATCTATGCACCAAAACTAGAAAAAAATAGCATCACTAAAGTTCAAGAAATTCTACCCAAAATTGAAAAAATCGCACTTGATTTGAAGTCCAGATGATCGAGTTATTGCCTCTCAAAGTCAGACTATCAAATCAAAATTGAATCTAGAGAGGGGTCTATAGAGGAAAATATTGTGTTAAATTTGACATCCAAATGATCATCGTAGCAGTGTAAGTTGGCCTATAAATAATAGTCAAATGATTGTCAAATGAATGCTCATGACTGGCTAATATCAATAAAAAATGGATCCCCTACTAACATGGTAGATGACGTCAATGATGACATTAGCAATATAAAATGCCTATGTGTTGTGTAAAACTACTTACATTTTGCATGATTCCTATTTACTAGGACACACAATTTGATTGGGTCACATGGCATCAACAGGTGATGAGGACACTAATGTGGAGGGGTCTCCTTTAATCGCCACATATAGCTTAGCTAGATACACGAGGTTGGACAAAATTTGTCAAAGGCTAGGAATGTTGACTGTTGGAGAAAGATGTCAAAAGTTTGAAGAAGTGGTGCTTGGGAAACATTGTTGATGCCAGCAATGGAGGGTATTATGGGTTGCTGGAAAAGAATACAACTGATAGGTGTGGGAGTTTAGTCCCACATCTACTATGCAAAAGCACATAGAAGTAAATAAAATAATTGAGCCATGGGAGTTTATACAAAGTCGCTAAGAATTGAGTGTTTCCTGCTATGATTACAGGGTTTCTAGAAATATTTCAATCTACTGGTAGGTGTTACGAACTTGCCAGATATTGTGGCTAATTGGTGACTATCTATATGGTGTAGGTTGAGCCAATGCTGTTGTACTACAAATATTGTGAGAATATTCTCTACAACGGGAGGGGTTTCACCACCTAGTTCCTAAAAAAAAAATTCTTTAGGCCTAAAAAATTTCAAAAATTTGCTCCAAAAAATGTAAATGAATTGATGAATTGCAAAGAAAATTAAAATGATAGATCTAAAACAATAAAATTGCAGATCTAATAGATCATACCAAATTTGCAAATTGCACCTTCAGGTTTCATTTTGCAAAAAAATATTGCCTCAAATTTGACTATAGCCTAGGGTAGGCGTATTTATAGTCAAATTTTACCAAATTAGTGCTTCAAACACAATGGAAAGGTCTACTTTTGCTCTAGACACCCCCAATGATAGCAGATGCTCTAGATCTAAATTACGTCCTTCAAGAGGTGAAGCAACAAAGTTCTCCAATGGCTATGTGAAGAGAATCTCCCTCAACTCTAATACCATGTAAGAATTTTCCTTAGGGAAAAATAACACCAAGATCAAGAAGCTCAAACACTAGCACAAAAATAGACCAAAGTATGATTAGTATAACAATAATGAGAATGCTCTCTATTGTACAATACACACTAGGAGTACCTATATATAAAGGACTCTAAGATGCATCTAGAATGTCTCTAGAATTAACCAAGAGATAAGCATGACAAATCACACATCCACCAGAAGTGGATTATCCTTCATTGTGCATAAATGTACATGCATCAATGAGAGGATAATTATGATAAGGTGTATCTCATATAGATATGTTGTAGACACCATGTACTTAAATTAGATGCTAACTCCTAAGTTATAAACACCATGTGCATAAAAGAGTTTCTAACTTGTGTGTTATCAACAAGACAACTCAGATGAATACACATACTCCTAGGTGACTAAATAATAAATAAAAGAATAATGCATTAACCTAAGTAAATTTAAGTAAGGTGTAAATAGTGAATACTTATTTACACCAACAATCTTTAACTAGATTCTTTTGTTTAGTGGATCATTTTGTAAGAACCATCCCCACTAAGGTTTTCCCTTGGCTAGGGTTTCCTTAGTTAACAAGATATTATGTTACAAGTTCTCTTCATATATAGATTTATTTACTATTCAACATTATTGGTTTATTTTCATATGCATGTTATAAATCAATACACAATATTTAGTTGTGGGAAAAATTTGGTAGAATACTAATTCACTCCCTATTGGAAATATAAGAGGAGTAACTGAGAGGGGAGGGATGAATCAGTTACCACTAAAATAAATCCCAAATCCCTTAGATGTCAGTACAAAAATAAAAGCTGAAAATTGAACTCTACTGATGCTCACAAAATACACACAAATTTTATAACTCGATAAACACTAAAAATTCTTGGCAAATACTTAATATGAAAAACTTAAGATGTTATTTATGATTACCATTACTTTAACTTATTTGAAAACATATGAAAGAAATAGCATGAACACATTTGACATGAATATTTAACTTGAAAACCCAATTTGGGAAAAACTACTAATTGCAACTAGTTATTGATTTCACTTTTAGGAGCCAACCCTATCAAAGGTTACAAAACACATTGTTAGGTGTGACTTTGTTAGAGGATTTAATCACCCTATTAGGAGTGGACTTGTTATAGGTCTTTGGAAAATTCAATAGAAATTTCACCTTGTTAGATGATTTACAAATAACTCTTAAGCCAACTCTATGAAGAGATTTAGATTACTACTACAATGGTTAGAGAGTAACAATGACATGACCTAATTTGGATGCAACTGAATTGCTAATTATAGATCTCAATTTTGGCTTGTATTCTTGATCCTTCTTGATTGAATATACATTATTAGCTCTACAAGGATATCCTACTTATCCTTTTGATTCACTTCCTCATAGCATCTTCAATTATCTTCCATTCATTCACATACACTTCTAATCCTTAGCTTGACCTTATTCTTATATCTTGCATATTGTCAAGTCAAATAGAATACAACTTAGAATAATTAATGTTCATAGACTTAGTCAGCTAGAACTAATTAGATAAATCAATTGAATTCAATATGCCAAAACAAAAAAATCCTTCGTTAGTTGACCTTGCTTGGTAGACACTATCTAAGAAACAATTTTCCTATGTTAACCAAGTAAACTCAGTCAACACTACATACTTGCAAAGTTTCGTTGGTAACTAAGTGAGCTTGATTAACAATGGTTCCATCCAACATTTCCTTCATTAATCAAGTGAGCTTGGTTAACACTCAACTTCCACAAAATTTTCTTTGGTGCCTGAGTGAACTCGGTAGATACTATATTTTGAACTTGGCAAAATTAGGAACGCTTGGTAGACATAGAAAACTATCTTCAATACTCAAGTGATCTCAGCATACACTGATTGGTAATGACATGTCATTTTATGCAACATCAAATACAATACACAATTAATCAATTATTTCAAAAATATTCCTCTTTGGCATTGATGACAGTGAAACATGTCATAATCTAATGAGATTTTGGAGCAAGAATAAAGTAAGGAACATATCCTTACTTTCATTCAGATTCTTATCTATGAGAACTTCCTCTATTAGTGTGATCTCTTTCTTCCTTTTTTTAGAAAACTTCTTTTCTACTAGAACTTCTTTAGATAGAAAAACTCTACCTTTGATATCAGACTAAGTTTAGTCTCCTCTTTGACATAAAATTTCTATGATGGAGATTTCTATGAGATATGACAACAAACTTCTCCCTCTTTGACATCTCATGCCAAAGACAATGTTTAGTGAATATCAATGTACCTCATGTGTTAATTCATTTGCAATATGCCTTTGTCAATATTGCATCAACTGATTGATCTTCAACATGCTCTGGTTGATGCATCCTAGGTAATTGGTTTGTGAATATGTCTATAATTTTTTCTTTTGTATTTACATATTCCAATGTAAAATATTTATCTTGTATCAATCCTCTCAAGAAATGATATTTTAATACAGTGTGTTTTGTTTTGGTAACTATCACTATATGGCTATTGGATCCTTCATCTCTATCTTCATACCTATCAACAATTGTTTGAACCAAACAATGTTAGAAAAATTGACTACTACTACCACATATTATGCCTCTACTGTGGACTGAGAGATACAATTCTATTTCTTCCTTGTCCAAGACACTAGTATTTTAGTAAGAAAGAATGCTCCACCATTGGTTCTTTTTCTATCATTAATATTTCCTACCCAATCAGAAATAGTGATACTTTTAAGTCCAAATTGCCTCCAATTTTGTACCATAAGTCATAGTCTTTAGTACCTTTCATATATCTCATGATTCTCTTGATTTCCATCATATCATTTTCTTTGGGATCTATATAGAATCTTGCCACCATACCAACTACAAATGCAATATCAGGCCATGTATGCACTACATACTATAATTTTTCAATCATTGATCTGTATGTGGTCTGACCTACCTCTTTGGAATCATAATTTTTGGAAAGTTTATGTGCACTAGACATAGGGGTTTTAATTGGTCTTGAATCTCCCATTCCAAATTTCTTTAGTATCTCCTTGATATATTTAGATTGATTAATGTAGATACCATCTTTCTTCTACCAAATCTACAATCCAACAAAAAAATTTATCTCACCAAACATAGACATTTAAAATTATTTACTCATTTCTTATGAAAATGACTTGCACAAGTCATCATTTCCCATGAATAAAGTGCCATCCACAAATATTTCTTCCAACACAATTTTCTTATCTTGTCCTTCTTTGATGTATAGGCTATTGTTATCATTGGTTATTTAAAAACCAATCTATACCAAGTACTTATGAAGTCTTTCACACCAAGCTCTGCAAGCTTAGTTGAGACCATATAATACCTTGTGTAATTTTTAGACCATGTCTTTTTTGCTAGGATCTACAAAACCTTCTGATTGTTCAATGTAGACTTTCTCATGAAGAATTGCATTCAAGAATGCACATTTTACATTCATTTGATAAACTTTAAATCCTTTGTGTGCTACATATTCTAATAAAGTTCTAACACCTTCTAATCTTGCAACAGGAGAAAAATTTTCACCATAGTCAATTCTTTCTTCTTTAGAATAGCCTTTACATACTAACCTTTTTTTGTTTTGGATACTTCTTCATCTTCATTTAGCTTCTTTTTGAATACCCACTTTGTGCCAATTACATTTTTATCCTTGGGTCTAAGAACAAGAGTCCAAGTCTTGATCTTCTCTATTTGTTCTATTTCTGCATTCATTGCTTCAATCCAACTTCATTATCCAATGCATATTTAACATTTCTAGGTTCAAATTCAAAAAGTAAACATGTACCTTTTAATTTTTTTATTGTCATTGTTCCATTTTATTTTTCTCAATGATCTTATTAGGTGCATGATGCCTCCTAACATATTTTTCTAACATGGGTTCTTTGGATTTGGAGTGTATTTCACTAATTTGATCATGAACTTCAGTATCAAGCTTAGGTCACACTGTCCATGACTTAGATCCATTAGACACAATTTTCTCTTGTAGTAGCTTAGTAGACTCTAACTATGACTTATTCTATACTTTCTATAACTCAATAGCTATTGGAGATTTTGAGGATTCAGGAGGTGAAGCCTCCTTTCTTCCAGAGAGGTTTTGTAGGAAATATTTTTGTAATCCTTAGACTCTTTGTTTCTTTCTTCTTCACTCTTTTCTTCAAGCTCATCAATTCTCACATGTTAACATTCAATCATTTTATGAGTATAAAAATTCAAATACTTATATTCTTTACTTCTATAGGAGTATCCTTAGAATATGCCTTCATCACCTTTGACATCAAATTTACCTTTCCTAGATTCTTTTAAGATATAACATTTTCTACCAAATACTTTCACGTAACTTACATTAGGTTTATATTCATACCATAGTTCATAATGAGTTTGATTTGAGTCTTTCTTTAGTTGTACTTTGTTCAAGGTATGTATTGCAGTGTTGATTGCCCTCTTGTAGTATTTGATTACAACATTCTTTTCTATCATTAATGTCTTGCACAATCCATGATGGATCTATTTCTTCTTTTAGCAATACCATTCTACTAAGGTGTATGAGGGGTTTATACTTGTCTTTTAATTCCTTTTTCAATGCAAAATTTATTGAATTCATTAGAGATGAATTCACCACCTCTATCTAATCTTAAACGCTTCAACTTTTTTTTCTACTCTTGCTAGATACAACTTAAATTTTATAAAAGATTTTGAATTTTATTCTAGATACATTACAATCATCATTCTAGAATAGACATCAACAAAAAGAATGGAAAAATTATATCCATTATAACTTTCTATTCCAGTAGGTCCACATAAGTCTGTATGCACAAGCTCTAAGACTTCTTTTGAATGATTGTTTTTGCTTTTGAAACTAGTCTTTCCCATCTTACCAATTTGAAAAAATTTGTATAGACCCATATCAGGTTTCATCAAGCTACGAATATCTCTTTTATATTTGATTATTGTAACCAAATTATTAAAGTTTACATGACATAATTTTTTGTGCAATAACCAAATTTCTTCTACTTGAGCAATAAAACATGAACTTTCATTGAGATCAAGATAGAATATATTACCTTTTGTTTTTTTTCCATAACCAGCCAAATTTCCTTTTTTATCTAGTAGTTTGGCCTTCCCATTTATAAATTTCACCTTGAATCCAATGTTATTCAACTGTGCCACACTCATTATATTGTGTTTTAGTCCTTCAACCCAATAAAAATTATTAAATATAAGTTCATTGGTTAATGAGATACATCCTTTTCCTTTTATACAACAAGGTTCATTGTTTCCAAATCTCACATTGCCACCATCATAATATTCCATGTGCTCAAACTTTGTTTTATATCTAGTAATATGATGTGAGTAGGCATTATTAATAATCCATGTATCATTTTTGCTAACATGAGAGATAAATGCCATCTTATCTTCTCCATCATTAGATTCATCTTTTACAACAATATATGCCATTTCATCTTTACTATTATCAAAATCTTTAGCCATAAAACAAGATTTGTTACCTTTTTCCTTGTAGTCCTTGTAGTTTATGAATTCCTTCTTGCCTTTATACTTTTTTTTTAATCCTTTTTTTCTATGTTTGGGCACCTAGCGTCAATGTGACCAACTTCTTCACAAGAAAAATAGATTAGAGGGATCTTACCTTTGTATTTTCCTCTACCATTGGAATATTTCCTTGCAAGTAGGGCTTCAATAACTTCAAGATCACTATCAAATATTTCTTCTTCTTCTTCACTTCTTTATTCATTGGTCTTTGATTTCTTTTTCTTTTTCTTGGGTGAGAGTTTGACTTCAAATAAAAATTTAATACATTTGGAACTAAGTACATAGTTGTCATAGTTATCCAACTCAAAAGCTATTAATTTTCTGACTAAAGGATCCAAAGTTATATTACTATTTGGATCACATCTCATTTCTTGAATAGTAGGCACTCCAATCATAGATAGGAAGAAGAGTTCTGAGTACCTTTCTTACAACTATTTTATCATCAATATCTCATCTAGATGATTTGATTGTGCTTACACTCACTTTGATTCTTTCCACATATTTTCTAATATTTCCATCTTCATCTAATCAATTTTTTCTGTAAGACTTTCCACTTTAGCTCTTCTTACATTTTCACCTCCTTCATAAATGCATTTTAGTTTGATACACATTACATGAGTTGTAGTTCAATATTTTACTTCATCAAATTCAGCATAACTAAGATCAGATGCAATATCAATCATCATGATGTTATGATTTTTCTTTTTAGCAATATAGTCAACTGATAATGTTCCAGTAGAAGTTTGTATTTAGCATCAAGATACTTACAACTTGAATCATTGATAGTTGCCAAATGTAACCTCATAACTCCTTTCGATGTGACAAAGTTGTATTTTTTCAACCTTGGAATCTCTCTTATGTAAGATATTTTGATCTTTAGCTTAGGTCATTGAAGCCCCTTCTACAAGCACCAAAAGATTTGATACCAATTTTTGGAGATATAAGAGGATTAACTAAGAGGGAAGAGGTGAATCAATTACCACTAAAATAAATCTCAGATCCATTAGATGTCAGTACAAAAATAAATTATGAAAATTAAACTCTGCTTATGCTCGACAAACACACACAAATGTTGTAACTCAGTATAACACTAAAATTATTTTGCAAATACTTAATATGAAAAACATAAGATGTTATTTGTGATTACCAATACTTTAACTTAGTTGCAAACATATAAAAGAAATAGCATGAGCATATTTGACATCAAGATTTAACATGGAAACACAATTTGGGAAAAACCACTAATTGGAACTAGTTACTAATTTTTGCTCTTCTAAAATGAGACCTATTAGGAGCCAACCTTGTTAAAGGTTACAAAACCCACAATTAGGTGTGACTTTATTAAATGATTTAATCACCCTATTAGGAATGGTCTTGTTAGAGGTCTTTGGACAATTCAATAGAAATGTCACCTTGTTAGAGAATTTACAAATAGCTATTAAGGCAACAATGTTAAGACATTTAGATTATTGCTACAATGGTTAGAGAGTAACAATGACATGACCTAATTTAGATACAACTAAATTGTTGATTATAGATCTCAATTCTAGTTTGTATACTTGATCCTTCTTGATCAAATATATCTTTTTAGCTCTACAAGGATATTCTTCTTATCCTTTTGATTTGCTTTCTCTTAGCATCTTCAATTATCTTCCATTCATTCACAAACTTCTAATCCTCAACTTGACCTTATACTTATATCTTTCATATTGTCAAGTCAGCTAGAATACAACTTAGAATAATTAATATTCATCTTTGTAGTCAGCTAGAACCAATTAGATAAATTAATTGAACTGAATATGCCAAAACAAGAAAATCCTTCATTAGATGACCCTATTCAGTAGAAACTAATTGAGAAATGATTTTCCTATGTTAACCAAGTGAATTGGGTCAACAATGCATATTTTCAAAGTTCTTTAAGTAACTAAGTGATCTTGGTTGACATTGGTTTCATCCAACATTTCCTTCATTAACTAAGTGAGCTCAACTAACACTCAACTTCCATAAACTTTCCTTTTGTGCCTGAGTGAACTTGATAGATACTGTCTTCTAAACTTGGCAAACTCAGGGATACTCAGTAGACATAGAAAACTATCTTCAATGTATGGGTGAGCTTAGCATACGCTAACTGGTAATGAGATGACATTTTTTGTAACATCAAAGACAATACACAATTTATCAATTATTTCAACACCCCCTCTTAACATTATCTATTTTTAATAATTGGTATCAAAGCATAGTTACTCAAAGAGCCTTGACGGCATGAATAAGATCTCAATGGATATGTTGGAAATATAAGAGGGGTAACTAAGATCAGAGGGGTGAATCAGTTACCAAAAAAATAAATCCAAGATCCCTTACGATGTCAATACAATTCAAAATCAAGCTCTATTGAAACTAAAATATTTTTGTAACTCGATTAACACAGGAACACTCGATTAACAATAAGAATTATTAGCACTTGGAAAACCACTAAAATAATTGCTTCTTAATATGTTTAGTGTGATTAACCTTAATCAACTTAGTTACATAACCATAAAGAAAATGAATACAAGAGACAACAATATTTAATGTAGAAACCCAATTTGGTAAAAACCACCAATTGCAACTAGTTACTATTTTTCACTCTTCTAAAGTGAGCCTTGTTAGGATCCACCATTGTTAAAGGTTACAAAACACATTATTAAGTGTGACCCTGTTAAAGGTTTTAGTTCACCCTTTTAGGAGTGGCCTTTTTAGAGGTCTCTAGACACTTCAATCTAGAAATGCCACCTAGTTAGAGGATCTAACAAACAACTATTAAGCTAACTTTGTTAGGATATTTGACTCACTGCTACAATTATTAGATAGCAACAATGATATAACTTGATTGCTAATGTAACTATATTTTTTTATTTTAGATCTCTATTCTGGTTTGAATAGTTTAGCCCCCTTGATTAGAATGTTCTTTATAGCTCAATCAACTCAGATACTCTAATATCTTTCCAATTCACTTCCTTGATTTATCTTTTCAATCCCATGCTTCTCACAATTTAATCCCATAATTTGACCTCATATCATTTACCTTGTCAAGTCAACTTGAGTACAATTTCAAACAAATGAAATTCATCCCATGAGTCAACTAGAACTAACCAACAAAACTATTAGATCAAATAAACTAATTCAGGAAAATCCTTTGTTAGTTGACCCAACTCTATCAACACTAACTCAGAAATGACTCTCCTTCATACTTCCTTTGGTAACCGAGTGAGCTTGATTTAAAAAATTTCCATGCCAACCTTTCTTTGGTAACTGGGTGACCTCGATAGATACTATCTTGTTGTAAACACCCTTTGGTAATTGAGTGAGTTTGGTTAACACTTGTTCCTTGTAGAATTTCCTTAGGTGACCAAGTGAGCTTGATAGATACTAGCTCTGAACTTAGTTAACATTGAAATGCTTGTCATATAGAGAAAAATCTTTTGACTCTAAAGTGAGCTTGACATACACTAATTTCTTAGTATATACTTTACATTTGTGTAACATCAAAGACAACATACAATTGAATGATTATATCCAAAAATCTCCCTCTTTGGAAATAAAGGCAACACAACATATCATGATACATAGAAATTTTAGAGAAAAATATAAGTGAGGATAATATCGTTAGTTTCATTTTGATTCTCATCCATGAGAACTCCCCCTATTAGTGTGAACTCCCTCTATCATCAATCTTTGTTTTCAATGACTCGGACATCTCTTTTTGATAGAAAAATTTCCCTCTTTGATATCAACTCAAAATTTCTAATACAACAATATGAAAAATTCTCCCTCTTTGAAATTTACACAAAAATTTCTTTGATGTATGACAAATATATAGAAAAATACCCCTCTTTGACATCTGATGTCCAAGACAACAATCAATATAGTTTCCATGTACCTAATGTATAGATTCATATACAATTTGTTCTTACAATATGTTGGTTAATAGTGTGTTATCCTATTAGATTTGATAATCTTGACTCTTTAATACACAATGTTTGGATAAACAAAAGGATGTTTACCAAAAAATGGGTCAATGTATGTACTCTTTTACTACCCTTTGAATTAGATTAGGTATAGCTCCCTATGATTTTCAATGATATGCAATGAATATGTTTTTATGAGAGAAGAAGTATTCACATTATAAGCTTTTATTCTGAGAGTAGTAAAGGATAACCAAATTGTTTGTAGGAATAAATAGCTCAGACAAGATGTATATGAATAACCTATCACAATCAATGGAATGATTATAGTATATTATCTTGATTTTTTCTGACTTCTAATTCTATTCTAAATGCAAATTACTCATCTAAATGTAGAAGTAGGAAAGAAAGAACTTTACATATAAAGGCAAGTGGAATTTCTTTATCTATTAGATCTTACTAAAATGAAATTCAATAAGTATCAAATAGATTCACATACATATCATTCTTTAATCCCTAATGAATTATCCAACATTTATGAAACTATCAAGAGAAGAAACAAAATTATATATGAAATAATAAATAGAATTACTGAACTGCAAACATCAAAATGAAGTGGAATCCATCAAATTATTTACAGGATCATACAAAATTGTCTTTCATCTTTGACTGTAAAGCTACCTAATGCATGGACTACAAAACATGAAAAATAAATATTGTAAATGGAATTATGGAACCATTCACCCTCAAGTTTTTTGACCTTTGTTATGTCAAATGAGATTACATTTATAGTTCTCTATTATTTTTAAATTTTGGAGGAACAACAATCACAAATAGAAAATAAAATGAGGATAAAGTATGGTGTTCTCCAACAATATGACCAAGTGGCATCTTCTCCATCAATGATTCTTAATCAAAGATATTCCTAAAAAATCTCATGACCTTTCAGCTTCTTGTGATCTCAAAAAACCCTGTGGAAAATCATTGTTTCTTTTATTTTCTACCATTTTACACCAAACTACTTATTCCATATTTAATTGATCACTACATTTTCAAATTCTAACTGCCGATGTTAAATTGATGATCATGGTTTAAACATTGAGACCTTCCTTTATAATTTGCACCATAGGCCCCTCCTTGTACATGTGTTGAACTGTCATTTTTTTGTAATGGTTAAGAAACTTTTTATAGTGAGATAGTGATAACAGTGGATCCAGCTCAATCTAATAGAGGTACTAAAATAATGTTACATCTCTTTGTTTTATGGCATGGGTCCACCTTTCCAACTAGGTACATTGTGGCATACATGTGGTAGTACTTTATTAGCTAGAAGATCTAACATAGACTTTCACTATACCACATTACTAAATTATGACTACTCTTTATTAAAAGTGATAACCCACTAGATATGTGTCTTTCTATTGTTATGTCGCTATGATTAATTTCTCTACATCTCTTCATAGTGACATAACAAAAACTGTTGATTAATTTCAATCAAATGGCTTAGAATATGCATGATCCACAGTATTATTTTAAACTATTTGACTTGTCAACTAGCCAATGATGTACATTCTTTATTTCATTTGACTTTTCTCTTCCATATATCTTATTATGATCACATATGAGCCCTTGATTTTATTTTTGAAATATTCATACCACTTTTGACTTGATTCCTTTTCCATTTTTGTATTTTCAAGCATTCATTTTATATTGAATTCAACTGAACTTGATTCTGAACTATTCTTATGACTAATATACTAGTCTTCTACCTCAATCTTCAATTTCTCTTTTGCATTTTCTTTGTATATATCTATGAGAATGTATCCTTCTCTAGATATATATCATTGACCTTGGAGTTAGAACTTTTTAGAGATGAAGAAATGCTTTCATATAGAACTATTTCTCAACATGAATCTTTGTCTTCAACATGATTAGGAATAAGAAAATATGAATCATTAGAAACATCCTGATCTTCTCCTTATTAGGAAAATGCATAACAAGCCCACCCAAAACCTAATCATCCTAGCCAAGAAATAATGTATTTCTCATATGGTTTCCCACATTAGGTTAACTCAAAGAGAGATGAGAAGAAAGGCCATCCTAAGGGCAATCTAGACTTAGACTCAAGACTTTAATATTTTACTTGACTTCAAACCCTAAAGAAAAAGCATATGGACTGAAACATAGGCAACAATTTGCTCTGAGTGGGGATTTATGCATAATAAAGCTTGAAAGAATCCAAGCAATCTCTAGTTCCACACAAAGGGTGACAACTTAGAAACAAAAAATAGGCTAATCTAAGAAGGAAACAAGAATTACCTAGGAAAGCAAGCAACTAAACTAAAGAAAATGAATGAAAAAGAAAACCCACCTAGCTATCTACTATACAGGGGTTACTTGTTTTCAGTTTTTCATTTGATACAACTTTAGATCTTGGCCATTATAAGACCATGGCAGGGTTTCTCAAGTTAGATATGCCAATTTGAAAGAATTATTTTGATTCACCTGTATGATCTAAAAAGGTCCTTTCCACAAAGACTAGAACTTCAAATGCATACCCCTTGGCTCATGCCTCTTTTCCCATAGCAATAAAAAATCACCTTCCATAAATTTTCTTGGCCTTTCTCTTCTATCAAACAGTTTATTTATATTTCCTTGATGTTCAGTGGTCTTATCCACCATCTCTTTTCTTTCTTCTTACAACTTAGTGAGATATAAGATCCTCTTCTCTCATCCATCTTTGAAAACATCATCTTCAATTGCAGTTTTCAGTTTACAAGAAGCATGTTCTAATGGAAATAGAAAATTAGCTTCTACTCCATATACCAATTCAAAAGGTGAGATCCCAATAGCCCTTTTTGGTGTGGTCCTATCAATCCATAAAGAATCATGAATTTTCTTATGAAAACCTTTCTAATTGTCTGAGACCAATTTATTCAAAATACTAATCATATTTTTATTACTAGATTCAGCCTACCCATTTCCTTGAGGGAAATAATTAGAAGAATTTCCAACTTGAATACCATTATCATAACAAATTTCAATGATCTCTAATGAGGAAAAGTAAGATGTGTTATCCATTACTAACTTCATAGGGACTCCAAACCTAACCAAAATATATTCTTTGACAAATTCACATACCATTTTTGAGGAAGTCTTCTTTATTGGCTTTTCCTCTACCCATTTGTTGAAATAATTTGTGGCACTAATTATGTATGAGTTTCCTTGACTAGAGGGAGGATTAATTGGACCTATAAAATCTAGACCTCATTTATGAAAGTGAGCTTCAATTATTATTGGCCTATGAGGTAAGGTAGCAAGATGATGTTTTCCAATAAACATCTTAAAATTATCACAATTAGCAACCCATATATAGGAGTCTTTAAATATACCAAGCCAATAATAACATTGTCTAAGAATTTTGAAAGTAGTAATAGTAGAAGAAAAGTACCCTCCACATGCTTCATTATGAAAATATATCAACAACTTCACCTTCTTATCTTTATTTACACATCTCAAAAATGTTTCATCAATGGCTCTTTTGTATAAGACATCCTCATGGATCACATATTTCAAGGCCTTTTTTTGAGATCCCTTCTTTGTTTAATAGTCAATCCCTTAGGGAATTCACCATATGTTAGAAAATAAGAAATGTTTGGAAACTAAGGATCTTGAAGATTTACCATAAGAACTTTTGAAATATCTTCTTATTTGCATTGTTGATATTCTACCAAGACTTTACAAAGTGCATTCCCTCTTACAAGTTTGGTTGATTTAATTTTTATATCGTATTAATGAACCATTGCTATCCACATTCCTCTATTATTGCAACCAATATCTTGTTGTGTAAAAATACTTTTTACTACAGCATCTAGCACATCTATTATTGAATGAGAATGCAATGCATAAAATTGAAATTCTTGAGGGCTCTCACCACTACATATGCATGTTTCTCCATTTGAAAGTATCTTAGTTCCTAATTTTTCAATGGTATACTCATGAAATTTATTGGAACTTGTATTTTATATTGATTTTCTTGCATCAGTATAGCTGACATGGTATGCTTTGAAGCATAATAGTAGATGAATAACTCTTTGGTGTAGTCAGGATGAACAAAAATAGGAGCTTTGGCAATGGCATCCTTGATATCTTCAAAGGCCTTTTTCCCAACATCACTCCATTTGGAAGTTTTACTTCCGTTTATAATAATAGCTATAAATTTAACTATTTCAAAGAAGTTCGGTACAAATCTTCTCAAGAAATTCACTTGGCCAAAGAAATATTTTACTCTAGTTTTACTCAATGGTAGACTTAATTGTTGAATACCTTTAACTCTATCTAAATCAATCTTCACTCCTTAAGATACAATATGACCAAGAAACCTTCCTTCTATCACACAAAATATCAACTTCATTGGATTCAATGAGATACCATGGTCTTTGCATCTTTCCAACACATTTTCTATATCTTTGATATGATCTTTTCTCTTCTTGGAGAAGACTGTCAAATCATCAAGGTATATGACAATGATTCTATCTTTCAAATATTCAAAGGCCAACTTCATGCCACATTGAAATGTTACACCTACATTGATTAGACCAAAAGGCATTATATTGTAGTCAAAAGTATCCCATGGTGTAGTAAATGTAGTTTTGAACTGATATACTTTATTTCCCTAAATTTGATTGTATCCTAAAAATCTATCAAACATGGACATCATTTTTTATCCTATAATAGTCTACAAAATATTATCCATATTAGGGAGAGAAAACTTATCATTAAGTGAGGCTTGACTCAAGTTTCTAAAATCTACACAAATTCTTATTAATCCATTCTTCTTCCCTATTGGTACAATATTAACTACCAAAGTTGAATGATGAATAGGGTATATATTCCTCACCTAGAGTATTTTTTCAATCTCCTTGAAGATTGCTCCTTCAACTAAAGGATCATGATTTCTCTACTTCTATTTAAATGGTGTTGCATATTGTTGTCCATATTGTAGACTTGTTTTTTAGAGAGGTGGTAAGACTACATGGTCTTCCAAGGAGTATAGTTTCTGACAGAGATACTAAATTTGTGGGGTATTTCTGGAGGACATTGTGAAAGAAGTTGAGAACAGACTTGAAATTCAGTTCCATGCATCACCCACAGACTGATAGCCAAACAGAAGTGGTAAATAGAAGTTTGGGTAATTTGCTGAGATGTTTAGTTGGGGATAAACCCAAGGGATAGGATTTGATTCTACGACAAGAAAAGTTTTCTTACAATAACCCTATAAATAGGAGTACTAGAAAATCACCATTCCTAATTGTATATGGAAGTAGCCCAAGGACTACACTAGAATTGAGGAAGATAGAGCAAGGGGAGAGGACAAGTGCTGAAGCTGAAGAATTTGCTGAACATATCAAGCATCTACATGAGGAGGTTCAAGCACACATTACCAAGATGAATCAAGAGTATAAAGCTAGGGCTGATCAAAGAAGAAGACATAAGGAATTCCAAGTAGGGGATCTAGTCATGGTGCACTTATGAAAAGAAAGATTTCTAGCCAGTACTTACAACAAGCTGAAAATGAAAAAATTTGGCCCCTGCAAAATTCTAAAGAAACATGACTCAGGAAATGCATATGAGGTGGATTTTCCAGATGGTGTTCACATTTCTCCTATTTTCAACATTATAGACTTAATAGAGTATCATGATGATGGCGCAGATGAGGAACTAATGTTAGAGCCATGTCCAATTCTTGCTTCTAAGAAGGAGATAGAAGACATTCTAGATAATCGTGTGGGTAGAAGTACCAGAAACAAGCAGTATGAAGAGTATTTGGTCAAGTGGAAAGGACGGCCGATAGAGGACTCAACCTAGATTTCAACAGCTAAGGTTTCCCATTCGGGATTTCCTCTACCATTCATAAAGGGTGTCTGATGCAAGAGCATCCAAAGGTATAAGGGCAATCCTATGTCACCCAAAAAATGTACTTAGACTTAATTTCTGTTTCATGTGTTTTCATTTTTGGATACCCATTTGGGTCAAATAAAGGTTCTAACTCTCACAGTTCCACTATCAGTGTTCTAAGATAGAGTATTTGAACACCTTGGGATACGTGTAAATGCCAAAAAATAAGAGTGTGTAATTGAGCCATCATCTTGGTAAACTAGGAGGTGTAAATTGGTTAGACGAATGTAATTGTAATTTAGAGCATTCTAAAAAAAGAATCAGGTCAAAAGGCCCACGGTTTGAAAGTTATCACAGTTTTTCAGGTTTTGGAGACCTCCTAAGAATGCTTCAAAGTCAGGTTAGGGGCATTAAATGACCTCAAAAAGGGCCAAAAAAATGGGGGATGTGCAAAGCTCATCCATAGGGCTATAGAGCACTTCGAAAGCTTTTTAGAAATGTAAACGGTTCGTCAATCGGAGCTACAATTCAAAAGTTATGCCTCTCAAAAGTTCGACTACCATTTTTGAATTCTTCTAGATTTGCACCAACTTCTAACACAGCTTCTAGAGCCTTCTACTTGGTTGGTGGATGCCTAGTAGCACTTTGTAGAATGTATTCCTAGTCCTTAACCCTCTGGGGTCCATTTAAGGACATTTTTGGCATTGTAAAAGGCAGTTCGGAGTGGAGTTTGAGAGGAGGTACTGAAAGGAGAAATTATCTCTAGATTTATGTTATTGTAAGCCCATAGGGCATGTTATGAAGTCTATTTTCTCTGTACTGAATGTACTAGCTTATTTTCATAGTTAATACAATTTCCCTTTTCTTGTTGTGTCCATTCTATGCTTGGGTTGTGTCCCCATCACTAGTTTAAGAGGCATCTCATGCTTAAACTTTCCACCCATGAAATTATTTAGGTCCTCGTAACTCCAAGAAAATACATCTTGAAATTCAATGAGAAATTTATTGATTTCTACTCTCTCTCTTCTGGTGTGCAATACTTGCCTATGTTTATCATCTTGGGGCTAACTTTTATCCCTATGTTGGTTCCATCATATTCACCACATGTCTTGTATTTCTTATCTCTTTCCTCCTTTATGTATGCATCATATGTATCAAAAAAAAATTCCAAAGAGATTAGATGGGGTGGAATCTTATTACCTTTTAATTGAATCATAGCATGCTCTATTTTCTTTTTATAACCTATTACTAAATCATCACCATTTGCATTAGTGCTTCCTTCAAAATACAACCATTCAAAAGTATTTTCCCCTTTAATGAATTTGAATATATATTTATCATCCTCAAGCAGCTACCATGAATCTTCATTATCAAGGACATTAGGCCTTAATAGTACTTCTACTATATAGGTTTGTTCTTTGAAATCAGGGTGTGGTAAGAGTACTAATGCAAAAATTGCCAAAGAATGGGCTCTTGAATTGAATTCTTTGAGTAATGGTGTAATTGAAAAGGCATCAAAAATTTCAATTTCATCCGACATCTTATTACGGTAGCATCTCAATCTTGAGTTCTTAATTGGATACTGATTTCTAACTTGTCTTACAAACAACTTTGCATCTTCTTGAGCTTTAAGCATCTTAACTCCTTTTTCCTTTGCTACTATTATTCCAAGGAGAAGAGCTTCATACTTTTTAGTATTGTTAGTATTTTTGAAATATAACTTATAGGACAAGCAAATCATTTCCCCACTAGATGTTGTCAACACTACCCCTACACCCAAACCAGCATTAGCACAGCTACCATAAAATTCCATTGTCCACAATTGATTACATTTATTTGGTTTTGATTCTTCTAAAATCTCAAGGGTGCCAGAGCACAACATATAATTTACAAACTACATTTCATGATACAAGATATGAGATCTAGGGTCATCTAATTTTAAAATAGTGAATTTTTTTTGTCTTCTAGTTCTAGCTTCACCTTTTTGTCTCCAACTTGTTTATTGGCACTATACCAATCTAATTTTATCCCCCCCCCCCCCCCCCCCAACCTCCATGTCTTTGCAAAAAAATGTAATCAAGAGGATTTCATAGCTTGCAAGGATTTTTGCTACTAGAATGGTAAATTTCAATCTCTTAGAGGGGTAAGCAGCAAGGGAAACTTGGGAATCTTTGATCTATCCTAGAAATTGCACTTGTTTGGCATCCATTTAGTAGAATCTACCAAAAATTTTAGTCAATGGGAGTCCTACAGCTTTACAATAGAAGCAGGCATCACATTATCATAGTCTCCTAAATCTATGATGCAATTACTCAATCTATTTCCATTCATGAAAAAAGAAATATAAAAATGATCTAGTTTTTTATTTGGGTAGGTAGCTAAAATAGTATATTCTTCTTCTTGAATCAACTTAGGGAGTGCAAAATCTTCATTGGTTAAAGAAAATCCAATAGTACTAGCTTTATTGAGATAATCAACATTAGCATTAATATGATCTTTATGTTTATTGCAATGCTCAACTAACCTTTTCAATTGATCAAGATTAGCTTTCAAGTAATCTAGTAGAGAAATCTAAATTCTTGTATCTTCATAGTATTGTATTATGTCAAAAGAATCAGATTATTTACCTTTTTGTTCCTTCTATGAAGATGAAGTTAACATGCCTTTATCTTTATCAATTTTTTTTGATGGTACATTATTTTTAACAGGGACTAATTATTGATCTGATTTCTATTCTTTTGACCTCTGGTCATTACTGTCAACTAAGGTCATTCTAAAGTTGTAAAGAAGTCACCTCCTATCTTTGAATCTAATTCATACTCCAAGAAATAATTTGTAGAGTCACCACAAGGAGCATTATCATCCTCAGTTTTAGGATATTCAATTATTTTTTCTTTATTATCCACCATTTGTTTATATTTGATCTATCAGCACATGTATCTCCATCATGGTCTTCCCTTAAGTAAAAATCACACATATTTTATCTTTTGGGAGCACTTTCAATTGCTAATCTCTATTGAATAGGTAGTATTTGCAAGACTTTTTATCCATTTGGATTTTTATAACCTTCTCAATGAGGTTGATGAAAAGAATTAGTAAGCCTATTCATTTGTTTCTTCAATGAAATAAGTTCATTGAATTTTTTTTGAAGCATAGCTTCTTTATTATTAGAAGTACTAGTTGTATTTCTCATGGTCTGAGATTGAAATTCTCCCTTCCATTTACTAGAAGACATCATATCATCTTCCATCTCTATAGCTATTTTTTAATTAGCTTGCAAGTTTTCTACATTATCTCTTCTAATTTGATATCCCAAATTAGGAGGCATAGAACTAATGTAGAAAGTCTTCTTATTATCATTTTTAGGTGCACTTGTAGTAGTTATTCTTTTGATAAGTTTATTGAATCTTACATTAATATCTCTTATGGAAACTGATGATTCTTTCTTAATATATGCCAACTACAACACTAATACTTGTGCATCCTCCATACTTTTAAATGTTCCTCAAACCTTTGTTTCATAGTGGCCCAACTTGTGATGTATCCTGTAGGCAGGTCTTGAAACCAATCAACAATATTGTCCACTAGTGTATCTACAAGCATCTTGATTTCCATATCCTCATGTTAAGGATTTACTACATCATAGGCCTTATGGTAAGCACCTAAGTGTTGTTCTACAGATGTGGTACCATTACAATTAAATCTTGTGAATTTCTTCCTCGATGCTTTTGGAAAATCATTATTAGCTAAAAGATCAAGAGGACCAATAGCATTTTCCCATTTTTGTGCCATAAATACTAGTAAAATAATTTGATTTGTTTGAAAACTAATAAAAATAGGAAGAGTAGTACCAATCAACAATAAAGCATCAAAAATAGAAGGAATAGAATTTTTGACAATAGGAGGCACAGGAAATTTGTTGGGGTTGATGAAATCCAACTCTGAAGATGCCTAAGATCACCTGCATGCAAGAACCTATCAAAGAGAAGCTAAGGAAGGAAGAGCATGGAGCAAGGGAGAAACCCTAAATGGACATGAGAGACAATATGCAAACACAAGAAGAATATGTATTTACGATATGCAATATGAGATGTTATAAAAATACAATGAGGGAGCCTGAATATAAAGAGCTCAAGGAATCTTCTAGAACAAGCTAGAAGATGCTAGGAGATAAGTGTGACAACTAAGCATACATCCACAAGAGGTGGAAAGTCCTTGAACAATGTGAGAGGATAAGTATGACTTAGGAGAGAACAAACTCTTGTATTGTCAACAACTTATAACAAACTCCTAAAGTACAACTAATTAATAAATGCATTTACCTAAGTAAGCTTAATTAAATAGAATAAATAATTAATTATAAATTATTTACTCTAACACCCCCCCTTAAATGCAACTTAGGGAAATGCCTTAAGCTCACAAAACTAAGAAATGCAGAATGGGTCTCGGTAATGAGGCCATGTTAGGTACCCATGTACAAATGCAAAAGAAGGCAAAGGATGCAACCTCTGTAAATCGAGAAAGAGAGAAAACCACGTGGAAAAAACCCTCCCCCAAAAAGAGGTAAGAACCTAGTGAAGAACTAAAGAAGCATCCAACTAGGGGAATGTCCCCTAAAATAGGAACAAGGAGTGATCAAAAGAGCATCGCTGAAGCATGAAGAAGCCACAAATCTTCCAAACTACTGATCTGAAGAACCTCCATGGAAGAAGAAGGCATGAACTGAGCATGTCTATATGATAGATGATCCATCTCATCGAAATGCATAGGTAGCTAGCCACTGCAATCACCTTGTACATAGGATCAACCACTAAATACATATTTCACACTATCAAACCATTGAACCATAGATGAATTAGAACAACAGAATAACCCCCCCTTAATGTAGACGGGGTGAGATGATAAGCAACTAAAAAGGTGGGCCAAAGTCTCCTTCAAATGAACCAAGAACGACAAGAGAGGGAAGAGGTACAGACACCTATAAAGATATGGTCACGCTGATGCTACATGGGGCCAATGTCATGGAAGGGACACTCACTTGACAAAGGGAGAATGCCTAAAATAAAAAATGACTATCCCCCCATGGTGCTTTATAAAAAATAGTGCATGTACAACTGATTCAAAACAATGTTCATGACCCCTAAAATGCAAGAGTGACACTTTATCTCAGTGTGATACATAAAAGTGCTTCATAATGATGTCTACAATGATCAAAACTAAAAACAAGCTAATATAAAACATAGTACAATCAAAAACAAAGGAAACCATGCCAGGAAAATAATCCTCGGGTCTAAAACACTCAAGATATCCACCATATAGCAAAAATGCCAAAAATATGATAGAAAGAGCATGGACCAAAAACTAAGAAAAATGACCACATTTATGAAAAGATGATAGAACCAGCTTTTCAGAAATATAAAGTTTTCAAAAAACTAACATGGGATGCAAAAGATATGCATGTCAGAGTCAAAAATACAACTTTGAACTTTAACTAACAAAATTGGCAATAAAAAAGAATCAAAACCTAAAAATACTAGCACCAATGTCTCCATCTTGGAACTAGCTTTTCAACACTTCTTTTGGATCTGAAAAAATACCTGTGTATGCTCAATTTATGGCCAAAAAACTACAAGTAGCTCCAAAATAGAACCTGGAGAGGTGCAAGGAGAAGGATGTTGATGTAGTGCTAACGTCAAAAAGTCACAGCTTTAAATTTGATGGCCACATGGCCATCGGTGCAAAAAAGATGCCACATGGCATGCCATGTGGCTAGAAGGTGATGTGGCAGGGTCCACGTGGAAAAGTGTCAGGTGGCACCCCTACCACATGTCACCTCCATGCGGTGATAACTATGCATAAACCGTTGACGAACCTGGTGACTATGTTGTTGAGTGTGTGAAAGGCTAACTGTGTTACAACTGTCCATGCATCAGAAGTTGAGTAGGCATGAAATCCATGCAAGCAACGATATGTTCAAGCAGTGCAGAGGGAAGGAACCACTAGAGGAGCTGGGCAGAGGGCAGTAATCTGAAGGCTGAGTGGCAGACATCGACAGTGGATAGGAGTGTCATAGTGGAGGTGGTGCCCAGGGCAACGCTACCTATGGTGGTCACTACGGGCTATGCTTGGGTGGCATGGTGGTAGCCCCGCAATGGCATGACGGTGGCCATTGGGCGATGCGCCCCAAATTTAAAAAAATTGTTGAAAATGTCTATATAGTATGTATGATAGCCTGTAGGGCTAAAAAAAGTTTTCCTCCCAGGCTAAAAGAATAGATATAGACATAAAAGTATCTTGAAGTTGTTTAGTTAAAGATTATTCCCATGCATGTGTTCTTCCTCTTTTGCAAAGATCTTCTAGGATAAAAAAGTTAGCCTTCTTGAGTTCTTTGTATATTGGGGCAATCTTTCCTTTCACCTTGGCATTCCTAGTATATTTAGAATCTAAATTGTATCAAATGTTTAGAAAAATGGTGTTTTGAATTTACATTACCAGTCTCCAACTTTGTATTTTCTTCTTTTCTTTAGTAGGTTGAGGTTGTAAAACTGGTATCAAGTTCTTATGGAAAATACCTTCCTACCACAAGTCCTTTCTTGCAACTCAAATATAGAAATATATTTCAACTTAATATGAAAGAAAATTATTCATTGATTTCATCTAAATTTCCATATTAGAGTTGCTAAAAACTATTGGCTAACAATTTTTCTCCTATTAGATTTGATAATATTGAATCTTTGATACCCAATATTTGGAGAAACAAAAGGATGTTTACTAATAAATGGGTCAGTATATGTACTCTATCACTAGCCTCTAAATTAGATTAGGTACAACTCCCTATGATTTGCAATGATATGCAATGAATGTGTTTTTATGAGATCAACAGTCTTAACATTATAAGCTCTTAATCTAGGAGTAGTAAATGATAACCAAATTGATTATAGGCACAAAAAACTCAGGAAAGATGTATATGAATATCTTATCATTATTTTGATGTTTTATGACTTCTAATTATATTCTAAATGAAAATTACTCATCTAAATGTAGAAGTGGGAAAGAAAGAACTTTACATATGAAGGCAGGTGGAATTGATTTATCTATTAGACTTGACTGAAATTAAATTCAACAACTATCAAATAGATTCACATACATCATTCTTTAATCCCCAATGAACTATCCAAAATGTATGAAACTATCAAGAGAAAAAATTGAATTATATATGAAACAACAAATAGAATTACTAAACTACAAATATCAAAATGAAGTGGAATCCTTCTGATTATTTATAGGATCATACATAACTATTTTCTATTGCAAAGTGTAAAACTTCCTAATGCATGGACCACAAAAAATTAAAAGAAAATACTATAAATGGAATTATAGAACCATTCACCCTCATTTTTTTTGACCTTTTTTATGTAAAAGTGAGATTACATTTATAGTTCTCTATCATTTTTAAATTTTGGCAAAGTAACAATCATAAATAGAAAATAAAATGAGGATAAAATATGGCATTATCTAATAATATGACCAAGTCACATCTTCTCCATCGATGATTCTAAATCAAAGATATTCCTAAAAACACTCCATGACCTTTCAACTTCTTGCAATCTCTGAAAACCCTATGGAAAATCACTATTTTTTTTTTTTTTTGGTTTCATGCCAAACTGTTAATTTCATATTCCAATGGTCACTACATTGTCAAATTTTGGTCATCAATGTTAAATCAACAATCATGGTTTAAATATTGAGACCTTCTTTTATAATTTCCATCATGGGTGCCTCCTTGTACACGTGTTGAACTATCACTTTTTTGCATAGAATAATGGTCAAGGAACTTTTTATAGCAAGATAGTAATGATGGTGGATCTATCTCAATCTGACAATGGTAATAAAATTATGTTACATCTCTTTAGTTTTATGGTGTGGGTCCACCTTTCCAACTATGTACATTGTGGCATATATGTGGTAGTACTTTATTGGCTAAAATATCTGACATAAGCTTTCATGATACCTCGTGATTTAATTCTTACTATGCATTGTGAAAATCAATGACCCACTAGACACATGACTTTCTCTCATTATGTTGCTATGACTAATTTTTGTGCATCTCTCCATAGTGCCATAGCAAAAAGAATTGATCTATTTCAATCAAACAACTTAGAACATGCATGATCCACATTCTTCGTTTAAACTATTTGACTTGTCAACTAGCCAATGACATGCATTCTTTTGTTCATTTGAATTTTCTCTTCCACATAGCATTTCATGATCACATCTCAGCCGTCAATTTTATTTTTCAAAGATTCATACCAATTTTGACTTTATTCCTTCACCATTTTTGCATTTTCAAGCATTCATTCTATATTGAATTCAACTAAACTTGATTCTAAACTATTCTTATGATCTATATACCAATCTTCTACCTTAGTCTTCATTTTCTCTTTTGCATTTTCTCTATATATATCTATGAAAATGTATCCTTATCTAGATATAGTTCTTTGACCATGGAGTTCAAAACTTTTAGAGATGAAGAAATGCTTTCATTAAGAACTATTTCTCAACATGAATCTTTGTCTTCAACATGATCAGGAACAAGGAATTATGAATCATTAGAAAAATCAAAATCTTCTTCTCATTAGGAAAATGCAAAAAAACCCTCCCAAAACCTAATCACCTAGCCAAGAAATAATTTATTGCTCATATGATTTACCATATTAGATTAACTCAAAGGGAGATGAAAAGGAAGGCCGTCATAAGGGAAATCTAGACTTAGACTCAAGTCTTTAACTTTTGACTTGACTTCAAACCCTAAACAAAAAACATATGGACTAAAACTTAGGCAACATGATAGTGCATCAACTTTCCTGATCTTCAAGGTGCTTGGACCCTATGAGGGTAAGCTAACCTCCAAAACCTAGCTTTAATTTAGATTGGAGGCTGCAACTTGCCTTCATAAAGTAGGAATCACTAGTAATCATCAGTCATCCATAAGGCATTAAATTTGTTCTCAAGCCTTGTATACACCACCCATCATAGAAGGGAAATGTGCCATGCTCAAATTCATTATCTTAACCATAAGGAGGGAGATGACCAAGGCATGGCTAGTGACTAGAGTGAACTCATAACAAGGTAGCCATACTAGAAGTTGTGGTTGGATTACCTCCTTTTTAGGGAGAGCTAATGCTTCTTGAGTTAATACACTATTACAATTGTGAAAGAGAGTGAGGGACATGAAGATACATCTACAAGAGATTTACTCTTTTGTTTGAGACTTCTATAATAATTATTATCCAAAAATAAATATTGATAAAATTAATATAGAAAAATACAAAGTCTGAATAGCAATAAAGGAGATTATTTTGAGATAAGATGCTAAGAAAGCATCATAGGGTAATAAGAAAGCATTGGATCAAGTTAAACTAAAATTGGATGATAAATACAAAAAAGTACACAAATCCTTCAAAACCAAGACTGAACCCAAGAAATCTGATGAATAAGAGATAGATTTCAAAATTGCCAAAATGAAATATCTAAAAGAACAAAATTGTTTGCAATGGGAGGCAAAACGCCTTGCAATAGGGGAAGAGTTAAAGGAGGGGATGAAACTTGGGGAGAAGAAGTAGTGAAACCATATTTACAAAAAGAAAGATTAGCCTATCAAGAAATGGCCAAAAATATTTATACTTGGAGAATAAAATTCAAGCTTGAAAATATGCCACTAACTCCTTGGGTTTCCAAGTTCAAAAATGCCTCTCATTTTTTTATAAGAAAAGATTAGACAATGAAACTATGGTAGCCAACTGACTTTTTCCATGTGTCAAAAACAAAAATCTTGACTTAGAATTATTAAAGACTATATTGTATCTCAAACGTTTCTTCCCAAAACATAATGATATATGTAGAGTTTTTTGTGAGGTAGCTGAATGATCTATACCACTTGCATCAAGGTACTTTAATGATAGATTCTTTGTATATTACTTAAATGCAAGATCCAATCCCCTACCTACTTAGAAGGTGCCTAACTAAAATCAATTATGGTTGGGAAGATTAGAGTAGCAAATGTCATTGGAGTCGTATATTTTATACATTAGAAAAATTACTTTTATATTCTTAAAAGAAAAATGATTGATCAAAAAAGAGAATAGTCATCTATGAAGAATCAACTCCAATGACCATAGTTAAACGTGGGCATATCACAAAAAAATATCAAAAAAATATTATTGCATTTGTATTTGGCTCTTGGGGAGCCCATTCAAAACTTTTTAGAACCACAAACCAATAGAAAATGAGAGCTTTAGTTTCCACTCACCAAGATAGAATTAAGCGGAAGATATATTTTCATCATTTGTGGATTACTCAGATTAATGCATCATCCTGTGCTAATGGATTCTCCTATAATAAATTTGTACAATTTTTATACAAAATGAAGTTGCTTACAAATCGTAGAACACTTGCACAAATAGTTGCAATAAATAATAATTTTTTCTCTATGATGCTAAAAAATATTCCTATATTATGAAATAGTAACATCCAATCTCCCAGAGAAATTATGTGGAAAACTAAAGACAGTACAAAAATGAATTTGACATAACTTGGATAAAGAAATTATTCATTTTATTTATAGAAATAGAAAAAAAATTCATTATCTATGTTAGATATCCCAGCATGAATTAAAAGGAGTCTTGGGCTCTAAGTACTTTTAAATTGAAAGAAAGAAAGGGTATCAAAGATAGAATATGATCTTGTTTAGTAACTCTAGCTATTAAGTATTGTCCTTTCAACATTAATTGATTCCTTTGATGAGAGATTATTTTTCCTTCCTCACAAATAAATCAACTAATTAATCTAATATTTTTATAATCCATTTTCTCTGTAGGTTGAATTGGCAATAAACATTTTCGAAAACAATTTTGATTTTAAGAATTGCTTCAATGCATTTCAAAAAGATGACTTCTCAAATTCTAAACTTAGATCTACTTCTCAATTTAGATCTACCTCTCAATTTGGATCTATTTCTAAACTTATTAGATCTATTTTTACAATATGGTTTATATGTATTTCGAAAAGATGGCCTCATTTTATTCATAGTTTGTTTTATGAACCTTTCAAATACTATTTATTTTGTTTCAAAATATTTCGAAAAGAAATATTGTCAGTGACATATTTTGTTAATATATATACAAAGATAAAGAAATAAATATCTACCCAATATATATTTCTAGGTAGAAATGTTAGACTCAATCTATTTTTATTTCTCCATGAATGGTATGCTTGTAACGAGGACAAAATTTATTTAATTCCAATCGATGAGGAGTATTGTGATTTTTTTTTTGAGTTGTATATCTAGAAATACCCATTGATTTTTTTCAACACTGCCTTGGGTACAACTAGTACATTCTAAAGTAATTTTTATTCTTACATTTCCACCCTTAGGCATATAACTTACTTTTGGTACTATATCTACTTCTTTTCTTTTCAATTTTGAAAAAAAATAGAGAAGAAAGAGAAAGGGATAGAAGTTGTCTTAAAAATGATTAAATATTTTATTATTTAATTCATTCTCATAATAAAATCTTTAATTAATATTTTCAAGTAGTTTACTATTTGAAGAACTTTTGGATCTAGATTTTTTCTTTTATCCTAATCCTAACTTCCCCCTCCCCTTCTAAAATTTTATTTATCCAAGAAGAAAAGGAAATGAATCTAACATCATTTTTCCTTTTGGGTTTGTAGGAAAAATGATGCATGACTAAAATCTTATTAGTGAGTTTCACATAGGGGAATGACCCCTAGCTTACCTCTTAGATACAAAAATGCATCCTTAGGAAATGGCTTGGTGAATGTCTCTACAACCTATTCTCTCTTTTTTTCACATATTCCAACCTCACCTCTTGAAATCATTATTTTTGGAAAGCTTATGTCTAGTAGACATAGGTGTTCCAACTAGTCTAGAATCCTCCATTACAAATTTCTTTACTATCTCCTTGATGTACTTTGATTGAGTAATGTAGATACTATCCTTCATCTATTGAATTTTTAATCTAACAAAGAATTTAATCTCTCCAAGCATTGACATTTAAAATTACTTATTCATTTCAACAAAAAAATATTTACACAAGTCATCATTTCCTATAAATAATGTAAGATTTTTACCAACACAATCTTCTTATACGGTCCTTCTTTGATGAATAGGTTGTTGTTATCATTAGTTATTTGATAAAAAATCTTTATGAAATAATTATGTGAACTTTTATAACATGCTCTAGGGGCTTGCTTTAGATCATATAAAGATTTGTGTACTCTACAAACCATTTCCCTTTTGCTAGAATCAATGAAACCTTTTGGTTTCTCATTGTAGACTTCCTCTTCTAAGAATCCATTCAACAATGTTGATTTTACATCCATCTGATATGTTGAAAATATAAGAGGAGTAACTGAGTGGGGATGGGTAAATCATTTACTCCTCTTGTATTTCCAACAATTGGTATCAAAGATTTTGGTTCTTGCAATGAAGGTTTCAAGGACCTAAGCTAAAGATCAAAATGTCTTACAGAAGAGAGATTCCCAAGTTGAAAAAGGATAACTTTGCAGCATGGCAAGGACTGATGATGTTACATCGAGCAACTATGAGTGGTTTAAGTTGTAAGTATCTTGATACCAAATACAAGACTCCTTCTAGAACATTATCAGTTGAAGATATTGATGACAAGAAAAGGTAATATCATGATGATTGATATTGTATCTTCTTTTAGTTATGTTGAATTTGATGAAGTAAAAGATTGCAAATAAGCTCATGAAATGTGGATCAAATGGAAACACATTTATGGAGGAGATGACAATGTAAGAAGAGGTAAAGTAGAAAGTCTTAGATGTCAATTTGATCAAATGAAAATGAGAGAAGATGAAAATATTGAAAAATATGTGGAAAGAATCAAAGCAAGTGTAAGTGCAATCAAAGCATCTAGAGAAGACATTGATGACAAAATAGTTGTAAGTAAGGTACTCAGAATACTTCTTCCTATCTATGCAATTAGAGTTTTTATTATTCAAGAGATGAGATGTGATCCAAATAGAAAATTAACTTTGGATACTCTAGTTGGAAAATTCACAGATTTTGAGTTGGATAACTATGATACTAGTTCCAAAGATCTTGAGTCTCCATTTGAAGCCAAACTCTTACTCAAGAGAAAGAGTAATAAACCAAAGGCCAATCAATCAGAAAGTAAAGGAGAAACTAAAGAAATTTTTGAAAGTGATCTTGAAGTTGTTGAAGCCCTCACTACAAGAAAATATTCCAAAGGTAGAGGAGAGTACAAAGGTAAAATTCCTCTAATTTGTTTTTTCTTGTGAAGAAATTAGTCACATTTCTAATAGGTGCCCAAAAATAGAAAACAAGGATGAGAAGGAAAGAAATAGTTAAATATTTTAGAATATTTGGAAGAAAATGTTACATTAAACAAGATTATGACATTGGAAAGTTTGATCCAAGAAGTGATGTAGGTATGTTTCTTGGCTATTCATTGAAAAGTAAGGCATACAAATGTTTTAATCACAAAACCAAGACAATAGCTGAATGCACAAATGTAAAGATTGATGAAAAGTTTGGAACTAATGAAAATATGATAGATTACAATTCTGATGAAGAAGAAGGTAATATTGGAATTGCTAGAAAGAATGTTGAAGTTAGAAATGAGACTAACAATGATCTACTAAATGATTTACAAATTATTGACCAAAGAGGAGAACAAATATCTAAACCAAGAGAAGAGACAAGAGTTTAGTTAGCAACTCCTATATCTAACAAGAACATGACAAAGAATCACCCTCCAAAGCAGGTATCGGGAGTAAAGATAAAGGTGTGATGACAAAAAATAGAGTTAATGAGGAATTATGTCTAATTTCTCAAGTTAAGCGTAAAAGTGTAGATGAAGCATGTAAAGATGATTATTGGATTCAAGCAATGAAGGAAGAATTGGATCATATTGTGAAGAATGGAACATGGAATTTAATTCCTAGACCTAAAGACAAGAATGTGATTTGTATAGCAGGGGTCGAGATGGAATGCATCTTAGATGCTTACAAAAGAAAGAATCTGATCAAGTGTTAGTTGACATCCATGAGGGCATCTATGGGGGACATTCCAATGGTCTTTCCATGGCTTGAAGGTTGCTTAGGATAGGATACTACTGGCCTACAATGCAGATTGATGTAGAAAATTTTGCAAAGTCATGTGAAAAGTGTCAAAAACATGGCTTCTTCTTGTCTTCTTCTCTCATGCATCCATGGCTTCCATCATCATGCTTCATCCTTGCATTTTCATATTATCTTAGAGTCATATTTTCTTTCATAGCTTAATCTTGCATTATTATTTCCTTTCATAGATTAGATTTCCTTTCACGTATTGCTTCGTATTATTATCATTTAGATTAGCTTGCATCTTCCTTTGCATGCATATTTTGATCTTTGAATCTCCTATTTTATGGTGTACCTGCATGGGCACAAACTTGATCAAACTAAGGGCCTCCATTATAAACCCTTGCACTCCATGAATAGAGAGCTATGAGTCACCATTTGATACCTCATTCTTGAAAAATCTTGAATATAATGAGTCATAGAAGTGTATCAATATTTTAGCACACATTAAGATCCAAATGGATATTCAAAAGAAAAGATGAATGAAAAGGGTGAGTTGTGAAAAATAAGCTTAGACTTGTATGTGTATTTTATTCATATCAAGAAGGAAAAGATTATGAGGAGACATGTGCCCTTGTAGCTAGAATTGAAGTGGTAAGAATGTTCTTGGATTATGTAGTGAATAAGAAGATAAAAGTATATTAGATATATGTTAAATCAACTTTCCTAAATGGAGAATTGAAAGAAGAAGTTTACATTGAGTAGCCTGAAGGTTTCCCTCTAACCAAAGACAAAGAGATGGTATGCAAACTAAATAAATCTCTATATGGTTTAAAGCAAGCACCTAAAAACTGGTATGCAAGGTTGGATAAGTATTTGACAGAGCTTGGATTTTTTAAAGGTGTGGCAGATGGTAATTTGTATTTGAGATAAATTGAAAATGGTTTGCTGATCATAGTAATATTTGTGATGAAATAATACTTGGAGGCAATGATGAAGCAAGTGATAAGTTTGCTAAAGATATCAAGAATGAGTTTGAAATGAGTATGATAGCAGAAATGAAGTTTTTCCTAGGATTGCATATTATGCAAAATAGTGATGGTATTTTTATTTCACAAGCTAAGTACTTGAAAGATTTTTTGAAAATATTTGTATTGGAAAGTTGTAATCCTATTGTTACACCTATGATAACTATTCACAAGTTGTCTAGCAAGGATGAGACACCTAAAGTTGAGCAGAAGAGGTATACATCCATGATAAGAGGTTTACAATACCTAACTCACACAAGACTAGATATAAAAAATATAGTTGGGATTGTAGCTAGATTTCAAACTAATCCTAAGGATTATCATTATGTAGTAGTAAAGAGGATATTGAAATATTTGCAAGGAACATCTAACGATGGAATTTGGTATGATAGATCAAATGATTTCATAGTATATTCATATACGAATGCATATTGGGTAGGCTGCATGGATGAGAGAAAGAGCACTAGTAGTGGAGCATTTTTTCTTGGAGGAAGATTGGTCTATTGGTTGAGTAACAAACAACATTTCAATTGACAGAGTACAACTAAGTTATAATATGTAGTAGAAGAAAATAACTGTAATCAACTTATATAGATGAAGCAGATGGTGAAAGATATCAAGATTAAGTTTACAGAACCTGTTATCATATATTGTGATAATACAAGTACTATAATTATGTATAAGAATCATGTATTACATTTTATGAAAAAGCATATGTCCATTAATTATCATGTCTTGAGAGAGAATGAAGTAGAAAAAGAGATCAGATTAGAGTATGTGAGCACTAAAGGTCAGATTGTGGATATCTTTATGAAGCCCTTACATAAAGATACATTTCAGTACTTGAGAGGTATGCTTAGGGTTTTGCCCCTACCCACTTATGAGTAGATGATGTAGAGAGTGCATCAGTCTAGTGGCACAAAGCACTATTGTTAGGCTCAATTGTATGTTGATGCTTCCTATATGGAGGAGCATCTGTAATGAGATGAGTTATTAAGGACTCTTAGTATTTGGTATTTGGTATTGAATAGTAGTTTTATGCAAATGTGTTGGTTTTAAATTGAAGATACAATATTGATATAATGATGTATTTTTCATTTATGTCAATGGAGGATAAATGTACATGAAAAAAAACCCTCCAGTTGAATGGGGGAGAGACATTTATTAGGGAGATTTAGAAAGATTCATGTAAGAATGAAAGAGGAATATCTCTACAGGGGAGATATGTATGCTTAGTTGTTCATTATGAACAATTGTTGTTGATCCTAAGAAGAAGAAGAAGAAGAAGAAGAGAGAAATGTTCTAGAGGTTTTTAGATTTGATTGATGAAGAGGATTTGAAAAGAAGAGAATAGCAGTAGCAAAGTACTATTTGATATCCTTGGAACTTAGGTGTTTTTCATCTATGTTGCCATCAATGCAAGAGGGGGAGATTGTTAGTATGAAATATAATGATACTACATTTGGGGAGTATCCTAAGAATTAGAGAGTATTTTCATGTTGCATTCATGACTATGTTCGTCATTGATGTCAACATACTAGTAAGTTTGTGAAGACTAACAGAGTAGTAAATAGAGATCTTAGTTGTATGGACAAGGTTTTGATTGTTTGATAATGTGCAGTCATGGATATTTTCTACACTATGTCCTTCTAATGTGGTTAAGTGTGCATGACATAAGTTGAATATGTACAAAAGATATACCTAATTCATAGAGAACGGTGCAAAAATAGAGCAACTATTAAGAAATTTTAGATGATTGCATTATATCTTTTAGCAGAGATATAATCTAGAGATGTGTGGTCAACCAATGACTAAAGATAGTTTGATAGTGATGTCAGCAAGTGTGCAAGCCCTAGTATAACATGTGTGAGAAATTGTATAGACTATGAGTCGATAGTTCTATTGTAATTGTAAATTAATTAATTACCTTATTATAATTAATTGGGAAAGCGTCAAGGCCAGCTCAAAGAATTATCTTGAACATATGATATAAAGCAAAGTTATTTTCCTTGTTTGTAATAAAAGTGGTAATCATTGTGTTCAATGTAAAGTGTGAAAAGGAGAAGAGTGTTTTATGAATTTGAATAAGCAATCCAAGGGACTATTAGATGTGATTTTTGTGATCTAGTTAAAAGATCTAAAGGAGAAAAATTTTGGTTGATAGGAAAAAGGAAGTGTTGGTTTTTGGTGACTAATCAGGGAAGTATTGTAACCCTAAAGTGGAAAAAATACTTGTATAAAAGGGCTTAGGGTTGGCATATTTTCATAGTGTGTGATGCAAAAATTACTTCTTGTGGTGTTATTGAGTTGTAAGGTATTATGGATTGTAATTAGGATGTAATCACTAGATTGTAATAATATTGGACTTTCTTTTTGGTGGACATAGCCTAGGGATTGGGTGAGCTATGTTAAATATTGGTGTCTCGTGTTCTTTTCTATGCGATTCAATATTTTTTAATATTTTTTTATTTATGCATGTAATTTTTTTTTTTTGTCTATGATTTCATCCTAACAAGTGGTATCAAAGTGAGGTGGTTTTTTTAGTTATCCTCTATAGGAAAGTCTCACAATTGAGTAGGATTCTCACAATTGAGTGGAAGTGATGGTAGATGAGGGTAAGATGAAGGTTGACAAGTTTAATGGGTAGAATTTTTAGTTATGGAAGATGGAAATGAAAGACTATCTTTGTCAGAATGATTTATGAAATCCATTAGAAGAAAAAACAAAGAAATGAGGAACTATGACAGATGAGGATTGGGATATTTTATGGAAACCTTAGCAAAATTGTATGAAAAGCCCTCTGATTCAAATAAAATATTTCTCATTAATCATTTATTTAATATGAAGATGACATAAGTTGGATCTATTGCAAATTATTTAAATGAGTTTCATACTATTACTAGTCAATAATCTTCTGTGGGTATTAATTTTGATGAAGAAATTAGGGCTCTCTTGATTTTTTGTTCTTTGCTTGAAAGCTTGAATGGCTTGGTAATGGTTGTGACTAATGTTGTTTCTGGATCTAATACCCTAAAATATGATGATGTGATTGGTGTTATTTTGAATGAGGAAACTCATACAAAAACATCAGTGGATCTACATCAAAAAATGCTTTAAATGCACAAAGTAGAGGCAAGATGACTAAGAGAGGAAATAATTCTTGGAATCATGGGAAATCAAGAGGAAATTCAAAGAGAAAGAGGTCTCAATCTAGAGGACCAAGAGATTGTTGGTACTATAGTAAACTATGGCATAAGAAGAAAGATTTTTTGACGTGAAAGAACAATGAAGAAGATAAACCAAAAGGAAAAAAGAAGCCAACTGTGGCAAGTAAAAAATCCAAAGAGGCCACTTTGCTTCTTTCTTTAGAAAGTGTTGATGATTCACAGGTTTTAGATTCTGGTGCTTCATTTCATGCTACACCTCATAGAGGTTATTTCCAAGGGGATTTTGTGCTTGTTTATTTGGGGGATAATGAATCTTGTTAGATTTTTGGAAAGGGAAAAGTTAAGATTAAGTTTCAAAATGGGAATTATTGGCTACTACATGAGGTAAGGCATGTTCCAAGGTTGAGTAGGAATTTAATATCAGTAGAGAAACTCAGTGATGATGGTTGTGTAGTTACTTTTTAATGATAAAATTGGAATGTTTCAAAAGGTTCCCTTGTAGTAGAAAAAGGTGTAAAATTTGGGACCTTATATGTTTTTATAGGTCATATTGTTCCTTCTACTTTTATTTTTTCAAAGAAAAATAAATGTTTAGGAATAGTTGTTGCAATTAAGAAGGGAGAACAAACAGTTCTTGTAGAATTGGATACAGTGCTCTCACAAAATAAAATTGGGCACATCAATGAGAAAGGTATGAAATTACTTCATTTAAAGAAATTTTTACTAGGTCTAAAATGTGTTGATATGAATTTTTGTGAAAGTTTTGTGTATGGAAAATAAAAGAGAGTGAGTTTTGTGAAGACTGGGAAGGAAAATAAAAGTGAAAAATTAAAGCTTATGCATACAAATGTATGGAGACCAGTTTAGGAATCTTCCCCTAGTGGCTCTCATTATTATTTTACATTTATTGATGATGGAACTAGAAAAGTATGGATTTATTTCCTTAGATGGAAATTTGATGTATTTCAAACTTTTAAGAAATGGAAATGCTTGGTTAAAAATGGAACTAGTAAGAAATTAAAATGTCTTAGATCTAATGATGGTGGTAAGTATTTCAGTCATGAATTTAAAGATTATTGCTCCACTAAAGGTATTCATAAACAAAAAATTGTTCCAATAATTCCACAGAAAAATGGAGTGGCTAAAGGCATGAATAGGACTATAATGGAGTGTGCAAGGAGTTTGAGGTTATATGTTGGTTTGCCCTTAAAAATGTGGGTGGAGGCTATTGATACTATTGTATTTGATTAATAGAGGTTCCTCTACTCCTTTGGGTTGTGGTATTCTAGATGAAGCGTGGAGTGGTTAAAAGGTGAGTTATTATTTTTTCAAAACCTTTAGTTGTGAAGCATTTTCTCATATAGATTTTGAAAATAGAACCAAGTTTGAAGCCAAGTCAAAAAAATGTGTATTTGTTGGATATGGAATTGATGAATTTGGTTATATGCTTTGGGATTTTGAAAATTGAAAAATTCTAAGAAGTAGGGATGTCATATTCAATGAGGAAGTGTTGTACAAAGATCTATTGTAGCAGCATGAGAAGAAAAAAAGATGATTATGTAGTGTTGGATGATACTCTAGCAAATGATGTTCTAGTAATTCATCATGATCTACAAAAATTGCAACAACAAATACCACACACCCCAGTGAATTTTAGATGGTCATCAAGGCTAAGTAGGCCTCCATAAACATTTTATCCTCCTTTTTAGTCTATTTTACTAATAGATGTTGGTCAACTTGAATGTTATGATGAAGTTGTGTAGGTGGATACTAAGATTTAGTGGTAGTCTGCAATGGCAGATGAAATAGACTTCTTGGTAGAAAATAAGACTTGGAATTTATGCAAGTTTCCTATAGGTAAACAAGATTTACAAAATAAATGGTTTTATAGGTTGAAAGAAGAGGATGGAGGTAATAAAATATTTAAAGCCAAGTTAGTTGTAAAAGGAATTACATAGAAAAAGGAATTGATTTTGATGAGATATTCTATCACGTTGCTAAAATAAATTCTATTCATATTGTTTTAAGTATTGTGGCTACTAAAGATTTGCATTTGGAGCAACTTGATGTTAAAATAGCTTTTCTTAATGGTGATTTGGATGAAGAGCCATATGGCATAATCATATAGATTTGAGGTCAAAGGTATGGAGAACTTAGTGTGTAGATTGGAGAAAATTTTATATGGCTTGAAGCAAGCACCTTGGCAATGGAATCTAAAAGTTGATAGTTTTATGCATGAGCATAGATATAGTAGATGTCATTGAGATTATTGTGTTTATTTTAAAAGGTTGGATGATGATAGCTACATTATTTTATGTTTATATGTTGATGATATGCTTATACTTGGGTCTAACATGGATCACATTAAGGGGTTGAAATGCCAGTTAGCACATGCATTTTCTATGAAGGATTTGGGGACAAAAATAAAAATCCTTTGTACAAATATTTGAAGGGATAAGAAAAATAGGGAACTAACATTATCTTAGGTTGATTATATTGTGAAGGTGTTGCAATTTTTTTCTATGGCAAATGCTAAATATATCAACACACTTTTACTTGGTCATTGAAGTTGACCAAGGACATGTGTCTAAAGACACAAGAAGAGGAGGATAAGATGTCCAAGGCACCTTATACTTCAGCTATAGGAAACTTGATGTATGTTATGGTATGTACAAGGCTAGATATTGCACATAAAGTGGGAGTCATTAGTCGGTATATGAGTCATCCAGGGCTTGAGCATTAGAATGCAGTTAAATGGATTCTTAGATATTTGAGAGGAACATCTAGTAAGTGTCTACATTTTGGGGGCTCTACTATTAATTTATAGGGATATGTTGACTTAGATTTGGTAGGGGATTTTGATACCAAGTGGAGTACTATAGGTTATGTATTTACTGTTGGTGGGGTAGCCATGGGCTAAGTTTCTAGGTTACAGAAGGTGAATATTTTATCCACTATAGAGGTAGAGTATGTTGCTACTACAAAGGCATCTAATGAGATGATATGGCTTTAGTCCTTCATTGAAGAATTGGGACACCCTCAAAAGGATAATATTTTTTTACAAATAGTCAAAGTGTCATTCATCTTGCAAAGAATTTAGCTTTTCATTCAAACACAAAAAATAGTTGTGGTACCATTTCATTTGGTTAGTTTTGGTTGATGAACAGTTAAAGTTGGACAAGATCTATATAAATGAGAATATAGCAAATATTCTTACAAAGATAGTGACAAGGGAGAAGTTGAACTCCTCTTTAGCTTTAGTTAATCTTCTAGACTAAACAGAATAAAAGAATAACTGAGTCCAAGGTGGTTTGATCTAGTGGTACCCCCAATGGTAGTGATATTGCTACAAGATCAATCACTAATTGGGAGATTGTTGTTTAGTGTGGAGCCTAAGTGGGAGATTATTAGTTTGTGGTGACTAATTAGGGAAGTAATATGTGTACTTCATAATTATTTATAAATTATGGCCAACATATGGCCAACATGTTATAACACTAAAGTGGCAAAAATACTTGTATAAAAGGGCTTAGGGTTAGGTATCTTTTCATGATGTGTGATGCAAAAATTACTTCTTGCAATGGTATTGAGCTCTAAGGGATTATGGATTGTAATCAGGTTGTAATAACTAGATCATAATAATATTGGACTTTCTATTTTCTATACATACCCTAGAGATTGGCTGAACCATGTTAAATCTTGGTGTCTTGTGTTCTTTTATGTGCAATTCAATATTTTCTAATATTGTTTATATTTTCATGTAATTTTTATTTATGTTTATGGTTTCATCCTAACAAGAATATTAAGGAAGGATATTTCATTTCTATTATTCTACAAGGAATAATATGGAGGTCATTTGGACAATGGGTTCATTGATCTTAACCTTGAAGTTGTTTAGGCAATGGGTCCAGTTGTCTTCCACAACTCCTAATAGGGATTCAAAGTCTCCTAACAGGGATTGATATGTACTAAACATTTTTATGGACTCCTAATTTAGTATCCATCCTCTAACTAAGAATATTCTTATTAGTATATCATCTTGTGGGTACCATCCCCATCGAGGTTTTCCCTCTAATCAAGGGTTTCCCTAGTTAACATATCTAGTGTTAATTGTGCATGAGTTTCTTGTTGTAGTTTTTTATTATATTGCTCATATGGTTAAACATTATTAAGGTTGATAATTGTGATATTAGTTGGATAACTAATTCAACCCCCCCACCCCTCTTAGTTATTTTGGTGGACTATATATTCTAACAATATCACCCTTCCCATCCCATGTAGAGCTAGTTCTTATTTTAATATTATTTTCATAATTCTTTATTTATTAGTTTTTAATTTTAGTTCTTTTTATTGCACTATTTTTTTTAAATAATATTAAAAATTAGTATATTATTTATTTAGTTTTTAATATTATTCAATTTTAAATTTTATTTGTTTATTTTATTTTTTATTGTTTTTGCATCTCGAACTTCTCTCCTATACACCAAATGCCCTCTATTTAATTTTTTCATTTTTTGAATTCCCTTTTTTTTTGAATCCAGGTTCTTCTTCTTCTTCCTTACCTTGTGTTCCCCCTCTCGATCTACGTGCTACCTCAGCTACCCCCCTTCTCCCTCTCTTCCTCCTTTATATCTCTTTTCTCCCTCCAATTTGCTACTTTATATTTTTTCTCTATTCTCTTGTGCTCCTCATCCTGATGATGGATCACTGTGTGTGATCTAAAATGTTGATACTTAAAAATTTTGACACAATCAAGCTCCAGAAAATCTTCTCATGATATTACTAATGGATTGTGGAAATCAAATGACATTAGTTCTTATTTATTTTAGCACAAGAGCACCCAAGGTCATTCTATTATTTTGATTTGATGGATGTAATAAGGTAATGGTAAGGTCATTAGTGTTCTTTTTTCTTCTAATAATTTCTTATGGAACAAGTGGAATTACTATAGCTCAGTCTGTAAGTCATACAAATTCATTTGTCTAGTGTAAACTTAAGGTCCTAAATAGGTCAAATTTGGTCAAGATGCTTGAAAAATTCCCAATATGGGTAAAATAGATGTAAAACATCCTTTTGGGTTGTTTTTATCATGTCTAGGTTTAGTTGGTCTAGATTGGTAGTGTTAAGACAAAAAGTGCAAAAGTCACACAAAATTGCAATAACTTTTTGTGCAAGGATTACAACTTTTGATCTTTAACTTCCAATAGATCCAAAGGCTAGATGGAAAATTTGAGAAGGATGTAAAATGTATAAAATTCCTCTTTCGGCTAAGACATGAGGTTTTTGGATGAATTGGGAGATAAATCAATACAAGTTTATCTAATTTTTTAATTTATAACTAATTTATGCAAGTTTTATTTCATTGTATAGATCCTTATAGTGTCTTGAACACCTACAACCTACATTTATGAAAAGGGATATGAGTCCCATTTCCAATGACTCTAGTTTGATAATTTTTTATTAAGTTTTAAATAAGTTACATCCATTTTGGTGAAGGTGCTCAGTTCCAAAAATATTTTCCTAGAGTTTATAGGCAAAAAAATGTGTTAGTACAGTCATATACAGATATTTGTAGACCTACAACTTGGATCAATGGGAAGATATTGATTTTTTTGAAAAAAAAAACTTGTTTACAATAATTTTTATAACACTTTTTTAAAGGGTCAAATAGATCCATTTTTAATAATTTACCTAAACATAGGATTTTTGAAGTTTGTATTAAAAAAGTGTGATTTCTCCTCTTTTCCCCATGGGAAAATTGTACAAATAGCTAAAATGATATTTATGAGAGTCCTCTAAGAATTAAGGCTATTTTTAGAGTGATTTATGGAGTTTTAAGGGATTGGATTGATGCCTTAGGTTTGTAACTTTCATGAAGATATATTATTTCTTATGACTAGTGACTGTGTCTATGAATTTAAATTTTATGATAAACTTGAGGGGTTTGGTAATTAAACGCCAGAGGATTGTAAGGTTAGGAGTTTTAATCTACCTTTTCTTGATGTTAATGGGGTCAAATAGTGTATTTTAGTAGTGACTAATGTTTAATGGTGGCCTAACAAGGTCTTAAAAAACTTATAACAACCAACTTGTGATCAGTAGTTTTCAAATGATCAATGTGCTTTGTTTGAAAGTATTATAACATGTTAAAAGATATCCATCAATGTTATCCCTTGGTCTCCAATGTCTGTGAATGGGATTTTAATTCCTAATCTAGGGTGGATAGGGCTAGTGGGTCTAATTTTTCATTGAAGGAAGTATCAAGGATTTCTGAAACTATGGCCAATTGAGCTTCAAAACTCGTAGTAAATCCCAACTTGCGATCATTATTAAGGTATCTTAATTGGTTTTGAGTCTTATTGATACATTTCATCATCCTTTCCATCTAAGATGTTAATGACTAGTACTTATAGAATGGGTTCATTGATGAGGAAGAAGGGAATGCCATACTATCTTTATGGATGAAAATAAATTATTTATCTATGGTTTAGAACCCTTCTCTTACACCATACACATTAATTTTAATTTTTCTACCATTATCGTATTGAATTTAATGCTCACAGCTAGACCATACCCTAGCACATGCTCCCTTATGATGGTGGTTTACTAAGCTCTTATTTCTTAATGTTTAATATTATTTATAAACATTGTTTCTCAAGCATCTATCACGGGGTCAACTGTTGGCGATCTGACACTTTCCAAGTTCAACATTTCAATTTTCCCTATTTTTGAAAGTGACTTTGGTCACCTATTATTTTTATAGTTAACTTTTGGAGCTTTATCATCTTGTACAAGTTATGTAAATTTTAACTCATCTTTGAATAGGTAGTTACTAGGATTTTATGATTTAAGCTCTCTTGATTGAATCATATATTCAAGGACTATATGAGTAGCCAAAGAGAGGTATTTTCAAGTCCAGAGATTGATATAATACTAAAAAGAAGCCAACATAATGTTATAATTTTTTTTCCTTTGAAACAGAAACACCCAAACACCTAAAAGGTGTAGAAGCAAGCTAGAATGAAGGTCATGACACAAAGAATGGATCAAAACTATTTATCTCTCACCAACACAACCATAAAGTCCATATCATCTTGTATCCCAAATTGAAACGAAGAAAAAAACATCACACAAGTCCACCAACCATATTTTCAATCCAAATTGGACTAAAATAACATTAATGGATTAAGTTACAAATGATAAATATAAAATAATAATAATAAAATATTGGCATCAATGTTCACAATAAACATATACACATTGGTTCATATAAAATAAAATAAAATATCGACCCCTTGTCCAAATTATATTGGGGCTAGGGGTTGTGCAAGGGAATTAATGAGATTTTTATGGGATGTGACAAATGTTTTCTTACTACATCAAACAAAGGGCCAAACTGACTATATGTTAAATACATATAGGATAGAGGAATTTCAATAAATGTTGACTTTGCATCAATTAAAATTATTGTCAAAAATGGAAATTGCTTCATCATCCTTAGGGAAAGAAATGAAATCACTGTCAAGTGTGCATAAAATGTAGTAAATTGAAAAGGTTTTAGAAAATTTTAAGTAAGCACAATCTAAAATGAATGTTAAATGTTTGATAAAATGAATCATAGGAATATGATCTTGTGGCATTTTGGTGTTCTATGTCGTAGGAGCCAAAAAAAAAATTTGAAAAGGAATGTGAAATTTTGAAGAAAATGGTGTTGGCTGGCAGCATCAATCAGTAGAACCACTACTAGAATATTGTGTGATTTGTGCAAACTAGGAGCATTGAAAATATGTTTCCAAACATGCATGAAAAATGTGATAACATACACTTGCACAAGAATTATACTATTTTAAATTGAACACCTCAAAAATGGTAGTTGCATCAAAGGTATTACTCACAACATTTGTGCTTAATGGTTTTACTAAAAAGACCTTCTAAATTTTGACCAAATGCATGGAAGATATAAATTGGATAGTCTCCACATTAGAAAACACATTTTTTTGCTTGGGAAACATGAAATTCCTATGATAGGGTATGGACATGCATGAAATCATATTGCCTACCATACCTGTATTTTAAACAATCTATGTAAAATAAGCTAAGAGACAACATGTTTTACTTTAACATTGAAAACTTATAAAATGGCCCTCTTTTTCCCAAATAATAATTATTATTATAATTTAAATTCATCTACACAATAATATTCACACCTACAATATTGGCCTAAAAATCCATGATAACTTTGAACTATACCAATGATAGATTGTTATGACCAATAAATAAATGTTGTTTACATATTGTATGGCTGTGACAATCCATCAAAATGACCAAATGATAAACAAATGAATGTCAATACTCAAACTTGGTTACCAATCCATCTTATTATAAACAACCAGAGCATAAATTTAGTAATGTATTTATCCATATGATCTAAAATATGCATTAAATTGTTGATAATTTAAACTAAAATCAATCGCAATTTTTTATAAACTCAAAAACTCATGATATTTTGGTAAGTGATCTAAGAATTGAATTTACCATTCTGTGGATATGCACAAAATGGAACTTTTGATAGGGCTTTTGAAATTTTTAAAGCTACAACAAATAATATCATCACGTGGAGTGGAACTATCACAAGTTTTACACAAAATGAACTTATTGAAAGGAAATCTAAAACTTCTAAGAATATTTGTTATGCAAAAATGCACACTAATAGATAGACTTTCATTTAAACACAAAGAATAAGGAATCTTGTCCAATATTTTAATTGATATTGGTATGGAAACATGAAATATGAAAGGAATTACAAAGTGCAAAGGATGTAAACCTTTTGTTAGATATTGTATTTGAATACACCCTGCTTGAAATGCATGTAAATAAAGCATGTGAAATTTTTGAAGGAATTTCCTGACTAAACACCATCCTATGGTGTGATGATTGTAGGAAATGTACAAAATGAATGTGTTGAAAAGACTTTCAAAAACTTTCAATAAAATGTAGGTGGCTGGTATGAAGCTAGTTCAATAGTCTTTACAAGTTTTTTTTCTATTGGTATGAGCTTCAAATAGAGTATTTATCTCCATCAATATACAAAGGATAGAGGAATTACAATGAACATTTTCTTTCCAAAAACTCTAGTTAACTAATATGTAGAATATGATAGTAAATACAAGCACGTGCATTGTCTAATAAAATGCTTCAAGAGATGTCATCATGTGAAATGTGTGAAAAAATTTACTAGACAATTAGGTATTGGATCAAAGAGTGGTTAGAGGAGCAATTACAAGAGTGGGTTTTGTTAGAACATCAAGAAAAATGATCTTTACTTGTACCTTATCTTCAAACAATAATTAAGATTAGTAATTTCTAAGAACATATTAGTTACTTTAAAATTCCAACCCAACATTTGTGGTGTATATAATATCTCAACAGCATCTACAACATAAGACATTTGAAGATGAGTTTTTATTGTAAAGGAATTCAATAATTATGAAAATTAGTTAGTAAGTTACTTCGTGTTTGGAAAAAGATTAAATTAGCAAATAAATGTGAGGACTTGGGAAAGGTATTAGACATAGAATCATACCCCACTCAAGTCATTTGCCCCATCTTTTCTCCTTTCTTGTAGAATCATACCTTCACATCACATACATGCTTGATATGGTATTAAATGGTTAGTTTTAGGATATATTTCCTAAATAAAAGACTTTTTTACAAATTTATACTCAATTAAAAGAAACATAGCTTCGTATATTCTTTATGGAGGGGTGGGGGGCACATCACATTGATCTTACCATAAGCTACAAAGATCACATGCATTTAATACATTTTGGGCATCCCATGGCTTGTTGAATTTACTTGGTGATTCTTATAGAATATTTTGGGCTACATTTAATGCATGCACTTTTGACACAACTCAAGAAAGAATATTCCAACACATAGAGGTATATTTCAAAAATATAGAGAATATTCTATTAGGATGAGCATTTTTAGGTGACATGAATATGCTGGGAAATGTTTCTTGTACTAATATCTGTTGGAAATATAAGATGATTAACTGAGAGGGGAGGTGTGAATCAGTTACTACTAAAATAAATCTCAAATCCCTAAGATTTCAATACAAATTATAATCTAAAAATTGAATATTGCTGATGCTCAATAAACATGCATAAGATACTGTAACTCGGTAAATGTTGAATGTACTTAGTAATCACTTAACTTTGCAGATCATAAGATATTGTTAGTGATTACTTAATCTTAAATACAAGCATGAAAGATATAACATGAACAACATATGACACTAGAATTTAATGTGGAAACCCAATTTGGGAAAAATCACCAATTGTAACTAGTTATTATTTTTCACTCTTTTGAAGTGAGCCCTATTAGAAGCCAACCCTATTAAAGGTTACAAAACACACTATTAGGTGTGACCCTGTGAGGCCTCACCCGATCCGTCATAGTAACAATGAGATAATTGCATTATGGTGATTTTAATCCTATGTATTTATACACTTTTGAGACTGTAGGGTTATGTCATTTAGATATCTGCATTTTGATGATCCACAATTACCTATGCATATTATGACCTAATTGATGCATTTAATGATTCTATTCATGTTTTAAGCTATTTACATTGCTTTAATAGAAATTGAATGGTAGAAATGATTGTAATGTAAGAATGTAATGTTTAAATTTGAAATTAGAGTTAAAAGATAAATTTTGTTATGCATTGAGACCTAACCCGCATACCTAGTGATTCAATAGTTGTAAAATTTAGCATCTTGTTGCAATGATAAAAAAAAAATGACTATGAAGTTACTCAGAATATTAAATTGACCATGTGATGTTGATAAGTAAAGTTTGATGTTATAGTATTTTGAGCATTTTACATGGAAATTATTAGAAAAAGTAATTTAATTAAAAAGAATGAGGTGTGGAACTCAAATGTCGAAATGTGATATGTAAGTTTTGATATTTTAATATTTTGAAGGTTATATTCAAAATGATTGAGAAAGGGAAAGTTAAATTGAGATGATGAAATATATGCAAGTCTAATGTTGAATGAGATAATGATTATTTCACTTATGTACTTATTATTTACATGATTTTCTTGGACTACTGATGCTTGAGTTTAGTGTGCAGGAATTTGACCATGGGTTTAAAGAGGAATTAAGGCTCAAACTACTACAAACATGACATAGCCAAGGTTGAATCAGAGGAAAAGATTCAAACCTCATTATAATGTGTTTTATTTCATGTATGTGAATTGTATATGTGTGTAATAGCTTAGTTCATGTATTATTGGAGTCAAGTCACTTTTAATGTAATGTGTTATTTTGCGTATGTCATTTGACACTTGTGTTGTCCATGTGGAGATGCCATGTCATTTAGGGTTTGGCAAGAAGTAACCTAACCTAAACCTAACCCCAATGTAGTACCCAAGTTAACCTCACATAGAAAAATGCCATGAGGAGTCTCAACCAAAGGAAATTCGAATTTGGACATGGCTAGGGTTTTTAGGGGTCATTAGGTGGTCCCAAAGTGTCTTTTATGAGAGAATAAGATATCCATGTGATAGTATATCAAGTTAGGAACCTATTTTTGACCATGTGAGTGCCTAGACAGCCTAGAGGGCCCCTTTACCCATGCATTCTTCCATCAATTCGAATTTGGAGTTGTCATATCCATGTTCCCACTTAGTCAAAAATAGAAAAGTTAGAGGAGACAAGTTTGTAAGAAGTATGGCTTAGTATTTTTGCTAAAATAAGTTAGTCAGAAGGCTTTATTAGAGGGTCTTGGCCAAACTAGTGGAGTGTCTACCCACTCTCTAATTTTAGATATTGTTAGGTTTTGGAGGGAGATTAAGGGAGCTCTACTACAACTATCCTTACCATAGCTTGGACCAAGGTTGGTGTCTCAAAACTTGTTTCTTTCTCATTTCTTACTTTTAGCATGGTTAAACAAATCTGCAAGTGTGAGAGTTCATTAATAGAGTATGCATTTGCATTGTAAATCTTGTGATATGGATTTTTGGGTATTGTGTGAAAGTGTGGTGTTCTTGTTGCATTATGAGCATTGATTATGTATTGTGACAATGTGAGAATGTGTGATGTTCTTGTAAATTTCTTGGTTCACCTTCTTGGTTTTGTTTTTGTTGGAATGGAAAGTGAATGTGTTTTGTGCTTTTGGAGATCCTTTCTTGGTTTTTTTTATTTTTTGTTCTTCATTTGTTTGTTGTTGTTCTTGTTTGAATGTGAGTGTTGATTGTGATTATGGGTGTGCAAGCTTCACTCACCCTTGGGAGGATAGAGAAGCCTTGGGTGAAGGGCATAAGTTGGGCTTGACATTGCAGGTGAGAAAGAAAATTTTGTTTTTATTGTTAAAATCTGAAAAGATTAACAACGCAAAAAACTAGTGCAAAGAGTAAATATCTAAACTATGAATGCAAATGATACAAAATCAAAATAGCATCATAGAGTTAGTCTCCAAGAGAGTAATGCAAATGCTGGAAGCAAAATAGCATTAAGAGGATGCAAAAACAAGAGATGCAAATACAAGCCAGGTAGCATGCTTATATAGGCTAGGAAGAGGGAGGAGGTGGCAACACCAACCAATGAGGAGCAACCATCTATTGGACTAAAGATAGCAAAGTATCTTCCCAAGATAGCTAATGGATGCTCACATGTAGGAAGGTGACACCTCGCAACCATTCACCTAATAAGACATGCTTTATTAACCTAAGTGAGATTATTAAAAGTGTAGGAAAAACCTATCAAAATAGGAAAAATAAAAAACTACACTAACAACCCCCCATAAGCGAAGCTTAGGTGGATGTAGAAATGGGTCCCGGCAAGTCAAGCCTGATGAGGTAACCATGTACATAAAATTCCCCCAAAAGAGAGAGAAAAGAGACTCCCCAAAGAAAATTAGGACTTCAAATGAGAGGAAGAGGCCCCCCTAAAAGATGAAGCATCCCATACCTCCAGCAAAGCTTGCAAATTTTGTCCGGTTGATCCACTTACATCGAACAAATTTTCTTCCCTTAGGAAAAGGGACAAGATCCCAAGTGTGGTTCCTCATCAAGGAACTATACTCTTCCTACATAGTTGTATCCCACTCAGAAATACCAGAAGCCTCATGAAAGGACTGTGGATTTGAGGCAGTAGCAATGAAGATATGTAGAGCATCTTGGAATTGTAAATGAGTCTGCTTGGTGTCTGATGGATCCTCAACCAAATCACCTGCAAACTGCAAGGTCTGTCTAGCCCAAAGTGGACCAGAAGATGGAGAATCTAGAGGAGAATCATCAACCTGTGAATAATGACAAGGAGAGGAAGGAGGTGAGTCCTCTGAATCACTCTCTACATCAAAAGTGGAGGTAGAAGACTGCTCAAGTGAATCTAACCCATTAGAAGATCTATCATGTATTCCAAGTGACTCCAATGTCAAAGTAGAAGGCAACCCTATGACCATGCTCTTCTTGTCAAGCTAATGCAAGTAGTGAAAGTTAAGATGGCCAAACCGCTCATGCCATAATCTTCTCAGATCATTAGAGTGAGTGAGTGAAACAATCAAAGGAGGATCAGGAATAAAGTGAGAAAACATATAGAGTCATGACTGATGATCTGCTCTCCCAACTGCAACTGTAGAATCATTGTGCAACTCACGTATCTCCACTGAATTAGGAGTGAACTCAACTTGCTTGCCTAAACCTGTGTGAGTGATCTAGTGTACCGATAGGAGATTAGTTGACAATGAGGGTACACAAGGAACATCATGGAATGTGTCATCCCCCATATCAACAAACCCTGTCCCACACACCTCAACAAGAGTGTTATCACCCATCAAAATAGAAGGTATAGTACACGACTCCAAGGATGCAAGTTCTTCCTTATATGAAGCCATGTGGTGTGAAGCACCTGAATTAAAACCCCAAGTGGATGGTGAGGAAGAAACTGCAAAAAGGGCCTTGCCCTTTCCTTTCCCCTTACTGTTTTCTTTTTCTTTGTTAGACCCTTCAGTAGAACTTTGTTTGATAGACTCAGGAACACTTATATTATTCTTCTCAAGAATGTATGTCAAGTGATCAAGTTGTTTCTACAAAAATTTATGTTCATCGTGACCAGGTCTTTTTTAATAGGCACATCTGACCTTTTCTTTCTTAGGCTTATCGCCCTTGGCAGATGGTGTATCAATAGTTGCTTTTGAAGAAACCAGCATCTGATCCTTCTTCTCCTCGTTATTCTTTTGTTTCTTGTCCTTACTATTGTTGTTACTATTTTGTCCTTGTTCTTCTTTTGTGCCTTGGTTGGTAGCCAAGGCATGTGACTTAGAGGACTTAAGAATGCCCATCTAGATTAGCTTGTCCTGTTCTCAAGTGAGATTGATAGCAAAATCATCTAAAGATGGCATGGTGAATTGAGTACCAAGTGCACCCTTAGTAGCATAGAAGGTAGAGACAAACACAAAATATTCTGAACTTAGCTTAGAGAGAATACTAAGAATTAGTTGTTCATCTTTCTTTTCAATTCCACATTTTTTTAACTGTAGCCTTAGTGATTTCAATTTGGTGAAGAAATCTTGGATTGTGTTGAAATTTTCTAGACTCAAACTAATTAATTCATTTTCCAACATATGACCCCTCATTGAATCTTGTGTGCCAAATAGTGTTTCTAGCTTTGTCCATACTTCATTTGGTGTATCCAAAGACTCAATGTGAAATAGCAAGTCAGGAGAAACAGACAAACACAATGTTCCAAATGCCTCATCACATTTGTTAAACCACTTAAGCTTATCTTCATCTTTAGCAGGTTCAGTTTCAAGTCTCATAGTTATCCTATTTAATCCAGCTTTCTTTAAGTGAATTTTCATGCGTGATTTCCACTCAAAGTAATTGTATGGAGTTAGGATGGGTATATTTGTTTGATCCATGATGAAGAAATGCAGAGAAGAAATGCTAAAAAGAAGAGAACCCAGCCATGACAATGCCCCCTACTTTTTACTCAATCAAAGAACCACCCCCCCCCCCCCAAAGAAATATGATTTGGCACTTTATTTTAGTGCATTTACAACTACCACTAGAAAGTAATACTTAGTGGTCTTGATTTTAATGCATTACAAACCCTCATGAAGAGCATATGCTAAAAGTGAAATTTGGACACAATAATCAAAGAAAAAAAAAGCACCACTATGATCTACTCAAAAAATCATGCATTTTCAAAAAAGGAATCGCCTCGATACGAGGTCATATGAGAAAGTTATGATCCTTTGAAGTTTCCAAAACGAGAACTATGCACAGTCACGGCTAAGAATCTGCAATTTTTGAAGAATTCATGCATAAAAATCAAAAAACAACTCCACTGGTGGATAGAGCACAAAAAAATAGCCAAGTTCATAACAAGAATCATCAAAATTGGAGTTTGTATGAGCAAGAATGAAACATTTGAAAACTGCATTCAAATCTGCGACTGCCAATGGAGAGGGGTATGGTTATAGCTTTGCATGCTCAATTTTGAAAAATATACAGCTTGCAAGAAAAATCTAAAAGATACCCAAATGGTTTTTTGGGGTTGCGAACAAAACCCAGAAAGCGTTTCTCTTTCTGATGTACAAAAGATGTTGTTGTAGTGTAAATCAGACCCCTTTAATAGTAAAAAATGGCTCCAAAAAACAAAAAACGACCCCAGCAACCAGAATATGACATGCAAATGTTGGATCAGCTTCCTAAGTCTATCAATGGCATGTTGGAACCTGCAAAACTGATTGAAAACTCCAAATATGCAAGTTGGTTGTCAAATTTGAGATTGAAACCCTAGAGAAAAACCGTTTTTGTCAAAACTTTTTTGATTCTCACGATCATCCAAAGATGCAAGAGAAGAGCATACTTCATTTTTCAAAAAATTACAAAAAAGTTTATTAGCCCCCCCCCCCCCCCCCCCCCGAATCTCTCAAATAAGGAAACTAAGATCTACTCTTGCACATAGAAAAGCTCTGATACCATGTTAGAATCTGAAAAGATTAACAACCTAGAAAACTAGTGCAAAGAGTAAATATCTAAACTATGAATGCAAATGATACAAAATCAAAATAGCATCATAGAGTTAGTCTCCAAGAGAGTAATGCAAATGCTGGAAGCAAAATAGCATTAAGAGGATGCAAAAACAAGAGATGCAAATACAAGCCAGGTAGCATGCTTATATAGGCTAGGAAGAGGGAGAAGGTGGCAACACCAACCAATGAGGAGCAACCATCTATTGGTCTAAAGATAGCAAATTATCTTCCCAAGAGAGCTAATGGATGCTCACATGTAGGAAGGTGAAACCCCGCAACCATTCACCTAATAAGACATGCTTTATTAACCTAAGTGAGATTATTAAAAGTGTAGGAAAAACCTATCAAAATAGGAAAAATAAAAAACTACACTAACATTTACCTCATGATGAGGTTGTTATTATGGAGCATGGGCTCCTTCATGGCCATGAATCTTGTTGTTTGGGAGGTACAAGGAGGTTTGGTGGATGAGGAGAAGATGGTTGTTTTGAAGGTGTTGAGATGCAATGTAGTGGCAATATGTTGTTTATGTTGTGGTGGCCTTGAGAGGTAAAATGTATTGGCAATATGATATTTATGAATTTCTCCTCCTTGAAGAGCCCACCTTCACCCAACGTTTTATGATTCCAATGGTGAATCATTGTGCAAGCCATGGAAGGGTGTTGATTTTGTTTTGTGTTGTGTCTTCATGCAAAATTTTGTGATGTATGTAACCCGGTTTGAGCCTTGTTCTCCTAGCGCGGGGGAGGTCTCTTTGGAGGCCTATGGTTGGGTGGAAAGCACCCATGGTCCTTGTTGTTTATTTGTGATGCATTTACAAATTTTGTTCTCAAGGGAGCAATGGAAACAAGCTTGGAATGATCATCCTATGGACGTTGCATGAAGATAAAACTTGTCATTTCCCTTTGTAACTGTAAAGGTGAACTCTCCATATTGTTCATGTGGTTGCAATGAATGATTGCATAGTAGAGAACAAGGGATATGTCTTTTTCTTGGAAGGAAATATTGTTTTTTTCATTGCACCAAATGTTGTAATTGTAAAAGTATAGTTCCTACTCTTTTGCTTTGTGTATTGAGCTATAAAAGCAAATCTCCATTTGAATATACCACTGTGATGTATGGGTTCATGGGCAGAGAAAATAATTTGGAGGTTCTCTTAACTAAATGCATTGTAAGACTCTATCTTTATGTGCTTTATTGGAATATAAGGGATTGGCTATCCTCTCTATCATATAAGAGATAGTTTCATGATAAGGAATAGTCATAATTATATCTTAGAACAATAAATTTAAGATGCATATGATTGAAGCTAGAATTCTCATTAAGTTTTCATTATAATGAATACTTTGGTGAAATTTTGCAATTGAACATGATAAAATGAAAGCTATAAAGTTGATGTAATATATCAAGCCAATAGTATGGAAGGTTCTATAGATTCTAGTTTTATTTACTACAATTTCAAGTGGCATCAATAGAATCGATAATCATATAAAATAGGATAGCCCAATTAAGCCAAATTTAAACCCATACTCATATCCTATCAAATGAAGGATAGAAGGAAATTAAATAAAACTTTTAGTGAAACCTTGTTGTAGATACATTTTACCTTTCTGGAATTTTTATGGGAAAGGAAATTAATTCTTTCCCTATGATTATAGACCATTAAAATAATAAAGAGAATATTCCCAAAAGTATAGTACATTCAATAATAATAGATTATTATATAGAACTTGTAAGAGCAACCAATAATTAAACCATAAGTTTGAAAGTAAAGGCTCATATGAGCCATGTGACCTTTGTCACATCTTCCTCAATTAAATACACGAGATATGTTCTAAAACTAGGCTTGGACTAATATAGTACCTAAGTCATCCATTCCCATTATACTAGGCGCTACCCTAGAAAACATGACCATTCTAATCAATGAAATCAAGGTAACACAATAAATAAATTTTAAAAAAAGAAATCATATATATTAAACTCTTTGTTTTCTACTAGCCCAAGCGCCCATCTTTCTAGGGCTTGAAATACATGTGGGACACCATTCTGACTTCATGTCAGACCCGCTGCTCAAAAAGGGGTGCTTACCATTGAAAAAAAAAAAAAACAAAGCTATACCTATTAACCAATTCACTTGTCCTAGTTTAAATAAAAATAAATAAAGTAAGCTAATGTGACTTAAACACTTGAGCTTCCCTAGGCATTTAATTTTTTATGGACATATGATTATATTTTTGCATTATGAGTTGTTCTAACGTAGAAACGACTTCCACCTTTCCCCTAGACGTACCACCTCATGGGGAATAAAGTGAGTGATATAGAGTGGAAGGGTTAGACTAGCCACCTAACTCCTTGGGATATGAATTTAAACAATTCAACAAACATACACTATCTTCCATTACTCCACGCCTAGAAGGAAGAAATCAACAAATGGGGTAAAGGGTTAAGTGTTGTGATGCATACAGATTTAGTAGAAGTTGGTAATTAGTATTTTATGTGTAGGGGGGGAACTAAAAAGTTAGTAGGGGCTCTAACCAAGACTTAGGTGCTAGATATGGGGAAGTATGGTAGATTTTGTGGAAAAAGGTTCTTCTCAATTTTAGTATATTATATTGAGAGGAGAATCCAGCTTAGTCTTCAAGATTTAGACTTATTAGTACATAAGTAGGTATATAGGTAGTCTTAGCACCATTTGATTTTGAGATAATCTTAAGGATTAGCAAGTGGTAATATTATAAAAGTAGTATGTAATCATGTCCTTCCTAGAAATAATAGTGGACTAATAAGGAGTATATACTTTGGTTTAGAAATCGATATTAAATTAAAATGCAATAATTGTTAAGTAGGAATGTACTTATTAACTAGGATAACTAAGCGTTGTTTGTTAATTTTAAAATAATAAAGTTATATTGTCTAGGAAATAGATTACAAGGAAATTTTAGTGTTTTGATCTCACATATACATATAGATACTAGTGAAGAGATGTGTACATGTAAGAGTAATAATAAAATAACTAAAACTAAAAACAAGAGGATATATAAGCAATGCATTAAGAAGATACCATTATACATGTTGGGTGATGCGACGCGCTCCCCTACCCACAGTTGGTTAATTATGTGGTGTTCCATGTTCACTAACAGTTATGGCTTTTGGTGCAACGGCAAATGGGCCCAACAATTCGTATCAAAGCCTGGTTTTGGCCTGGTCATGGGTTCAAATCTCCCCAGTGCCTTCCCGACCTACGTAAGCACCTGGTATGCGCGTCGAGGGGGAGATTGTTGGGTGATGAGATGCGCTCCCCTGCCCACAGGTGGTTAATTATGTGGTGTTCCATGTTCACTAATAGTCATGGCTTTTGGTGCATCGGCAAATGGGCCCAACAATACATTTATACTAGTAAGAGAGATAAACTAGTAAGATATCTATATTGTCTTGACAAGGATATAAATTCTATATAGAAAACCTACTTAAACTCCTCGTATTGCCATGTATGTAAGAAGTTGCGATTTCTTTGTAATGATGTATATCATAAGAGGTAAATGTGAATATGTTTAAGGGGCCATGATTTCAATATACAATTAGAAAACACATTAATTTAGTACTCCATTATGGGTTGAATGTAACCTTAATGTAAGGATTAGATTTTTCGATAATAATTATGATAAGTAACTTGCTATCTAGATGAATGTATTGTTGAATCGACCTTCAGATGAAACATGATATGAATGGAAAAGTAAATAAAAGGTTTATAATTAGTTCATATTTCAATCGTGGAAATTCACATTGAGTTATTGAACCATATTTATTTAATCACGAACTAAGAAATTAGTGGGTGATAAGGAGAAATAAAAAAATAAAAAGATGAAAAAAAATTGTTGTGTTTTTTTTTTACAGTAAATTTTGGGCATATCAGACTCTATTAAAGGAATTAATCACCCTATTATGAGTGCCATTTTAGCGGTATTGAAATAATTCAATAAAATTTTCACCTTGTTAGAGGATTTACAAATGATTGTTAAACCAACTCTATTAAGAGATTTAGATCACTGCTACAATGGTTAGAGAGTAATAATGAAATAACCTAATTGAGATGCAATTGAATTGCTGATTACATATCTTTTTTAGGGCTTGTACTAAATCATTCTTGATTGAATGTAGCTTTTCTACTCCACAAGGTTATTTAGCTTAACCTTCAAATTTTCTTCCTCTCTTCATCCTTTGCAATTCATTCAATACAATTTGTACACTTTGAAATCACAACTTGACCTTTTACTTGTTCCTTCCATATTGTCAAGTTGTCTCAAATATATTTAGAATAACTAATATTCATCACCATAGTTGACTAGAACAAATAGACAAAATAATTAAGCTTCATATGCCAAAAAAAGAAAATCTTTCGTTAGCCGACTGATCTCGTTCGAAACTAACTTGGAAGTGATTTCCTATGTTAACCAATAGAAGCTCAGTTAATGCTGTGAACTTGTAAAAATCCTTTAGTAACTGAGTGAACTTTGTTGGTCTGACTTTTTGTGTGATAGAAATCTTTTGTCCAATTGTAGAAAAGTCAAACTTTTATTTCTAAGTGAAACATAGGGTTTCTGGATAATCCATCCGTTGGCTAACCTTTGAAAAATCCTTATGAAACCCCATGTTCTTTCTATTCGTAAATTGTCAGGCGCAAAATTTTTGAATTTTCAAATAAGATGAATATTCTGTCGACTTTTATCTTCTGTGCCCCCGAGATACCTTTCCTCTCATATTTCCCTATCTGTCCGATCTAAGTAGATCTACCATTGTCGTTACCTCACTATGCAAACATGGGCACTTTTTATGTATGGTGAGGTAGCAAGTGCTGAATAATTTATAAAATTGGACCGCAAAATGAAGATACAATGGTCGGAGCTTTATTTTTTGACTGATTTATTATTCAGGTACACGTTGCAATTATCATCAAAACAAGAAAGGGGACCCAATAGAATGTCTGAAATCAGAGCCGGAATGATGATTTTTCTAATGCTTCACTATCTTGCTATCAAAAAAATTGTCCACTTCACCGTTAGCGAAGTAGCGAGGCCTTGCAAAATTAAGAGCCGGTGACATTGCAATTTGTTAGTACCATAACTACACCAGGTGGCATGATAAGTAATAAATGTTGTTATCAGAAGCAGTTTAATAGAAAAAATAATTATCTAATGGCCCCTTGCATTTCATGGTGCTGAAATTCATTAAAGTGCCAGAGCTCGCTACCTCGCTATCGAAAAAATTTGACATCTTGCCGTTAGCAAAGTAGCGAGGCCCTGTGAAATTTAAGAGTCGGTGAGACCTTTGATAATGTGGGATGATAATTAGGACTGCAATAAAATCTTGAAAGGTGCCAACTATGCAAAATTCTGTATTTCATCAATGCCCTTCTGATCAAATGTACAAAGAGTTCCTGAGCGTCAAATTGGAACAAAATCAACAATCCTCGCTACTTCACTTTTAAAAGTTGCATGCTCTTTAAGCTATGCGATGTAGCGAATATGAATCAAAAGAATACATGTAGTTTCCTCACCCTTGATTTAACCTATGATCAATGACCATTGTCTTCCCACTATGAAGAGTTGCGAGGGAGATATTTATAGCGACATAACGAATAGGGCCCACCACCTTCTTTCTAAGAAAGCCCTGTAACATATCATCTACTAATTTTGGATCAGATCAATGGTTGTCGCTGCTTTGCTATGGAAAGGTGCTCATTCTTTATGCATAACGAAGTAGCAACCTGCTAACACGTGTCCTCAGTTGCCAGTGGGTTTGAATATAAGTGTCATCAAGGAAAGAGTTATGTATGTGGTAAGTTGTCATTGGATGAATTGACCGACATGTCAAATGCAATGCCTAGTTTTTCTCTCTGTATCACATGATTGTAGGATCTTTGAAAATTGATGGCACAGCTTTAAACATAGAATGTGGTGCCACTCTCTGTATTAATTAGACATGAAAGCATCATTCGTAAGAAAAAATAGAGTATAATACAGAGAGATTTCATCAATTTCATCTTACGCGAGCAAATATTTTGATCCATTCTTGCATAGAAGCAATTCCTGAAGGAAAGTGTGCTGAAATCTGGCAGAAATTGTGAAGTTGTCTATTCATGAAAAGTTTGCAAAAATACAGAGGAAAACAAAGACAGAATTCAAGTAAGTAGTACTGCCATAATCTTCATAGGTTTTTTCTAGTTCTAAAAAATAGTCCAAGATGCCTCCAAAGAAAGGATTTTTAGGTCAAATAAACTATTTGGATAGAAATGTGCATGATGACTTGCTTGAGTAGCCTCCTGAGTCTACTGTAGAGATAGTGCAAGTTAAAAGGTTAACCTCATTGAACCCTAGGCTAAGGATAGCTGATGGATTGTATGATAAGGGTAATTGGGTCCAGGATGCTCAAACTTCTCAAACTAGTTTGAGTTTCATGAGAATTTCAAATGACATTAGTTTGAGTTTGTTCAAAAAATGGTTTGCAAAGAGAAAATTATATGCCCCTCATGCCAATATATGGAATTTTGATCTTGGAAAGCTAGTTGTTTCCAGTGTGTTTATGGATTATGACCTTCTTGAAGCTGTAGCAAAAAGTTATGATCAAGCCACTAAGGTAGTGAGAAGAATAGATGGTGAGGTTTTAATTACCATCAGTCTAGAAGAAATTAGGGAAGTTTTCAGTCTGGGACCTCTCACTAGGTATCATGTGCCCATTGATTTGATAGAGTTAGAAAAAGAATATATGTCCAAAAGGGATGTAGTTAGACAAAGTGCACTGAAGGCCCACATAGGCAGAATTGGAAACCTACTAGCAATAACATCATCTTGTAAAGAACCTTTCATGAAATCATGCTTTAATGTCAGGGTAGTAGAGATATATAGGACCCTGTGCAGAGTCTTCAGAGAGGGTGAAGAAGATTTAATTCCTGTGAGCTTCATGTATATGATCACCCAAATCTCCCCTTTCGGTGTAGAAATAATTTTTGATTTTTCATCTTACCTGGCTAATGAGATTCACAATGGATTGATGGGGATTGCAAAGGGCAAGGTGGAAAAGGTTTGGGTTCAATACTCCCTATTGATGCATATGTTTCTATTTAAAGGGGTTACATATTTCGGTAAAGAAATGTTTTTAAATAGGGAACAAGAGGGGGAAGCACTACTAGTTCAATTATGGAGTGCAGACATGACTGGGGAAGCAGAAAATGCTAGTTTTGTTAGATTTGATAGGCACTTTGCTTCTAAACTAAGATGCCTCATATTGAGTGACAATCCTAGAATTCCTAAGGCACTAATGCACCTTGTTAGGCCTATGGACAGACCCCATAGTCTAAAATTTTCACATAATTGGGGAGATATCATCCCATATCCAGTCTTAACTGTCATTAGGGTTTATGGATTCAAAGGGACACCCCATTTACTACCCTATTAGGTGCCTTTAAAGGTAGGAGTAGCTGAATTTTTATGGCAGTTGGGAGGAGTGGAGGAGACCTTTTTGCACAAAAGGGGAACAGGATCAATTTTTCCTACTTGCACTGTAGCTCACCAGTTTGTAATAACTAAAGAAGGGTGGATCTTCCTCTACAAATTTTTGGATAGGTATAAGATGGCAGTATCTCATGCTCATTTTTGTGACACAAAAGATTTCTTTAATTCTGCTCTTAGACATAGGATTAAGCTTCGTCCAAGTCAGCATGAATTCTATTTCCCTAAAGATATAATAAGGAATGAATATTCTCTCCAGGAGCAAGAAAAAAAGAAAGAGAAATGGAGAGTTTATTCAAAAGTTTTGGAGTTTATTAATTGTTTTGACAAGGATTACAGTCCTCTTAGTAATGCTGCAACTAATGCAGACAGAATAAATAAGCTCATGAGTACATTCTCAGAAATAATGGAGCTAATGAATGAGAAGAAACAACATTTTATTGATTCTTTTCCAGATAAAGCCAGAGAAGTTATGAGGAAATTGGGTTTCACCTCTAACATAGGGGCAAGTCCACTAGTTGTGCGAAAGAGGATAGGATATACTGTTATTCGGGATCAGATGCCCATTGTAAACAAAAAAAAATAGATAATTAAATCTACTAGTACTGTCCTTGAAGAAAGACCCCCTAAACCTTCTCCCAAAAGAAGAAAAATAATAAGGGAAGAGGAATCCCATGATGAAGGTTACTCACCTTCCCAAACTCCAATGAGAATTGAGGAAGAGCAGCTCACCAATGAGCAAATTGAACAAATGGGGTCACAAGGAGGAGTTTTTGTTACTCAAGTAGAAATTGATGAAGGGAACCCCCAGGAGCCTCCTGTGCCGAGTTTTGAATTAACTGTAGCAGATTTCAGAGGAAGGAAAATAGAGCCTATTTTGGAACAAGCCAGTCAACAATTTTTGTCTGATAACAGTTTTGTAAAATCTAGGGCTTTCCATCAATTTGCATGGAGGGCAAACATGCACATTTTTGAACAAAGATGTAGGAATATGAAAATAGAGCATCCAGAAATGGATGAAGCCTCTATTCAAAATCAAATAAAGGAAAAAATGATACAAGAGTTCTAGAATATAACCCCTGAAGAGGGTAGACAGATGGTGAAAGATGCAAATATTTTATTATTTCCCAATTGGGATATTGTTGATGCCTTAATTTTTAATTCTATATCAAATAATTTAGGATTACAGGATCCAGATAAAGAGGAATTCTTGGGAAGAACATTCAGTAATGATCAAGCTGCCCTTGTTATGTGGTCATTAAGAAGAGGATCCAGGACTACTCCATTATAGCTTGATGATTCAGGACTAACAGGGAGTATCATTGTGACGAGGGTCGCTGATACTTCACATGTACAGGCAGCCCATATGAATGTGGACTATTTTAAATTTTCCTTGGCCACTATAGAAAAAGAAGAAAAGGAAATGACTAATCTACAGAGTAAGTATGAAATAGTGGTGGATGCCTACAATAAAAAAGTAAAAAAGAGAATTGAGCTGGAAAACAAGATATCTCAATTGGAGAAGATACTTGGGAAAAGAAAGGTGGGAGAATTTGGTACACTTAGAATTACATACCCTTTACCGTCAATTGTTAGATCAACCCCTATTATTGAAATACTTGACACCCCTGAAAGGCCCCAATTCTATACTGTAGAGGACTTTGAAGAAGAAAAAACAAAATTACATGAGTTGCAAATAGAATTTAGAAATCAACAGGAAGAAAAATTAAAGCAGGGTGTGGTATATTTCAGGGATAAAATACAATGGTCAACTTTTATGATCAGTTGACAAGAATTATAAATCTCATGGATGAGTTGAACAGAGATAAGGATAAAATGACTCCTCTTGCACAGAAATGGAGGGAGAGGAATAATGATATTACAATCATATGTATATTTGCAGTCCAAATGCCTTACCATCAAGTTGAGAAAATTTTTTATTGATTAAATAAGCTAGAGAATTTTGATGATGAAAGAGATTCTTTATAGAAAAGATTAACACTCTGTTTTTCCAAATATATTGCTGAAAAATTCACTTTATTTCCTTGTGCTTTAGAATCTGTTGATACAATAAAGGAAAAGGAAAAGTGGAAAAAGGAGTTGGACGAGTTATTTAATGCAAGAATAACAAACATCATGAGTGAAATTAGCCACTGGTTCTAGGTAAAGACAAATGAAGAGCTAGTAAAAATACAGTTATTTTATACTTCTATGAGAAAAGAATTTGATGATTTAGAAGAAAGTGCAAATTCTTTAATAAAGATACAAAGAGAAGCTCTAAGTTTTGATTGGCCAGATGATGATGCTTTTAATAAATGGAAAAATTAGTTTATAGAATAGATGTTAGGAGAAGATGAGGAGAAAGATGCAAAAGTAATAGTTACCCTCGTAGTTAGTAATGAAGACATGGAAGATCCCCAGGTTAAAGTAAGTTTGCAGGTAACTGAAGATGATACATCACTTTTAGACCTCATGGCTCTGTACTCTGAGGATGAAGAATGATTGTAAAATCAAATCATATTTTCTTGTCTTAACAACTAAGAAGCATAACAGAAAGGGACCCACCAAGAATTGTTTGATGTAATAAGCCTTTCTATTATTTTGTTCTTGTCTTTTTGACAGAAATGTATGTGAGTACCTTTTTTAAAAGGAAACCTATCATTTGTCTTTAGCCTGAAGCTTGTTGCATCTCACACTATTTAAGTGAGATCCCAAGGCTAAAGAAGGGCTTGAATTCTATTTCTTCTAAGTATTATCCTTAGTTTTTTTTTGGTCCAAATTTTGAAAGCAAGTTTGTAATGAATTTTTCTGTCAATTCTCTAAGAATACATGAATATAGAATGAGTTATGTTTCTTTCTGAAGGCCATTTTGAGTCTATTGTAAAGGATATACCATTTTCAAAGGAAATGAATACAAATTATAAATTGTCCCCATATCAGTTCTTTCTGAATTTTGTGTCCTATTAAATACTTAGCTACCTTGATGTTGTATGAGTAAAAGCTTGTGCAATTGAATGCAATCTAGTTAGGTTATATGTCCATTTATCATTGTTGTTAATTCAATGGATTAAATAAAGGCTTTGATGAATGTGATGAGATTTCTTAAGTATTGAAAAGGATTTTGAATGATAGATTCTTATAAGAATTGCTGATAGAATTTGTTGTAAAGCAACAAATTAGATCTAAGATTTTGCTATAGACTCTGAACCCCAATGGATTAGGCATTGATCAAGTTATTTCAGCTGAAGGAGAAATATATTATAAATGGTTATTCAAATGCATCATCAAATAAAATTTTACTTTTATGTCCTGTAGATCTTCAAAGTTGGCCAGCACTTGTCTGCATGGAATTTTTTAGCTTCAGTTAGCCATTGTTGTTGAAAACATCTACAGATCTATAGAAGAATTCTTGGCCATATCTGTTTAATGGGATGTGTTTACCAAGTTAGTAAAGATTGTGTATATGTTTGAGGATCTTGAAATGAGAATCAAAATGAAATTAAGAATAATCCTCATACAGTTGTTCCAGTTTTGAACCATCCCTGGGTACACCCACCCTGGTTTTGTAGAGCCAAAAGAGTAGAAAACCATCTATGGTTTTGTTGAAGTTGGGTCCAAATACCTTACATACACAATTGTTAATAAGAATAGGTTAGTTTTTAGATTGTGTATGTACTGTCATTCTGGTATTAAGAATTTTTTTGCTTAGTAGTTTTTGTGCAATTTAAAACACCAACAAAATGGTGACTCTGTTGGGGAGTTGTCCAACACATCTATGAAAAGTACTGCAATTTTCTTTGGTCCCACTGTGTACGTGTGTGTCATGTGTTCTATATTTTTCCCATGGTTATAAGGGAAAATTTTAGTGTCAAACCTTGAGAATTTTAAAGAAGATAGAGCCCAAGTACCATTGCTACACACTGACGTATCCAGCCTATCCAAGTGTCTTATCTAACAAGCAAGAGTTGTAGTCTTACGACATCAGTGATTGGTCTGTCTGTGCCATATTTTTTTTTGTCTCTACTTGTGTATTTTTTCCTTCAATCAGCAAAAGTATCATTATATATTTTCTCGAAATAGGGTGGCGACTCAGTCAAGGTTTTGAAGCTAGTACTTATTGTATTAAAAAGGTGAATATGGCTGACAAGAAAAAAAAACACAAGAGCTTACATGAGAGCCAATCCTGATGTATCAATGTATACTAATTTATCCCAAGGTGGTAGGAAGAACCAAAATAAGAAAAAGACAGATCCAAATCCTACTTGGAAACCCAGAGGTAGTGCATCCGTCAATTCCCATTATCAACCAGTAATAGGAAGAGAGTTTTCTTCGCTTAGCTCTGAATCCAAAACTACAAGACTCTTAGGAGGCATATTCAGTACCCCATTACTAGATGAGAGATTTTTTCAAGACAAAGACATATCTACTATGGGAATTTCTTCATTAAGACTAGATCCTATAGAAGATATGAATTATAGGCTAGAATTTAGGAGTTCAACTGATAATCCTTTTAATCCTAGAATAGCCCCATATGTAGAACCAAACCTTATAGATCTTGATGACCCTGCCAATTCCGAGGCAACTTCTGTAGATCCTAAAGAACTGCACTCTAAAATAGAATTTTTGAAGAAATAGATTGTTGAGGAAGAAACTAAACGCATTCATCTTGAAAAAGAGAAGGAGCAAGCCACCTTGGATGCCATAATCGAAAGAGATGCTCTGCTAAGAAGGATGGCTACTTTGAAAGAGCAAATAAAAAGTTAGAAGAGAATACCAAAACTCTCCATAAGGATGTTTTTGGAGATGTTGATAATCTGAGACCTAAAGTTCAAGAACAAGAGAAACACCTAAATCAAAGGCAAGAACTAGTTATTGCTCAAGTCCAAGCCTATAAACCTATTCAAGTTGATCCTGTAGAGCCCACTACAAAAGCTCTAGATAAAGGGAAAGGCAAAGCTATAGGAATCCAAATAAATGAGCCTCAAGCTATACCAAGCAAACTTATACAACCCTCCATGTCGAAATTAGATCTAGATCTTGACAAGGCTCAAAAAGAGAGGGAAGATCTTGCAAAAGAACTTCAGAAGGTTGAGAATGAAGCCCAAGCTGCAGAAACTAGAAGGAAAATCCAATTCATAAAGTCTAATTCTACATTGGCTTCATGGCCCAATTTGTCTATCCCACCTACAAATCCTACACTAGTTAGTGGTCCCATAATTTCAACTCAGGGAGTACCCCAATCTGCTCCTACCTCATCTTCCACTATTGGCACCCAAGTCATATTTGTCCCACCATAGCAATCCCAAGCTGCTCCCATGAGTCAAGCTAATATAGCTAGTACTTCAAATGTTCCTAGTTTCCAGAAGAAACCTATATACCTAGAAAAGTATAGACAAATATCATTTGTTGGTATTCTTGGTGCCCCACATCCCATATCATTTGACTTGAGAGATAAAGTGGTTAAGTTTTTTGGGAATAATGTTGTTACTGGTGAAGAACATTTGAGAATTTTTATTGACATGTTGAATGATTATGAAGTTGAAGATGAAGACAAGGTAATGAAATTGTTTGTGCATTCACTAACAGACGATGCAAGGGATTGGTTTAGGAGGTTGCCAGATGATAGTGTTACCTCATGGAATGATTTGGAGAAATTGTTCAAGGAGCAATATGGGGACAACACTAATGCAGGATTCATGTTGAACGAGTAAATATAGAGAGTAATAGGAAGACATCTAGCAAACTAGGTAGGAGGGATGATCCTAAGCTTTTTAATCCTAAGAACAATAATAAAAGGGAAGGTGGAAAAATTCCTATAGGAAAGAAGCTCGATGAACCTACTATAGGCCAGGTTTTAGAAATGCTCAAGAAGATGAATCTCACTAGTTTCAATTAACCAAATGTTGTTGAAAGACCCCCTGTGAATAACAACAAATTCAATAGGCAGCCTAGAATGAAAAATTACCCTTACACCACTCAATGGCAAGATGGTAGACCAGTTCCCAACCAGACCCAAAATGTGAAGGATAAGGGTACTCTAGACCCCCTGCAAAGGAACACTATAAATATGGATGATGATGTATCATGGTGCATTATATGCCAATCACCTCATTCTACTAATTATTGTGTTGTTGCTTAGTCATTTTCCCAAGCTCAAGGAGTGCAACCTGAAGAAGAAACTGAAGACAGAACCCATGATGATATAAGTTGCAATATGGTGAATATGTGTGATGACTTGATAGATTCTGATTCAAAAGAGCTCGAAAATGATATTACTAGCCAGAGAATTGCTTACCAGCTACATCATCAGCAAGTGCTTTCAGATGATGAAGGGTATGATACAGATAACGTATGCAATACATTTTTTGATGAAGGTCTCACAAGTTTAAGAATGCCCTCCAAGGAGGAAATTGAAAGAATTACAGCAAAAATGATTTCACAAGTCCATAGTAATTATAATTTGAGAAATAGTGCTATAAATAACCATATAGGAAGGCCATCTAGTGTATTCATCAAAGACATCACTCATAAGATGAATGATCAAAACAAGAAGGTCAATGTAGATGTGCCTAAGATCAAGGAAAACAAGGGTAAGAAATGGGAACCAAAGAAGAAGGTTCAATTTCAGATAGGTGAAGCAACAAAACTAGTTGTGCAACCAAAGAAATCAAAACCTGATGCTATCAAGCAAAATGTGGTACCTATTGCTCAAAAGATTCTGACTCCAGGTACTATTGTAAAACCTACTATGGTTGAACCTGTTGATATGATATCCATGTTATCTCAAATTATTGTAAAAATGCCCTTGTCTAAAAATTTTAGAATCAAAGAGCATAAGAATAAGGCTTTGTCATGGTTGGGTGGAATAGCAAACAATAATATTATTGTAGATCAAACTATGTCCCAACAGACCCCATTAGTAATAGAGGACAGTGGTATCATATCCCAAATTCCTCAAATATTTCTAGATGATTCCTCAGTGGCATTCATAGAAGATATTGATCCTTTTTTCCTCAGTCTATTCATAAAAGGGAAGACCTTAAAAAATTGCATGATAGACTCAGGAGCTTCCAACACTATAATGCCTTTCAAAGTAATGGAAGCCTTAGGATTGAAGGTGGATACCAAGTAGGGCAGATGTAGAGGGATGGATTCTAGGGAAGTCCTAGTCATAGGTGCTATAAATGTCCTACCATTCAAACTAGTTGCATATCATGAAGTAGAATTAACCATGTCTGTCCTTGTGGTAGATATACCTCCACACTACAGAATGTTACTCTCTAGAAAATAGAGTGCTGCCATGGGGGGAAGCCTACAATGTGATCTTACTTATGCCACTTTTCATATAGGGGACAAAGCTGTCAGGGTAAATAGGGAACCAAGGGTTAACCACATTTTAGGTGAAGAAATTGACAAAGATACCACTTGTTTCCTAGATACTGGGATTAATGCTTTCAGGGCTGAATTAATTATTCAAGAAGTTGAAAACTTACCTGCTATCATCGAAAATGAAGTTTAAATGTTGCATGAATTCACCAAAATTATGGACAATTTTCTTTGATGGGGCTAGTTCTAAAGAGGGTCCAAGGGCAGGTGTAGTCTTTGTGTCCCCTGGGAATAACACTTTTAGGTATTCATTCACCTTGAAATTTTCTTGCACTAATAATATGAAGCATTTTTGTTAGGACTCAAAGTTTCCATACATCATAAAATTAAGAAATTATGTGTCATAGGGGATTCTAAACTAATTATCTCTTAGATCAAAGGAACCTACTCATCCAAGAATAGGAGATTGAAACAATATAGAAATGCAGTCTGAGATCAGATAGAATTCTTTGATGCATTTGGGATTGCATTTGGGATCTCATGGAGAGATAGGACCCAAAACAAGATGGTTGATCTGTTGGCAAATGTAGCAATCAAGCCAAAAGAGATATCATTTGCAAGAATCTCCTAGATTGAGGTGCAAAATAGACCTTCCATACCTGACAACATTGAAAATTGGCAAGTTTTTGAAGATGACAAAGATATTACAAATTTTTTGTTAAATGAAGACAAGTACCACAGTCAGGAGATGGATTGCAGTGGACTGATTGAAACCATAAATGGGAAGGAAACCATTTTTGGTCAAGAGATAATGCAATTGAAAAAAAATAAGATGTCGAAGGGGTTAGTAGTCTTGGAAAATATTTTTGATAACCAAGACAAAGTAAAATTAGGAGTAAACGACCCCAAACCTCAGGAGTTAGAAGAAATAAACTTGGGTACTGATGAAGCTCCTAAAAGGGTTTATATTGGCCAAAATCTGCCTGTTGAAATCAGGAAAAAATTGATTGACCTACTTAGAAAATACAGACATATTTTTGCTTGGTCATATGATGACCTTAAGGCTTACAGGGAGGATCTTTTCCAACATGTCATACCATTGAAGGAAAATGTAAGACCTTTCAGGAAAAAACAGAGACCAATCAATCCTACCCTTGCCCCAAAAATGCAAGAAGAACTGACAAAACTAAGAGATGGTGGGATAATTAAACCGATCAGGCATTCCACCTGGGTTTCAAACTTGGTTCCTGTCAGGAAGAAGAATGGAGATATTAGGCTTTGTGTTGATTTTAGAAATTTAAACATTGCATCTCTGAAAGATAATTATGGCTTACCTAATATGGAAGCCATGTTACAGCAAGTGACTGGCTTTGAATTGATGTCAATGATGGATGGTTTCTTTGGATATAATCAAGTTCTAGTAAAAGAAAGTGAACAGTTCCAGACAGCCTTCACAACCCCATGGGGAACATATGTGTATGTGAGGATGCCTTTTGGCTTGATTAATGCAGGAGCTACCTTCCAAAGAGCCATGGTTGTAGCATTTCATGAGTATATTGACAAATTTATGGTTGTGTACCAGGATGATCTTACAGCGTATTCTAATAAGGCTGAAGATCATTGAAAACATTTGGAAAAAATCTTTATAAAAGCCCTAGAATATGGAGTATCTTTAAACCCAAAGAAATGCACATTCGGGGTCAAAGAAGGAAAATTATTAGGGCACATAGTGTCTAAGGATGGGGTAAAAATAGATCCTGAAAGGGTAGCAGCTATTGATAAAGTCCCCAAACCAAAAAATGTGAAAGGAATTCAGTCCTTTTTTGGCCAAGTCAATTTTCTGAGGAGATTTGTTACCAATTTTGCTGAAATCAGTAGACCCATCTCAAAGATCCTTAAGAAGGGAGCCATTATAGATTGGAATGGTGAACCTTCACAAGCATTCCAGGATATAAAAATTGTAATCAAGAATGCTCCAGTGCTGAGGACCCCAGATTATGCAAAACCCATGCATATTTTCTCTTTTGCATCATTCCATACTGTAGCTATAGTCTTATTACAGAAAAATCAAGAAGGATATAAGCAGCCTATTGCCTTTTTTAGTAAGTCACTACAGCCTGCTGAACTTAAGTATGAAATAAATGAAAAGCAAGCATATGCTTTGGTAAAGGCTGTAAAAGCTTTCAGAAGTTACTTGGTAGGTTTTATTGTTATCGCTTTTGTACCTAGTGCTACAGTCAAGGATATATTCTCTCAATAGGATAATTTATAAAATAGGACCGCAAAATGAAGATACGGCAGTCGGAGCTTTGTTTTTTGACTAATTTATTATTCAGGTACACGTTGCAATTACTGTCAAAACAGGAAAGGAGACCCAGCAGAATGTTTGAAATCAGAATGAAAATGATGATTTTTTTGATGCTTCGCTATCTCGCTATCAAAAAAATTGTCCACTTCGCTGTTAGCGAAGTAGCGAGGCCCCATCAAATCAAGAGCCAGTGACATTGCAATTTGTCAGTACTGTAACTACACCAAGTGGCATGACAAGTAATAAATGCCATTGTCAGAAGCAGTTTAATAGCAAAAATAATTATCTGATGGCCCCTTGCATTTCACGGTGCCCAAATTCATTAAAGTGCTGGAGCTCGCTACCTCGCTATCGAAAAAATTTGACATCTCGCCATTAGCGAAGTAGCGAGGCCCCGTGAAATTTAAGAGTCGGTGGGACCTTTGATTACGTGGGATGATAATTAGGACTACAATAATATCTTGAAAGGTGCCAACTATGCAAAATTTTGTATTTCATCAATGCCCTTCTGATTAAATGTACAAAGAGTTCCTGAGCATTAGATTGGAACGGAATCAACAGTCCTCGCTAGCTCACTTTGAAAAGTTGCATCTTTAAGCTATGTGACATAGCGAATATGGATCAAAAGAATACATGCAGTTTCCTCACCCTTGATTTAACCTATGATCAACGGCCATCGCATTCTCGCTATGAAGAGTTGTGAGGGAGATATTTATTCTAGGATGACTCTGTAGTTAATGACCATGATGAAGTGTGTGTGAGGTTTAGAGGCCCACAATCCATACATTCATTTCTAGCACCCACCATGGAGCTGAGAAAATCAATTTTTCTAGCCTCATCTACATTAATTTCTATCATTTTTTATTGCTCTATATGTACTGTCTAATACAATTTTCTAAATTTTTGCATGAGAAATTTCATTTTTGTACGAATATTTGAGGGTCTCACTCAAACCTCCACACCTCCTCACATGAAAAAAGTGCCCTATTGCACAAGTCTTCATGCAGTACCTCATTTTCTCAAATGGGTCAATGAAAGATTTTGCACAATCCTATGTAAGACTTTGTGCAAAGTATTGAAACAACAAGTTTAATTTTGTTATTTTTCAGCATGATGTTCATTATCTTTTACTGACGTGTTTTTTTCTAAAGCATTACTATTCTATTTTTCTAATTTTTTACATAGGATTTTTGACAAAGATTCCTTCTTCAAACTAGTTCACCTGAAATTCTCTATAATAGGTTTCATCTTGCCCGGATAAAATTTCAGGTTTTGATCCTTTAGATAGTGATTAGGTTTCCAACTAAGTGCATGTTTTTACTGGGCTAGTCCTTTCTTCCTTTTAAAAATTTTCCTTAGCGTGAGATTTTAAAAAAAAGGGGAGGGAAGGAAGATTAAGCAAATGATTTTATTCACCTATGTTACCACACCGTTGAATTTCTTTTAAATCTACGATTGTCGCTGGCTCGCCATGAGGAGATACGAGAGAATTAAGCATAGCAAGTTGGTGACATTATGACACATATACGTGGTCATCAGGAATAATAAATCTTGCATCCAAATTACTCCAGCAAGTCGCTAAGTCACTATTAGAATATACAGGGAAGTTGTCGATAGTGACATAGTGAGGAAGAAATCAGTCCTAAAGGCGATTGTTTTTTATGACCAGAAATGATCTGGAAATACTCAAAAAATTTCTTTGCAGAATATGCTACTTTTCTCGGTGCCTATTTTTTGGTGGGTCATTGCATCGCTAGCTAAATATGGTTATGTTTTGCCAATAGCAACATAACAACTGACCCAACAGTCAAAAAATACAACAGAACTTGAGATAAAGTATGATTAAAATATATATGTGCATGCCAACATGTTTCGCCAGCTCAGCAATAGATGTATCATGGACCCACTTCTCGGGAATATAATACAAGGTTTTTCGACCGTAAGATTGGGCCAAGATTGAGGGTTGTCATTAGCTCACTATGAAGAAATGCTCAAAAGTTAAGCATAGAAAGTTAGTGACGTGATGGCCCACCATTGATTCTTTGAAAAGTCATCTCAAATGTATGCCACATGATTAATATAAGATCAAAGGCTATCATTAGCTCGCCATGGGAAGATGCTTGAGGAATAAGCATAGCGAGTTAGCAATGTGATGACATGTGTATGTGGTCATCCATGGGCCCAGTCTAAAATGCCAGCATTGAAGGAAAGGTGTAGGTGGAGCTATCCTATTGGTTTGATTGCAAATATGTTAAGTAAGGAAACGAGCCAGCTTAGTTGTCATTACCAAATCACAAGTTTTTCCAAGAATTGACAGCGCATTTTTTTAAAAAAGGAGAAGGGTGGTGACATTCTGTCCTGCGCATTTATGATGAATAGAGATTTCGCATGTGAGAAAAAGGTAGAGTATAATATGTAAGATTTTCTTTTATTATTCACTACAGTCCACTCCAGCAAAGAGTTTATTTTCCCTGAGCATAGGCACCTATTGATCATTTTGTGATTAAGCATTGGTGAAGACACGAAGACAATTTCATATCTATTTGAAAGCAGTTGTAAAAGTTCAAAAGAGGATAACTTTGGCGAAATCAAGTAAGTATTCGATCATAACTTTTTTAATATTCCAATTATTACAATCAAGATGCCTCCTAAGAAATCATTCTCTAGGCAAGTTAATTATATGAATAGGAATGTCCACAATGATTTCTTAGAATTACTCCCAAGATCCACTACAGAGTCTACACAAGTCAAAATATTAATTTCATTGAGTCCTAAGTTTAAAATTGCCGATGGCTTGTATGATAAGGGGACCTGGGTAAGGGATGCAATAACCAATCAAACTAGCCTTGTTTTGTTTAAAAAATGGTTTTCAGAGAGGAATCTGTTTGTCCCTCATGCTAATATATGGAATTTTGACTTGGAAAAGTTAGTAATTCCTAGTGTTTTCATGGACTACGACTTGCTAGAAGATATTGCCAAAAACTATGACCAAGCCATTAGGGTTGTGAGGAGAAGTGATGGTGTGCCTCTAGTATCAATTAACCCTGAAGAAATTAGAGAGGTTTTTCATTTAGAACCATTATCAGATTTCCACGTGCCAATCAATTTGCTGGAATTAGAAAAGGAATACAAAGCGAAAAAGGATATAATTAGGGGAGGTGCATTGAGGGCACACATTGGTACCATAGGAACTCTACCAGTAATAACTGCAGCCTCTAAAGAACCTTTTAAGAAGAGCCTTTTCACTTCTCGGGCTGTAGAGATATACAGGACCCTATGCCATGTTCTTGGTGTAGATAAGCAGGATTGCATGCCCATTGACCTCATGTATATGATGATTCAAATTGCCTCTTTTCGTGTAGATGTTATTTTTGATTTTGCCTCCTTTCTAGCTGAAGAAATTCACATTGGCTTGGTTGCAATTGTGAGAGGTAAGGTGGAGAAAGCTTTTGGCCACTATTCCTTATTAATGCAGATGTTCTTGTTCAAGGGGGTAACATATTTTGGTAATGAGATGAAATTAAATAGAGAAGAAAATGGGGAAACATTGCCAGTCTAGTTGTGGAGTGCAGATATGACTTGGGATGCAAATAAAGCCAGTTTTGTCAGATTTGATAGATATTTTGCCTCTAAATTGAGATGTCTATTTTTGAGTGATAATCCTAGGATCCCTAAAGTATTAATGAATCTCATAAGACCTATGGATAGCCCCCATAATTTTAAAGTTACACACAATTGGGGAGATATTATTCCATACCCTATTTCAACCATTTTTAGAATTTATGGTTTTAAAGGGAGCCCTCATGTCTTGCCTTATCAAGTACCCCTAAAGATAGGGATGGCAGAAGTATTATGGCAACTAGGAGGAGTAGAGGAAATGTTCTTGTCAAAGAGGTAACTAGGGTCAATTTTCCCTACTTGCAGAGTGGCCCATCAGTTTGTGATTACTAAAGGAGGTTGGCTCTTTTTGTACAAAATTTTGGATCAGTATATGATGGCTATCTCCCACCCCCATTTTTGTGATTCTGAGGGATTTTTCAATCAGACTCTGAGGCATAGGATCAAGCTAGGACCAGTAAAGCATGATTCATATTACCCAGAAGATATTATAAGAAATGAATTTTCTTTACAAGAACAGGAAACTAAAAAAGAAAAATGGAGAGTTTACTCCCGGGTCCTAGAATTTATTCATTGTTTTGATCAGAATTATAGTCCTTTAGACAATGCTAATATAGAGGCTGAAAAAATAAATAAGCTCATAAATAACTTCTTTGCAATAATGGAAACCATGAATGAGAAGAAACAATTTTTTATTAATTCTTCTCCTGATAAGGCCAGAGAAGTCATGAAGAGGTTAGCCTTCACTCCTAATATAGGGATTGGTCAAATAATTGTACAGAAAAAACTTGGTTACACTATAATTCAGAATAAAAAGGCTCCTATAGATAAGGGAAAACAAATAATGGGATCCACCAATATAGTTTTAGAGGAGAGACCTGATGAGCCTAGCCCAAAGAGGTAGAGGGTAATAAGAGAAGGGAGACCTCAAGCTGAGGAATATTCACCCACCCAATCTCCTTTGAGAATTGGAGAAGAGCAGCTCACAGGTGAGCAGGTTAAAGAGATTGGATCACAAGGAGGTGTTTTTATTACCCAAGTAGAATTGGATGAAGGTAATCCTCCAGAGCCTCCTCTCCCAAGTTTGGATCTGACAAGAGCTGATTATAGAGGCAAGGAATTGGACCCTGTATTAGAACAAGCAAGTCATCAATTTTTGACTAATGACAATTTTGTAAAATCAAGAGCTTTTCAACAATTTGCATGGAGAAAAAACATGAACATCTTTGATGAGAGATGCAAAAGGATGAAAATAGAGCATCCATAAATGGATGAAGCTTCCATACAAAACTAGATAAAAGAAGAAATGCTGAGGGAATTCCAGAACATTACTCCTGAAGAAGGAAGGAAAATGGTAAAGACCTCTAACATATTATTGTTGCCAAATTGGGATATTGCAAATGCTTTAATTTTCAATTCTGTTTCAAGAAAATTGGAATTGCAAGACCCAAATAAAAAGGATTTCCAAGCAACTTCATTCATTGAGGATCAAGCTACTTTGGTCAGTTGGTCATTGAAAAAAGGATCTAGAGCCACATCATCGCAGCTACATGAGTCTGGGTTTATGGGCAACATACTTGTAAGAAGAGTTGCTGACACCTCCCATGTACAGGCAGCCTATTGGAATGTGGAGTCTTCCTAGTTGCTTTTGGCCATTGCTAAGAAAGAGGATTGAGCTTGAAAATAAGCTATTGGAATAATCCACCAGGCCTAGAATAACCTATCCTCGTCCCCCAGTAGAACCTTTCAAGTGTACCCCCCTCATTGAAATGCCAGATACACCCCAGGGACCACGATATTATACTGCTGAGGAATTTGAAGAAGAAAAGGCTAAACTATTGGCCTTACATATAGAGTTGGAGTCTAAATATGAACATAAACTCAGAAAAGCTCTTACATATCTAGGAGATAGAGTTGAATGGCCATTAATCCATCATCAATTGGTCAGGGTGATTAACATCTAGGAGGAATTAAAAGGAAATGATGAGGCTTTGAAGCATATTGTGGACAAGTGGGTAAGAAGAGAAAAGGAAATAACCTTTTTGTGTTTATCTGTTATAGATAATTCCCATGATCAGATTGAAAAAATCTTTGATATGGTTTTTGACCTTGCTGACTTTGATAATAAGAGGACACATTTACAGAAGATAGCAATAAATCATTTAGACAAATATAGGAGTCAAAATTTAAAATTATTTCCTCATGCCCTGGATAAGAAAAATAATTTGAAAAGCAAAGAGGAATGGATGAAAGAACTTGATGATGCATTCTATTTAAGAATGAATCAAGTAGTAAATGAAATCGGGCATGCATGGTGGGCCACCAAAACAGAGGAGATGGTGAAAGCCAAAATATTCTTTGATTCTTTAAAATAGGATTTCATTGATATTAATAATATGGCTGATTATGTAATAAAAAAATAGAAGGACATTTTGCATTTCAGCTGGCCAAATGATGCACTATTTGACAGATGGATGGTAGAAATGGTTTCTAGCGAATAGTTGGATACAGATGACACTGACAGTGATAATGTGCAGGATGAGGGATTCCAAACCACTGATACTATCATTTATCAAAACCAATCAGAAGAAGAAGACAAGAGAAACCTATCATTTTCAGTTACAAACTCAGGACCACAGGATGCTGATACGGCTAGAGAAGAAGACAAGATAGAAGTTGTTCCTGCCACCCGAGATAAAGATGAAGAAAGCCTACAAGTGGAAGTTAATATGCCATCATCAGAACAAGTTTCATCAGTGGCTAATTTGGCAGTTACCTATACAGAGAAAATGGATCAATAACCAATCAGCAACAAAAAATCGTATAACAAAAGTTGATTCACTTAAAAGAATGGTTTGATCTAGGACATCTTCTATTACCCGCATTTTGTCTTTTTTGTGACAGGTGTATGTAAATATTCTTTGTAAAGGACACCTATCTTTTCTTTTAGCCTAAAGCTTGTTGCATCTCACACTATTTAAGTGAGATTCCAAGGCTATAGAAGGGTCTGAATTCTATTTCTCTAAGTAATAAGCTTAGTCTATTTTTGGTCCAAATTTCGAAAGCAAGTTTACGATGTATTTTCTCTGTCAATTATCAAAGAATACATGAATATAGAATGAGCTATGTTTCCTTCTTAATTTCATTCTGAGTCTATTATAAATGAAATACCATTTGCAAAGAAGATGAATAAAATATTGTGAACTGTCCCCATATCAGTTCTTTCTAAATCTTGTCTCCTTTCAATTACTTGGTTGTCTTGATATTGTATAAGTAAAGGCTTGTGCAATTGAATGCAATCTAGTTAGGTTGTATATCTATTTATCACTATTGTTAATTCAATGGATTAAATAAAAGCTTTGGTGAACATGATAAGGTTTCTTTAAGTAGTGGGAAGGATTTTGAATGATGAATTTTGATAAGAATTGCTGATAGCATTTGTTGTAAGGCAACAAACTAGATCTGAGAACTTGCTATAGACTCTGAACACCAATGGATTAGGCACTAATCAAATTGATTCAGATGAAGGAGAAATATATCATAAATGGTTATCAAAATGCAGCATTATTAAATCAAACTTTACTTTTGTTTCTTGTAGATCTTCAAAGTTGGCCAGCACTTGTCTGCATGGAATGTTTTAGCTTTAGTTAGCCACTATTGTTAAGAACATCTGCAGATCTATAGAAGAATTCTTAGCCATATCTATTTTATGGGATGTGTTTACCAAGTTAATAAGAATTAAGCATACGTCTGAGGATTTTGAAATGAGAATCAGAATGAAACTAAGAATAATCCTCATACAGTTGCTCTAGTTTTAAATCATCCCTGGGTATACCCACCCTGGTTTTGCAGAGCCAAAAGAGTAGAAAACCATCTGTGGTTTTGTTGAAGTTGGGTCCAAATACTTTGCATATACAATTGTTGATAAGAGTTGGCTAGTCTTTAGATTTTGTTTGTACTGTCATTTTGGTATTAAGCATTTTGTCACTTAGTGGTTTTAGTGCATTTTAAAACACCAACAAAATGGCGACTCTACTAGGGAGTTGTCCAACACATTTGTAAGAAAGCATTGCAATTTCTTTGGTCCTATTGTGTATGTGTGTGTCATGTGATCTATGTTTTGCCCATGGTTATAAGGGAATATTTTAGTGACAAACCTTGAGAATTTAAAGAAGATAGAGCCCAAGTACCATTGCTACACATTGACGTAATCAGCTTATCCAAGTGCCTTATCTAACAAGCAAGAGTTGCAATCTTACAACATCACTGATTGGTCTGTCTATGCCATATTTTTTTTTTTTCTATTTGTGCTTTTTTCCTTGAGTCAGAAAAAGTGTCATTACATATTTTCCCAAAATAGGGTGGTGACTCAGTCAAGGTTTTGAAGCTAGTGTTGTTGTAATAGAATGTGAACATGGCTGACAAGAGAAAGAACACAAGAGCTTACATGAGACCAATCCTGATGTATCAATGTATACTAATCTACCCCAAGGTGGTAGAAAGAATCAAAATAAGAATAAGATACATCCAAATCCTACTTGGAAACCCAGAGGCAATCCATCTTTTAATTCCCATTATCAACCAGTAATAGGAAAAGAGTCTTCTTCACTTAGTTCTGAATCCGAAACTACAAGACTCTTAGGAGGCATTTTTAGTACCTCATTACCAGATTAGAGAGTCTTTTAAGAAAAAGATGTGTCTACTATGGGAATTGCTTCATCAAGGACAAATCCTCTAGTAGATATGAACTATAGGCTAGGATTTAGGAATTCATTTGATAATCCTTTTAATCCCAGAGCGGCCCCTTATGTAGAGCCAAATCTTATAGATCTGGATGACCCTACTGATTCAAAAGGAACTTCTACAGATCCTAAAGAAGTGCACTCCAAAATAGAATTTTTGAAGAAATGGATTTCTGAGGAAGAAGCTAAATGCATTCATCTTGAAAAAGAGAAGGAGCAAGCCACTTTGGATGCCACAATAGAGAGGGATGCTTTGCTAAGAAGGATGGCTTCTTTGAAGGAGAAAAATAAAAAGTTAGAAGCAAATACCACTACTCTCCATAAGGATGTCTTTGGAGATGTTGATAATTTGAGAGGTAAAGTTCAGGAACAAGAAAAGCACCTAAGTCAGAGGCAAGAACAAGTTATTACTCAAATCCAAGCTTATAAACCTATTCATGTGTATCATGTAGAGCCCACTACAAAAGCTCTAGCTAAAGGGAAAGGCAAGGCTATAGGAATCCAAATAAATGAGCCTCAAGCTATACCAAGAAAACCTATACAACCCTCTATGTCAAAATTAGATCTAGATCTTGAGAAGGCTTGAAAAGAGAGAGAAGATCTTGCAAAAGAAATTGAGAAGTTTGAGAATGAAGCTCAAGCTGCAGAAACTAGGAGGAAAATCCAATTCATAAAGTCTAATTCTGCACTGGCTTCATGGCCCAATTTGTCTATCCCACCAACAATTCCTGCACCAGGAAGTAGTCCAATAACCTCAACCTAGGGAGTACCCCAATCTACTCCTACCTCATCTACCACCATTGTCACCCAAGTCCCATTTGTCCCACCTCAATAATCCCAAGCTTCTCAGATGAGTAAAGCTAATATAGCTAGTACCTCAAATGTTCCTGGCTTCCAAAAGGAACCTGTATATCTAGAAAAGTATAGACAAATATCATTTTGCTAGTATTCCTGGTGCCCCACATCCCATATCATTTGATTTAAGAGATAAAGTGGTTAAGTTCTATGGGAATAATGTTGTTACTGGTGAAGAACATTTGAGAATTTTTCGTTGATATGTTGAATGATTATGAAGTTGAACATGAAGATATGGTATGAAATTTTTTGTGCATTCACTAATAGAGGATGCAAGGGATTGGTTTAGGAGGTTTCCTGATGACAGTATTACCTCATGGAGTGATTTGGAGAAATTGTTCAAGGAGCAATATGGAGACAACACTAATGCAGGATTCATGTTGAATGAGTTCAACAAAATCAAGAAGAATCCAAATGAGTCTACATTTGATTTCAATGTAAGATTCCAAAAAGGTATGTATAGACTATTTCAAGTTATGAGGTTAAACGAAGATGTCTATCTCACAACATATTTCAATGCCTTTGATAGCAAAATGGCTTATCAATTAAGGGATAAGGATCCTAAGACTTTAAGGGATGCCTATAAAATTGCAGTAAATATATAGAATAGTAGGAAGGCATCTGGTAAACTAGGTAGCAGGGATGATCTGAATATTTTTAATCCTAAGAACAATAATAAAAGGGAGGGTGACAAAACTCCTATAGGAAAGAAGCCCAAAGAACCTACTATAGGCCAGGTTTTGGAATTGCTCAAGAAGATGAATCCCACCAATTTCAATAAGCCAAATGTTGTTGAAAGACCCCCTATGAATAACAACAATTTCAATAGGTAGCCTAGAATGCAAAATTACCCTTACACCACTCAATGCAAAGATGGTAAGCCAGTTCCCAACCAGACCCACAATGTGAAGGATAAGGGTACTCCAGATCCCCTACAAAGGAACAGTGTAAATATGAATGATGATGTACCATGGTGCATTATATGTCAATCACCTCATTCTGCTGATTATTGTGTTGTTGCCGAGTCATTTTCCCAAGGCCAAGGAGTGCAGCCTGAAGAAGAAATTGAAGAGAAAAGCCATGATGACATAAGTTGCAATATGGTAAGCATGTGTGATGACTTGATAGATTCTAACTCAAAAGAACCTGAAAATGATATTACTAGCCAGAGAATTGCTTACCAGCTACATCATCAACAAGTGCTTTCAGATGATGAAGGGTATGATACAGATAAGGTATGTAGTACATTTTTTGATGTAGGTCTCACAAGCTTAAGATTTCCCTCTAAGGAGGAAATTGATAGAATTATAGCAGAAATGATTTCACAAGTCTATAGTAATTACAATTTGAGAAATAGAGCAATAAATAATGATGTAGGAAAGCCATCTAGTGTATTAATCAAAGACATCACTCATAATATGAATGATCAAAACAAGAAAGTCAATGTAGATGTGCCTAAGATCAAGGAAAAAAAGGGTATAAAATGGGAACCAAAGAAGAAGGTTCAATTTCAAATAAGTGAAGCAACAAAACCAGTTGTGCAACCAAAGAAATCAGAACCTAATGCTATCAAGCAAAATGTGGTGCCTACTGCTCAAAAGATTCTGACTCTAGGTACTATTGTAAAACCTATTGTTGTTGAACCTATTGATATGATATCCATGTTATCTCAAATTACTGTAAAAGTTCCCTTGTCTAAAATTTTTAGAATTGAAGAGCATAAGAATAAGGCTTTGTCATGGTTGGGTGGAATAGCAAACAATAATATTTTTGTAGATCAAACTGTGTCCCAACAAACCCCATTAGTAATAAAGGATAGTGTTATCATATCCCACATTCCTCAAATTTTTCTAGATGATTCCTAAGTGGCATTTATAGAAGATATTGGTCCTTTTTTCCTCAGTCTAATCATAAAAGGGAAGACCTTAAAAAATTGCATGATAGACTCAGGAGCTTCCAACACTATAATGACTTTTAAAGTAATGGAAGCCTTAGGTTTGAAGGTGGATACCAAGCAAGGCAGATGTAGAGGAATGGATGCTAGGGAAGTCCCAATCATTGGTACCATAAATTCCTTACCATTCAAATTGGTTGCATATCCTAAAGTAGAATTAACCATGTCTGTCCTTGTGGTAGATATCCCTCCACACTATGGAATGTTACTCTCCAGAAAATGGAGTGCTGCCATGGGGGGAAGCCTACAATGTGACCTCACTTATGCCACTTTTCATATAGGGGACAAAGTTGTCAGGGTAAATAGGGAGCCAAGGGTTAACCACATTTTAGGAGAAGAAATTGACAAAGATACCACTTGTTTCCTAGATACTGGGATTAATGCTTTTAGGGCTAAATTAATTATTCAAGAAGTTGACAACTTACCTAGTATCATTGAACATGAAGTTGAATGTTGCATGAATTCACCAAAATTATGGACAATGTTCTTTGATGGGGCTAGTTCTAAAGAGGGTGCAAGGGCAAGTGTAGTTTTTGTGTCCCCTGAAAATAACACTTTTAGGTACTTGAAGTTTTCCTGCACTAATAATATTGCAGAATATGAACCATTGCTGCTAGGACTCAAACTTGCCATACATCATAGAATTAAGAAATTATGTGTCATAGGGGATTTTGAACTAATTATCTCTTAGATCAAAGGAACCTACTCATCCAAGAATAAGAGATTGAAACAATATAGAAATGTAGTCTGGGATCAGATAGAATTCTTTGATGCATTTAGGATCTCATGGAGAGATAGGACTCAAAATAAGATGGCTAATCTATTAGAAAATGTAGCAATCAAGCCAAAAGAGATATCATATGCAGGAATCTCCTAGATTGAGGTGCAAAATAGACCTTCCATACCTGACAACATTGAAAATTGGCAGATCTTTGAAGATGACAAAGATATTATGAATTTTTTGTTAAATAAACACAAGAACCATGGTTAGGAGATGGATTGCAGTGGACTGATTGAAACCATAAATGGGAAGGAAACCATTTTTGGTCAAGAGATAATGCAATTGAAAACAAATAAGATGCCAAAGGGGTTAGTAGTCTTGGAAAATATTTTTGATAACCAAGACAGAGTAAAATCAGGAGTAATCAACTCCAAACCTTAGGAGTTAGAAGAAATAAACTTGGGTACTGATGAAGTTCCTAAAAGGGTTTATATTGGCCAAAATTTGCTTGTTGAAATCAAGAAAATATTGATTGACCTACTTAGAAAATACAAACATATTTTTTCTTGGTCATATGATGACCTTAAGGCTTACAAGGAGGATCTGTTCTAGCATGTCATACCATTGAAGGAAAATGTAAGACCTTTTAGGCAAAAATAGAGACCAATCAATCCTACCCTTGCCCCAAAAATGCAAGAAGAACTGACAAAACTAACATATGGTGGGATAATCAAACCAATTAGGCATTCCACCTAGGTTTCAAACTTGGTTCCTATAAGGAAGAAGAATGGAGATATTAGGCTTTGTGTTTTTTTAAAAATTTAAACATTGCATCTCTAAAAGACAATTTTGGCTTACCTAATATGGAAGCCATGTTGCAACAAGTGACTGGCTCCGAATTAATGTCAATGATGGATGGTTTCTCTGGATACAATCAAGTTCTAGTAAAGGAAAGTGAACAGTTCAAGATAGCCTTCACAACCCCATGGGGAGCATATGTATATGTGAAGATGCCTTTTGGCCTGATCAATGCAGGAGCTACCTTCCAAAGAGCCATGGATGTAGCATTTCATGATTATATTGATAAATTTATGGTTGTGTAACAAGATGATCTTACTGCATATTCTAATAAGGTTAAAGATCATTGCAAACATTTGGAAAAAATATTTATCAAAGCTCTGGAATATGGAGTTTCTTTAAACCCAAAGAAATTTTCTTTTGGGGTCACAGAAGGCAAACTACTAGGACATATAGTGTCTAAGGATGGGATGAAAATAGATCCTGAGAGAGTAGCGGCTATTGACAAAGTCCCCAAGCCAAAAAATGTAAAAGGAATTCAATCCTTCTTTGGCCATGTTAATTTCCTTAGGAGATTTGTTACAAATTTCGCTGAGATCAGTAGACCTATCTCAAAGATGCTCAAAAAAGGAGCCATTATAGATTGGAATGGTGAGCCTTCACAAGAATTCTAGGATATTAAAATTGCAATAAAAAATGCTCCAATATTGAGAACACGAGATTATTAAAAACCCATGCATATTTTTTCTTTTGCATCATTCCATACTGTGGTTGTAGTCTTATTGCAAAAAAATCAAAAAGGATATGAGCAGCCTATTGCCTTCTTCAGTAAGTCACTACAGCCTGCTAAACTTAAGTATGAAATAAATGAAAAGAAAGCATATGCTTTAGTAAAGGCTGTAAAAGATTTCAGATGTTACCTGATAGGTGCTACTGTTATCGCTTTTGTACCTATTGCTACAGTCAAGGATATATTTTCTCAGTAGGAAGTATCAGGCAAGAGATGTAGATGGATCAATAGAATCCAGGAATTCAACATTGATATACAGATAACAAAGTTAGTAAGGGGTCAAGGTTTGGCCAAACTTATGGCTGAAGCTAATCTAGAGGCTAACTAGATAAATGTAGTAAATAATGATCTCAGAGCTGACTTATGCGACATGGACCAGTGTGATTGGTACACCAATGTCATATATTACTTGCAACACATGGAAGCTCCTCCCCATTTGCCTAAAAATGAAAAGAGGAATACTAAATTGCAAGCCATCAGGTATGTAATTGTCTAAAGCAACCTATGGTGGAGAAATTTTGAGGGAGTATTATTGAAATGTGTTAATAAGGAAAAGGCAAAAGAGGTTTTGAAAGAAATGCCTGCTGGAGTGTGTGGGGGGCACTATATGGCCAAAAACACTGCACATAAGATAATGAGGGTTGGATTCTGGTGGCCTTCCCTTTTCAAAGATGCTCAAGTTATGGTTAGGAAATGTGATCCTTGTCATAGGTTTGTCGGAAAGCTAAAATTCTCAGGAAACACCCCATTAAAGCCAGTGGAAATTCAAGCTCCTTTTCAACAATGGGGTCTGGACTTCATAGAAGAAATTTTCCCCAAGTCTAGCACGAGCTATTCTTGGATTTTGGTTGCTACTGACTATTTTACAAAATGGGTAGAGGCTATCCCCACAAGAAATGCAACAAGTAAAGTGGTCAATAATTTCCTACTAAATAATATTATTTCCAGATTTTTCTATCCATAGAAAATTGTAACAGATAATGCTATTTGCTTGAGGTCTGAGGAATTCATCAAGTTTTGTGATAAATATGGAATGACAAGGTCATCATCTGCTCCATATCATCTACAAGGGAATGGTCATACTAAGTCCACAAATAAGACCCTATTGAAGGTCATTAAGAGGACCTTGGATGATAATAAAAAGGCATGGGATTCCAAGTTACAGTTGGCAATATGGGCTGACAGAGTAACTATAAAGAAAGCAATTGGTGTAGCTCCATTTGATTTAGTTTATGGGATTTAAGCTAGAATGCCTCAGAACAACTTGATGGGACTCTACAATTACATCCAGTTGTATGCCTAAAATGTGAGCACACTTTTATGAATCATTATATTCAAGATTACTCAAGAATGAGATCTCAAATGGCAACTCATAGCTCTCTAGTGATGGAGTGCAAGGTTTTTGTAATGGAGGCCCTCAGTTTGACCTAGTTCATGCCCATAGAACATAGGAATCTCAAGGAGTGCAAGGTTTTTGTAATGGAGTGCAAGGTTTTTGTAATCTCAAGGAACCTACGCAAAGCACCTAGATACCTAAGATTGAAAGCATTTAGAAGATTATCTCCAGAATAGAGCTTAACCTTCAAGGATCCAGATAGAACACCTAGATACCTGAGATTGAAAGAATTTAGAAGATTATCTCCAAAATGGAGCTTAACCTTCAAGGATCTAGATAGAACACCTAGATACTTGAGATTGAAAGCATTTAGAAGATTATCTCCAGAATGGAGTTTAACCTTCAAGGATCCAGATAGAACACCTAGATACCTGAGATTGAAAGCATTTAGAAGATTATCTCCAAAATGGAGCTTAACCTTCAAGGATCTAGATAGAACACCTAGATACCTAAGATTGAAAGTATTTAGAAGATTATCTCTAGAACAGAGCTTAACCTTCAAGGATCCAGATAGAACACCTAGATACCTGAGATTGAAAGCATTTAGAAGATTATCTCCAGAACAAAGCTTAACCTTCAAGGATCCAGATAGAACACCTAGATACCTAAGATTGCTAAAAGATAACAAATTCTAATCATGAGTCATAGGATCATCCTCAGAACAAGGCTTGATCCTCAGGAGTCAGGGTTTAGACTGTCCCAATACCTATCCATCAAACTCTGAGAGGAGCTATTATAAGGTTGATCAATTGATGAAAAAAAATAAGATAGATAGAAAAGATGCTAGATAGAAGGGAACAAGATGCCCCGAGTGATGAGATGCCCCAAGTGATGAGGACATAAGATGGGAACGAGATGCCTCAAGCAATAAGTATTCAATGATGTAATCATCCTGCCCCCTTAGGAGTGAAATTGAAAGATGACACACCAGAAATATGATGTGAAGCAGTATATCAAATTTGAGATTCAACAGAATGTAGAAGAGATCAAAATAATCTAAAGAAAAGATGAGGAGATTAGAATGATCAGAATAAATTGAAGAGATCATAACAATCTGAAGAAATGTGGAAGTTGATCTGAAGTGATTTTGAGGTCCAAAAGTCCAAGTTTGATTTGAAAAGATTCCAAGAATTGCAAAGTATCAAAAGAATTTGGATTGCCCTTTTGAGCCACTTAAGTGTGTCAAATTTCAAATTCGATCTCTAAAAAAATGGGTTCTAAGCAGCCAAAGTAGCCAAAAGAGTCATTAATTGATCATTTGTGCTGTCATGAAGAACATGATACTTTGAAGAGATCAACAATCCCTCATCAGAGAAGGTTAAAGTAGATTCGTAATTGAATTGCATGCTTATACAAGTGAAGTATGCAATGCGAGACTATGTTAAATGCAACCCTAGGTCTGGTTACCAAGCCTTAATATTTAATCATCATCGGATATAGAACAAAGCTCGTAGGTCATACAATTCCCACTGACATTGCTATCATGGAAATATGAATATAACATACATTATTGGTTTTGTCGAGATTAAATGTAAGCATTCGAGGCGCAAGAAGCCAGAATGACCAAAATATTTGTCCCTTTTAATGTAGAAAGTTAACATAATCATCAAAGCATAAATGCTAGGATGACCTGAATGTTGCTTGCATAATAGGCACACCAAACACACGGGAGATCTCTCTTATGCTAAACACTCAGTATTCATTCTGTCCACAATGACCCTTACATTCATAACCTGAGACAGAAGTGCGCTAGATATACTCGTAGTGACCCGTACGTTCACTTAGTAGGACGAGTATCAGTATGTACTATAGAATAAGGAGTTCACTCCAATAAACAAGGAGAAGAACCAATGTTATTGGTGTATTCATATAAAAGAAGTCGAGGTGCACATGGCCATCCAATACGAGATGGAGGCTCTTATAGTGGACACCCCTCTTATAGGAATATATCAACTTATTGGAACTAAACCACAAACAAAAAGCAAAGAAAAAAGATCATGCCCCTAGTCATTACTTCCCTAGTCGAAGATGACATCATCGAGTTGCTCAAGGAGATATGATAAAGCAAAGACAAAGCCAACAAAGGAAGAGCTCAGCATATCCAAACAAGATATCATATTTGAATTCAGTGTTTTGGGATTGATGTCAAGTACTAATGTCTATAATAGATTTGAAAGAAATCTCTTTAGTAGGGTGACAATAGTAGGTAGATGTAGTCAGAACAACTGGTGACTGATGTCAAAGAGGAATCTTCATGATGAAGAACCTAAAGAGGACTGGGCGACAATAGACAAACACAGCCAGAATGATCGATGATTGACGCAATAGAGATCTTCCATAAATGAAGCCGGAGATGTGACCTAAGCAACAGTAGGCAGACACAATTGAAACAATTGGTGACTGTTGCTAAAGAGATTCTATGAGGAGAATCTCAAAAAGCATGACACTAGCGATAGTAGGCAGATGTAGTTTGAAACAACTGGTGACTATTGCGAAAGAGATTCTATGAGGAGAACCTCAAAAAGTGTGACACTAAAGGGGGATGCCCCAAGCTGTAACAAGACTCAATCCATGGATACATGAGCAGGAAAAGTAGGAAAGCAAAAGCGTGAAAGTGACTATACAGAATAGCTAGAAGATGTGCTGCAATATGGAGCATTGGGAACAAGAGGCACCTGTTTACTAGGTTTTCACCTTCTTGGCAAGATTTTCTTTTTTTTGCTACCGTGATGCCTGTTTCCAGGTTTACACCAATGGCACTTTTCTATTTTTCTATTTTTTTGTATTTTTCTATTTTTTTGATTTTTTTGGTATTTTTTAGGACCTTTTCTGATTTTTAGATTTTTTCAGAGATTACTAGCTCTCTCAAAACCCATTGCAAAACTGAGGGCCTCCATTGCAAAACCCTTGCACTCCATGACTAGAGAGCTATGAATCACCATTTGAGACATCATTCTTGAGTAATCTTGAATATAATGATTATAGAAGTGTGCTCACATTTTAGGCATACATTGTATGATCAAGATACTACAGATGAAATGCAAGAAAGAATGGATGAATTGGTAGCACTAAGAGAGACAAGAAGAGAAGCATCTCTAAAAAACCAAAAGTTGCAATTGCAAGTCAAGACACTCTATGATAAAAGAAAAAGTTGCAATTGTAAGCAGAAAGTTTGAAAAAGGAGATTTAGTCTTAATGTGGAATGCCAAAATTGAGGATAAAGGAAAACATGGCAATTTGATCCAATTTGGTTAGGCCCATATCTAATTGAAAATACTTGGGGTGAAGATTCTTATATACTCAAAGATGTATTTGACAGTAATCTTGAATTGCCAGTTCATGCACAGTTCTTGAAGAGGTATTTTTCTTGAAAAATACTTACTTTCTCCATGAATAGTAGTTTTAGGGTTTCCTGTCATTTTGTATTTTCTATATGTCCTTGTAAGTATCCCTGTGTAGTTTGGTTGTTTTTTTATGTGTGTTGCTTTGTGCTCTCTAAAGAAGTTGTCATTTTTGCACTAAGTATGTGGTCTGCTCTCCCATAGATTCTAAATTCTTGCATAGACTCAAGTAGTCTATCATCCCCAGATAGAGCCACTGTTGGCCTGAAATTATGTATAATAGGTTTCATCTTGCCCATATAAAATTTAGGGTTTTGATCCTTTATATGGTGATTAGGTTTCCAACTAAGTGCGTGTTTTTACTAGGCTAGTCCTTTCTTCCTTTTAAAAATTTTCCTTAGCACGAGATTTTAAAAAAAAGGGGAGGGAAGGAGGATTAAGCAAATGATTTTATTCACCTATGTTACCGCACCATCAGATTTCTTTTAAATCTACAGTTGTCACTAGCTTGCCATGAGGAGATGCGAAAGAATTAAGCATAGTGAGTTGGCAACATTATGACACATGTACATGGTCATCGAGAATAATAAATCTAGCATCCAAATTACTTTGGCAAGTTACTAAGTCGCTATCAGAATATACAAGTAAGTTTCTAGTAGTGACATAGCGAGGACGAAATCAATGCTAAAGGTAGTTGTTTTTTATGACCAGAAATGATTTGGAAATGCTCAAAAAATTTCTTTATAGACTGTGCTACTTTTCTCGATGCCTATTTTCTGGTGGGTTGTTGCATCACTAGCCAGATATGCTTATGTTTTGTTGGTAGCAACATAATGACTGACCCAACAGTCAAAAAACACGGCAAAACCTAAGATAAAGTATGATTAAAATATATATGTGCATGCCAGCGCATTCTTCCAGCTCAACAATAGATTTACCATGGACCCACTTCCCAAGAATATAATACAAGGTTTTTCGATAGTAAGATTGGGAAAAAATTGAGGCTTGTCGTTAGCTCGCTATGAAGAAATGCTCAGAAGTTAAGCATAGTGAGTTAGCGACGTGATGGCCCACCATTGATTCTTTGAAAAGTTGTTTCAAATGTATGCCACATGATTAATATAAGATCAAAGACTATCGCTAACTCGTCATGGGAAGATACTCAAGGTATAAGCATAGCGAGTTAGCGATGTGATGACACGTGTATGTGGTCATGCATGGGCCCAGTCTAAAGCACCAGCATTGAAGGAAAGGTGTAGGTGGAGCTATCCTATTGGTTTGATTGCAAATATGTTAAGTAAAGAAATGAGCCAGCTTAGTTGTTATTACCAGATCGCAATTTTTTCCAAGAATTGATGACACATTTTTTTAAAAAAGGAGAAGGGTGGTGACATTCTATCTGGCGCATTTATGATGAATAGAGATTTTACGTGTGAGAAAAAGGCAAAGAATAATATGTAAGATTTTCTTTTATTATTCACTACAGTCCACTCCAGCAAAGATTTTATTTTCTCTAAGCATAGGCACCTGTTGATCATTTTGTGATTAAGCATTGGTGAAGACGCGAAGACAGTTTCATATCTGTTTGAAAGAAGTTGCAAAAGTTTGAAAGAGGATAACTTTGGCAAAATCAAGTAAGTATTTGATCATAACTTTTGTAATATTTCAATTATTACAATCAAGATGCCTCCTAAGAAATCATTCTCTGGGCAAGTTAATTATATGAATAGCAATGTCCACGATGATTTCTTAGAATTACTCCCAGGATCCACTACAGAGTCTACACAAGTCAAAAGATTAATTTCATTGAGTCCTAGGCTTAAAATTGCTGATGGCTTGTATGACAAGGGGAACTGGGTAAGGGATGCAATAACTAATCAAACTGGCCTTGTTTTGTTTAAAAAATGGTTTTCAGAGAGGAATCTGTTTGCCCCTCATGCTAATATATGCAATTTTGACTTGGGAAAGTTAGTAGTTCCTCGTGTTTTCATGGACTATGACTTGCTAGAAGATATTGCCAAAAACTATAACCAAGACATTAGGGTTGTGAGAAGAAGTGATGGTGTGCCTCTAGTATCAATTAACCCTGAAGAAATTACAGAGGTTTTTCACTTAGAACCATTATTAGATTTCCACATACCAATCAATTTGCTGGAATTAGAAAAGGAATACAAAGTGAAAAAGGATATAATTAGGGGACGTGCATTGAGGGCACACATTGGTACCATAGAAACTCTACCAGTAATAATTGCGGCCTCTAAAGAACCTTTTAAGAAGAGCCTTTTCACTTCTCGGGCTATAGAGATATACAAGACCCTATGTCATGTGCTTGGTGAAGATGAGCAGGATTTCATGCCCATTGACCTCATGTATATGATGATTCAAATTGCCTCTTTTTGTGTAGATGTCATTTTTTATTTTGCCTCCTTTCTACCTGAAGAAATTCACATTGGCTTGGTTGGAATTGTGAGAGGTAAGGTGGAGAAAGCTTTTGGCCACTATTCCTTATTAATGCAGATGTTCTTGTTCAAGGGGGTAACATATTTTGGTAATGAGATGAAATTAAATAGAGAAGAAAATGGGGAAACATTTTCAGTCTAGTTGCGGAGTGCAGATATGACTTGGGATGCAAATAAAGCCAGTTTTGTCAGATTTGATAGATATTTTGCCTCTAAATTGAGATGTCTATTTTTGACTGATAATCCTAGGATCCCTAAAGTATTAATGAATCTCATAAGACCTATGGATAGACCCCATAATTTGAAAGTTTCACACAATTGGGGAGATATTATTCCATACCCTGTTTCCACCATTTTCAAAATTTATGGTTTTAAAGGGAGCCCTCATGTCCTGCCTTACCAAGTACCCCTAAAGATAGGGATGGTAGAAGTCTTATGGCAACTAGGAGGAGTAGAGGAAATATTCTTGTTAAAGAGGCAACTAGGGTCAATTTTCCCTACTTGCACAGTGGCCAATCAGTTTGTGATTACTAAAGGAGGTTGGCTCTTTTTGTACAAAATTTTGGATCAATATATAATGGCTATCTCCCACCCCCATTTTTTGTGATTCTAAGGGATTTTTCAATCAGACTCTGAGGCATAGGATCAAGCTAGGACCAGTAAAGCATGATTCATATTACCCAAAAGACATTATAAGAAATGAATTTTCTTTACAAGAACAGGAAACTAAAAAAGAAAAATGGAGAGTTTACTCCTTGGTCCTAAAATTTATTCATTTTTTTGATCAGAATTATAGTCCTTTAGAAAATGCTAATACAGAGGCTGACAGAATAAATAAGCTCATAAATAACTTCCCTACAATAATTAAAACCATGAATGAGAAGAAACAATTTTTTATTAATTCTTCTCCTGATATGGCCAGAGAAGTCATGAAGAGGTTAGCCTTCACTCCTAATATAGGGATTGGTCAAATAATTGTATAGAAAAAACTTGGCTACACTATAATTCAGAATAAAAAGGCTCCTATAGATAAGGAAAAATAAATAATGGGATCCACCAGTATAGTTTTAGAGGAGAGACCTAATGAACCTAGCCCAAAGAGGTAGAGGGTAATAAGAGAAGCGAGACCTCAAGCTGAGGAATATTCACCCACCCAATCTCCTTTGAGAATTGGAGAAGAGTAGCTCACAGGTGAGCAGGTTGAAGAGATTGGATCACAAGGAGGTGTTTTTATTATCAAAGCAGAATTGGATGAAGGTAATCCTCCAGAACCTCCTCTCCCAAGTTTGGATCTGACAAGAGCTGATTATAGAGGTAGGGAATTGGATCATGTATTAGAACAAGCAAGTCATCAATTTTTGACTGATGACAATTTTGTAAAATCAAGAGCTTTTCAGCAATTTGCATGGAGAACAAACATGAACATCTTTGAGGAGACATGCAAAAGGATGAAAACAGAGCATCCATAAATGGATGAAGCTTCCATACCAAACTAGATAAAAGAAGAAATGATGAGGGAATTCTAGAACATTACTCCTGAAGAAGGAAGGCAAATGGTAAAGACCTCTAACATATTATTGTTGCCAAATTGGGATATTGCAAATGCTTTAATTTTCAATTCTGTTTCAAGAAAATTAGAATTGCAAGACCCAAATAAAAAGGATGTCCAAGGAACTGCATTCATTGAGGATCAAGCTGCTTTGGTCAATTGGTAATTGAAAAAAGGATCTAGAGCCACATCATCGCAGCCAGATGAGTCTGGGTTGATGGGTAACATACTTGTAAGAAGAGTTGCTAACACCTCCCATGTACAGGCAGCCTATTGGAACGTGGAGTCTTCCGAGTTTCTTTTGGCCACTGCTAAGAAAGAGGAACATGTTATGTTTGAGTTACAAAGCAAGTATGAGACAGTGGTGGAGGCATACAAAAAAGAGGTAAAGAGGAGGATTGAACTTGAAAATAAGCTATTGGAACAATCCACCAAGCCTAGAATAACCTATCCTCGTCCCCCAGTAGAACCTTTCAAGTCTACCCCCCTCATTGAAATGCCAGATACACCCCAGGGACCACGATATTATACTGCTGAGGAATTTGAAGAAGAAAAGGCTAAACTATGGGCCTTACCTATAGAGTTGGAGTCTAAATATGAAGATAAACTCAGAAAAGCTCTTACATATCTGGGAGACAAAATTGAATGGCCATTAATCCATCATCAATTGGTCAAGGTGATTAACATCTGGGAGGAATTAAAAGGAAATGATGAGGCTCTAGAGCCTATTGTGGACAAGTGGGTGAGAAGAGAAAAGGAAGTAACCTTTTTGTGTTTATCTGTTATAGATAATTCCCATGATCAGATTGGGAAAATCTTTGATATGGTTTCTGACCTTGCTGACTTTGATAATAAGAGGACACATTTACAGAAGATAGAAATAAATCATAGACAAATATAGGAATCAAAATTTCAAATTATTTCCTCATGCCCTGGATAAGAAAAATAATTTGAAAAGCAAAGAGGAATAGACAAAAGAACTTGATGATGCATTCTATTTAAGAATGAATCAAGTAGTAAATGAAACCGGGCATGCATGGTGGGCCACCAAAATAGAGCAAATGGTGAAAGTCAAAATATTCTTTGATTCTTTAAAATAGGATTTCATTGATATTAATAATATGGCTGATTATGTAATAAAAAAATAGAAGGACATTTTGCATTTCAACTGGCCAGATGATGCACTATTTGACAGATGGATGGCAAAAATGGTTTCTAGCGAACAGTTGGATGCAGATGACACTGACAGTGATAATGTGCAGGATGAGGGATTCCAAACCATTGATACTATCGTTTCTCAAAACCAATCAGAAGAAGAAGACAAGAGAAACCTGTCACTTACAGTTACAAACTCAAGACCACAGGATGCTGATACGGCTAGAGAAGAAGACAAGATAGAAGTTGTTCCTACCACCCGAGATAAAGATGAAGAAAGCCTACAGGTGGAAGTTAATATGCCATCATCAAAACAAGTTTCATCATTGGCTAATTTGGCAATTACTTATAACAAAAAATCGTATAACAAAAGTTGATTCACTTAAAAGAATGGTTTGATCTAGGACATCTTCTATTACCCGCATTTTGTCTTTTTTGTGACAGGTGTATGTAAATATTCTTTGTAAAGGACACCTATCTTTTCTTTTAGCCTAAAGCTTGTTGCATCTCACACTATTTAAGTGAGATTCCAAGGCTATAGAAGGGTCTGAATTCTATTTCTCTAAGTAATAAGCTTAGTCTATTTTTGGTCCAAATTTCGAAAGCAAGTTTACGATGTATTTTCTCTGTCAATTATCGAAGAATACATGAATATAGAATGAGCTATGTTTCCTTCTTAATGTCATTCTGAGTCTATTATAAATGAAATACCATTTGCAAAGAAGATGAATAAAATATTGTGAACTGTCCCCATATCAGTTCTTTCTAAATCTTGTCTCCTTTCAATTACTTGGTTGTCTTGATATTGTATAAGTAAAGGCTTGTGCAATTGAATGCAATCTAGTTAGGTTGTATATCTATTTATCACTATTGTTAATTCAATGGATTAAATAAAAGCTTTGGTGAACATGATAAGGTTTCTTTAAGTAGTGGGAAGGATTTTGAATGATGAATTTTGATAAGAATTGCTGATAGCATTTGTTGTAAGGAAAAAAACTAGATCTGAGAACTTTCTATAGACTCTGAACACCAATGGATTAGGCACTAATCAAATTGATTCAGCTGAAGGAGAAATATATCATAAATGGTTATCAAAATGCAGCATTATTAAATCAAACTTTACTTTTGTTTCCTATAGATCTTCAAAGTTGGCCAACACTTGTCTACATGGAATGTTTTAGCTTTAGTTAGCCACTATTGTTAAGAACATCTGCAGATCTATAGAAGAATTCTTGGCCATATCTGTTTAATGGGATGTGTTTACCAAGTTAATAAGAATTATGTATACGTCTGAGGATTTGGAAATGAGAATTAGAATGAAACTAAGATTAATCCTCATACAGTTGCTCCAGTTTTAAATCATCCCTTGGTATACCCACCCTGGTTTTGCAGAGCCAAAAGAGTAAAAATCCATCTATGGTTTTGTCGAAGTTGGGTCCAAATACTTTGCATATACAATTGTTGATAAGAATTGGCTAGTCTTTAGATTGTGTTTGTACTGTCATTTTGGTATCAAGCATTTTGTCACTTAGTAGTTTTAGTGCATTTTAAAACACCAACAAAACTCTCCAAATATTAACTGACTATTTTTTTGTAGGACGATTGTGGAAGATAATTTTTTTGGAGAAAACATTAAAACCCACAAAACATTGTGTCTTCTTCCCTGTTTTATAAACATAGTCTAAATAGGGCTTGTGAACTTCTTAGGGTGCAAGACAAGGGAATAGGGGAGTATGCTCTTTACCACTTGGAGGTCACGACCAAGGGTAAATTAGTAACCTAGATGCCTCTGAAAGATGGCATTCTAAGGGAGGCAAGTAGCTTAGTGGTTCTCTAGTACGATTCCTTTCCTATGAAGGGATGATGATTTCCTTTTAGGGGATTGAAATCTTGAAAAAGAAAATTTTTGGATTGATTAAACTAAGTCAATAATTAATATGTTCTACATGTTTGGGCAAGGAAATAAGGTAGAGGATTATACTCTTTCCCCTTGAGGGAAATCAGAAACTTAGACCCTTAGATCCAGACCACCAATCCAAGTCAATCCTTTAGAGGGCCTGTTAGAGTGATCCAACCTCCAGGAATGACCCAAGTGAGCACACTCCTTTCGCCAAAGATTCCAACTTACTATAATAAAGAAGCTTTGTAGAGAAAGACTCCAAACATTAATTAATTTCCTCTCCTTCAATCTTGATATCGCATGTCAAGGAGAGGCTTTGTCTATTGCACTGGCCAGTGCCAGCCCCAATCTTGCTAAGAAAGTGTGTGCACTTTTAGATGATGGTGTTGGAACTCAAAATTGTATCCCAAATTTTGAGTACCTTTGAAAAAATCAAGCCCTTAAATGTTTTTAAAATGCATATGTACTTGGTTGTACCCGACTGTACCTTTGAGCCATTGAGGTGTTTAATATTTCTAACACCCTCCATCTAGTGCATGTAAGTGTTTCATGATGATAAATTGACACTCCAAGCCATTTCGTGAAGTCCTGTTTTGAGCATTTATCAATTTTGCATTTTTTCCCAAGTGTCAGACAGCAATAGGAGGTTGTGTTTGCTACTGAATATCTCACACCCAGAAATGTTTCATGACTCACTACTTTGGGAGTGTCTAGTGTCCATACCTAAGAGCCCATGTTTTAGATTTTGAGTCATTTTGACTTTGTTTGACTAGGTTTTGAGTTCCTCAAAGTTGGTAGTTTAATGTTTCTATGCATTTGCAAATTGCACATAATTCTAGGAAGCCTTGTTTGACGTGCTATAACTTTTTACCAGTTGACCAAAATATTAAATTTGCTTTTGCATTGCATTGTAAATATCAGAGAAATGTTATGTTTCAATTTTTAGCTCTTGAAGAATCTATTTGATTAGTTTTCAAACTTGATTCCAAACGCAATTTGTAACCTTTTACTGGTGTCAGCATTTGCAGATTGATTTGTACCCCTGTTCGTGATTTTATATCTTGAGATCTGTGATTGGTCAAGTCAAATGGATTGTACCCCTATGTTGTCCTTTGAAAATAATCCAAGTGTGCTAGTTTCTAAGCTTTGACGACTCCATTTGCACACTTTTCAAGGTCATTTCCATTCGGAAAAATCACTTTCTGACATTTTTTCCTATTGAAAAACCGAGGTAGCCCACTTTGTACATCCACCATTTGCGCCATGTTATTCATCATGAACCCAAATCGCATATTCATAATGTTCTCATGATAGAGAACCAGTGTCCTAGTTTTTGTTTCCCCATGTGCTCATTTGCACAGTTTTTCGAGCCAATTCTGAGCCTAGTTTGTTGTTTTCTGACATATTTTCTTGCAGGTAAATCTGAGAAGGAAACTTTGATAGTCAATATCTTTTGATTCAGAATTCGTCATGAGACGAGATTCGATAGTTTGCAAGAGTGTGGAGCAAAGATTCAGTGGGTTAATTTCTAGAGCCCGGTCAGGTGTTTGGATCAGTTTTTAAGGCCAACCAACAGACCTCCTGATGCAAATTTGATAGTCTGCAAGAAAGTGAAATTGAGTTTCAATTTGTTGATCAGTGGTCGAACTTGGTTCTAATTAGCATGATGGGTTCAATCGATCAGTTTGAAGGTTTAGTTGTTTGAAAATGAAATTTTTTTAGCCGGACCCACTTTGGGGTTCGACTGATCCCATCAGACTGATTGAGGGTCTATGCAAGTTGAAGTCTTTGAAAGGGGATATGGTAATAATTGTTATTTTTAGAGTGTTTCATCAGGTGTATTGTTACCATTTGAATTTAAATAAGTAAAGGGATATTACATGTTCAAGAAAACTAATAGTGCTGACAACTCCAAAGAAGCGGTTTTTTGATATGATGTTTAGAATATTATGATCTAAGGGAATCATTGCAAGTAAATTGGTATAAAATGGAAATATTGAAAGAGTGGTTACAGTTGATGACACTAAAGTGAGTGAGATATACCCTAAATGATGGACTGTGAGAGGCAACAAATGCTATTTTAAAGACTATTTTGAAGTTGATGTCTAGTCCATTTTGAAAGACATATTACAATATCATAATTCATCTAGAACTAATAAAGAGGATCAGCCAATAAGCAAGGAGAAGACATTCAATGTCTAGTTATTATCCCATTGAAATTGATAGTTTTTGTCTTAACTGTCATACTAGTGTTGATAATACTCTTTCTCTGTTCAATAGATCAGACCCCAGATGTTGAAATATCAATCACTCACATCTATCAAACAAAAGATTGCCCTACTTATGTAGACATGGAAATGCAAGTAAATCAAAGGGTGTGGCTGTTTCTCATGATGGAGTAGAGGAAACAAAATGGATAGCATTAGATGTTGACTTATCTACTTCATCAATGTCTATACATTCATTAAATGGATTTTATGACTGGGTATGGGTTGTGTTATATGTAAAGAGGTGGATTGAGAAGCTGCAGATGAAGCCGCCCAAACCAAAAAACACATTCAAATGACAGAGAGGCCGTGGCAAGGAGGGAGACTCATGCAGTCTACATGGGAGCAAACTGACTTAAAAGTCGCTCATGAAGCACACATGCAAAGTAGAAAGAATACCCCACGTTCAAGGAAGTCAACATAGTTGTTAGAGGGCAAAGACAATTACGTTTGTGTGAGAAGAGATAATAGAGGGACATCCTCTGAATGAGAAGCAGATTTCCCACTGATATCCACACCATGACAAAGAACTTCCGCCTTAGACCATAGCAGAAAAGAGCTTTTCCCATGCAATGCAAAGAGAAGTCATAGCCAATAAAGAAAAGAGCACATTGCGCAATATATGGAAGGTAGAATAGAGGGCATGCTTCACATTTGGCAGGAACCATTTTATGGAAGATTGCATAGTGAGGAATGGGCGCCAATGAGAAAGAAAGCCTGCAATAGAGAGCCCACGAGTTTTCAAAGAATAAAGGGAATTGACATGTGATGTAGGGATAAATGTTTTTATTTTTCTTCTATATTTTAAAACAAAGAAGACTTCCACGCTGGAGAAAAAGAGGAGCCCCACAATAGAGATAAAGGTTATGGCATGCAAAAAAGATGAACAGGAGAGTGTCAACGTGACAAGAAAGAGGGAGAGGCCAATAAATAGGGCAGTCCTACGCAAGTAAAGAGAAACCCTACGCAAAGGAGAATGCCATGAATTATACAAAACAAAGCTCACACAAGTCAAGCATACCACCATTCATATAAAGAAAAACATAGAGAGTTTAGAGCCAAAGTTATAGTGAGCTTTGAGTAATCAACAAAGTATTGGGAAGAAACTGTCGGGTGAACAGATAAAGTGTTGTTCAAACACATAATCCCACATGGAGTAGGCAAAAAAATTTAAATACTTTAAATACTCTTGCACAATACCATTAAGATGGGGCCCCTTGAGCATGGGGCCCCGTGGCTTAGCCTAGTCATGGATGACATCAGCTGGCATGAGACATAAGTGAAATTTTGACCAACCATAAAATGATGATGACATGGCGCCAAAAAACCAGATGCGCCCAGATGATGACAAGTGTCCCAATCGAAGGGTCATTGCTTACTCGCCAACTGAAGGTGCTCGCTAGTTAACCATGGCGACATAGCGAGGGTGGAGGTGGTGTCGACACATGTCATTGGGCCTAGAGCAAGTGATGATGTGGAAAAGGATGACACATTTCGTTATGTCGCTAATGACGTGGCAATTATTGAGTTAGATAGTGACATAGCAAGGGAGAATCAGGAAATGACATGTGGCAAGTGGTCCCAAAGTAGATGGTGACATGGTGGATGATACAGATCAGGTGTTCAATCAAGAAGTGACATGTGGCATTGGTCAAACCTAGAGTTGACCCAAAATTAAAGAGGCTAGGAAAAATAAAATTATTTTAAAATTTTCATTTTAAAATTATTTTGTCAAGAGACTGACATGTAGGATTTTTGAATTAAAAGAACAATTAGCCTAAAGTCTAAATTTTAGGTTAATTTAAATTTTTCAAATTTTAAATTTTAAGAGTCACAAACCTGAAGTTTTTGGCAGAGGAGGACTTTTTCAAACTGTGATTCTAGAGGCTTCTGGTATGCAAAGTATGCCTTATCATATACCACCAGAATTGTGAGAAGATAAACTTTCCGATTCTGATGTTATTTTTTGCACAAGATGTAGTGGGTTCAAGTTATTCAAGGTTTTCTCTCAAGTTCTTATCTTGCAACTAAATTCAAATATCAAAATTCAGTTGTGATTTTTAACATGGAAATAACTTGAATATCAGTAAAAGGTAGTAAAAAATGTAGGTAGGGTCAGATTCACTCAATAAAAACCCAATTTCACTAGTATTCTCATAAGGTGGATTAGATATTTTGGTGACTCAACATAGGTTTCACCATTCAGAACAGGATATTTTCAAATCAATTAGAACAATGATGAAACAAAAATCAGATCAAAGGGGAGAGAGATTAGAGAGAGTCTTTTTAGTGTAAAGGAGGGAATTTCATGAGGACAGATGTTGAGTGCAAATTATATCCAAAATTTCCTTCTTCCTATATATCTCTCATTCTTTCTCATTGTAGAGGTTCCAATTTTTTGTTACTATGAGACCATTGTGGGTTGGAAATCTTAAGTCTTTCTGTGAGACCACTTAGTTGGATCCAGATCTGTGATTCCACCTTCATTCTTCAACATTTTTCTCTTATGTGAATAGCAAGTGTAAAGATAATATAGATAGTTTTAAGATGTTCGGTTGTTTCATGTTTTGATTTCATACACCTAAATGTATATTTTCAAAGAAAATGAATACATATGAGCAATAATTTCACTAGTTTCATTTTGTTTGTTGTCCCCTATCTTAGCAATCTGTACATCTTATGTGGTCTTAGAACAAAGATCTAAGATCCATTTGCATCCCCTTCAGGTTGTATGTTTGATGTATTTTTCTGTTGGACCAAAGGGCCAAGTAAATGCTTGATATGTTTAACAAGGTTATTGGTTACTTGAGAAGGATATTTTGTGAGAATGAGATCTGAATGAACACTGATGTCTGAATCACAAGGTGATTAGATAGATCTGATGTTGGGGTTACAAAATATGTGCTGATGTCACAGATGTATGTTTTGAATTCATGGAATTGCCCAATGGATTAGGCACTGATCAGTTATAGGATCACTTTTTATATTGCTGCATGTTTGAAGATTTTTTGAAACTCAACATCAATAATCAAACACTTTTCCCCTTTCATGTTGAAGAGCTATCATAGAATGCCCTCACTCGGCTTATGAGGTTCCTAGATCCACATTTATCTATTGTAGATTGATGTTATTTCATGAGTTATCAGGAGAAATAAGGGTTTTATCTACTTCATGTTAGATTCAGTGTATGCTTTGACAACTGGTACCAAAGAATCTATAGGTATACCTACATAGGTTTTGCAGAGCCTGACGTGTAGGAGTATAGCCTTATAGTTGGCCCAAGTTCTTGGTAAATTGTGTCCATTATTGGAGATAGCTGCCCATAGATGCATTCTCGCCTTGCATACTTGGTTGTTCAAACACTGTTAAATCAAGAGCCAACAGATGGTTTGGCTTGCTAGTCTCAACTCTACTTGTGGAGCCACTAGGGATTAATTTGAATGGAAGCCAAGTAAAAAAAAATTTAGTTAGAGGCCACCCAGCTCACCTCCAAAAGGAGGCATAATCTTTGAGCAAGGAGGGGGAAGAATCTCTCCTATAGAACTTAGCATAAGCATGCTATTAGACATTGGAAGGTGGTATACATGCTTGTACCCTACCACAAGGGTTCTCATTTAGCATATACTATTGAGTCCTTTGAATACAACAAAAACATGGGCATCCTCTAGGGGTTGAAATGTCTATGTGAGGTGCATGCATGCACATAAGATGTGAGACAAAGGTTTTTTCTTCTCTACCATTTTCTATTTCTAGGGATAAAGCATGTTTGTTATTGAGTCATAAACAATCCAAACCTATCTAAAACAAACAAAGGTCAAGACTCCCCCATCCCTCTGAGTTTCTTTGTCCTCGATTAGATTGCATTCGACTACTACTTGCTTCCCAATGCCTTGTTCAAAAACACTTTGTCTTGGTTGAAATGTAAACATTGTCCAAACAATTTTCAGAGTTAACCTTGTTGTTTGTCCAACAAATCAGTAGATTAAGTCTATCCAAATAGTCTAAACATCTTAGAAATCTCTTTGAAATCGAACTCTATTGTCAGTCTGGTCTAGATTTTTGCACACAGTTGTGCAAGTCCTCGTGCAAAATCAATTTGTCCTATCACTTTCTCACACAGCTCGATCTAGGTTCTTGTATGAACAATTGCAAATCTTCTTGTGAGGCTTGGAGCACATCCTCATGTGAAATCTGCAAGTTGTTCTAAGTCTTTGCATGGCCTTGTGAACTTTCTCGCATGCCTCCTAGAGGATCTTCGTGTGAGACCTTGAGTCAGAACTGTCATATCGATCTGTTAGAGCTATTTGCACTTTATACCTTATATGTTTTTTACATTAGTTTACTAATACCCTATCTATAAATAGTCCCAAATAGTAGCATTTTCCTTAGCTAAAGATTTGTGATCCATACTTTGACTAGTCTCATCTTTGAGCTATCTTGATTTTTGTCCTTTAGTGCTTGTCATACTCCGTATTACAATAGTCATTATCTTTGGTTGTTCTAGTCTTCAACTTAGACTATTTGTGCCTTAGTATACAACACTCTTATTTTGTTATTTTTGAGACTTAGTCCTAGTGCAATCCTTGTCCAAGTTTTTGCTTCTTGTCCTTGTCTACAATTGTGGTGACAAGGAGTGGAAATGTGTTTTATCCCCTTAGGCTTAGACGAAGTAGAGCTAAGGGTCATAATCATGGTAGAGGTCACTTTTCAGCTTGCACACAATCTATTTCTAGTTCATCCAGTGAGGAGACTTCACAATCTCCCTCACCTATTAGATCACCTCAAATTTAGAGATGATTCTCTATAAATCTGAAGCAAACTAGGAATCTTGTGTTTCAAGAGGTTCCTAAAATCAACAGAGGTCCTACACCTCTAAAGAACTGATGAGACCAAAAATTTCCTTTATTTCATGATGTTGTTTAAATATTTTGTTGATACTCTATTTTTTTCTATCAAAACATTCGTGGACCTATGTTTACCGAACCTATAATAAACCTATGGACAGAAACTATGCCATCTTTTGCTAGTATTATATATAGTATGCAGTATTTCATATAGTTATCAGAATGTGTGATCTTATATTTGAATTTAATTTCATAAATGTTTATTTGAAAAAATGTTTTTATATTGTAACTATCTTGTTAATGAAGACTGAAAGATGATTAGAGGAATTCAAAAGGTAAGCGCCAACAGCATTCAAGGAGAAGAGAACACTAAGGAACAGCCACAATGGAGGGAATTTTTAATGGTTCCAGATGACACGGCAATGAGTAAGGATGAACTATGAAGACTTATTGCCTTCTCTACATTTATTCTATGGCAAGCGGATGTTCAAATTTTATTATTCCTTCCTTAACCCATTATTCCTTCTTCCCGTCTTCACCTGTTATCTTCCTATTTTCTCTCCTATAGATTTAAAGCGAGGTCATTTAATTTTCAATTATGGAATAAGTGTTGATCTCCTATATATGTAGGAATTGACCTAAATGTGTTAGTTTTTTTAAGCTAGTAAGAAGAAAGAGTTTGTGAGAATAGATTGTTAATTTTTACAGTTGCATTTTCATAGTTTTGTGTTATGTAATGAATTTTCAAAATGGAATGAAATAGTTTTTGGCTTCTATCTTTTGTTAGTAGTTTAGAGAAGTGGACCAAGGGGGCCCACTTGGAAGTTGGATTAGATTATGATAGAATAGATTAATTTTCAAGTATTTGTAGTCTTGTAAGTAGAAGTTGTAAATTCCTTCCTATAGCATCGCACTTTGTGAATGTTTTTATAGCATATGTGAGAATAGTTTTAGTGGATCAACCAAGTTGGAATATTTCCTTTCATTGTATTTCTAGTATTCATAGAGTTAAGTGTGTTAGTTTCCTATAGTAATAGTGTAAGTTCTTTTTCTTGCATTTTAATTTCCTGCAGCATAAGCTTAGAGACTCAGTAAGAGACCTAGTGCACATACTATGCCAACCACTTCAAGTATATGTCTCTAGGTTGACAAGATTAAATGCACCTCATAGTGGAAAAAATAGTCCTTACTTTCAATATATTATTCCTAAGCATGGCCTAGAGCATGACTATGATACACCTTTTGTAAGGCAGGTCAATAACACCACTAAGTTCTTTTCTAAAAGACATTTCCAGTCACAACATACTGGAATTGAATGCGTTCCTGTAATGGTTGATCACAAATCTGAACATTGTAATCATAGTAGACATCAAGATCAACCTGAGAATGATAGAGGAAAAGGCCATGACACTGATGAAGAATAGGAAGAGGTGGAAATATTTATCAAACACATAGCAAAATGTTGTAAAGATGAGAACTTCCAAAAAGTCATGGAAATCCTCCTCAACAAAGAGAAAGAGAAATACTTTATCAAACTTGCACAAGAGTGAGCTAAGTTGCCTCATCA